>RDRW01000106.1:0-250877 GCA_007896445.1 Puccinia hordei
GCTTTGCCTGTGCAAGTACAGGATCCTAATTGAGCAGAGTGGACCAGCTTTGACCCAAGACAGGGGAATTCTACTCCTGCTATATTAAAGTGAGTGCAAAATACCTAATGGTGTCAACTCATCACAATCCTTACTCACAAATGAGGGTGACACTGATGAGTATGTTGCAGTTACTTATAGTATAGCAGGAGTGATAAATTCCTTGTTGAGGTCAAAGCTGGTCCACTCTGCTCAATTAGTATCCTGTACTTGCACAAGTAAAGCGATCAAAAGCTGTACTTGCACAAGTCAAACAAATCAAATGCTGCTTAACTCCTGACTTGAGCAAGTACAGAATCTCAAAACACCTTATTTCTGATTTATTTATTTTAATTCTATTTCCAAGGTTTTTTTTTTTTTTTTTTCTTTTTTTTTTTTTTTTTTTTTTTTTTTTTTTCTTCTTTTTTTTCTTCTTTCTTCTTTTGTTTTTTTTTTTTTTTTTTTTTTTTTTTTTTCTTTTTCAACGCAAATTGTTTCTTCATGTGGCTTTTGGCTCATAAAAAAAAAATCCCCATTTGGCCATCCCCCCCTGTTAACTATAAAATGAACTTCATTTGGCCTCAAAAGTCAGGATTAGTCCTTATGTTGATGTCTAATTTCTTTTTATTGAAATGCCTTTGATGTTAAATGATGGATCTCGGGACAATATGTTCTGGGGACCTCATTCTACTCATCAGAGTCATTGAAATACTAATTTAAAAGTATCAAAGCTGAAAAACAAGACATTTGTGCAAGGGAAAAACTTTCACCGTTCCCACATCCTTTCTTTGCCCAACCACCTCCACCAACTATGGTAAAATCAAACAATATGTAATGCATCAACCAACATTCTTTTCAGATTGTTTCACTTTTCTGGATCTAAAAGTTTGGTCCTGGTTTGAATTAAAACACAAGAAAGAAGTTGGATTTCTCTTCAAAGAGCTTTAATGCAGCAAGATTTACCTGCTGAAGCCATAAAAACAGCCTTTGTTGAGCAGCCATGTTAACTTGTGAAACTAACAGTTAGCAAGAAAAAAACCGCATTTTAAGCTTAGTGTAATGGTAAAAACTTCAGCTAACAGCTAACATTTAGTGGGAAAGATATCAGCTAACAGCTAATATTTAGCGGGAAAATATCAGCTAACAGCTAACATTTAGCGTAGCGTAGCGATGATGCCGCTACACTACTGAGAACTTCAAAATCTGTTAGCGCCAGAAAACATTACGCTACTTGTTAGCGTAGCGGTGAATTTTCCCGCTAACGCTAAAAAAAAAATGGACTGAAAAATTGTTGCTTTGCTCGCTAACTGTTAGTGTAGCGGAGTGAAATTTCAGCTAACGCTACAAATTTTCTGGGAAAAAAAAAAACCGCTACGCTAACACTTAGCGTCAAATAGCGTAGCGTAGCGTAGCGCCCACTGTTGATGGGATGAAGCTACCAAGCCATACGACTTGGATTTTCTGGCTCCCAAGAAAATGAAAACGGAATCCGAAGATGACGAACAAGAAGTGATTATGGCGAGAGCATTGATTTGAATGATACTGATGGGGAAGACGACGATGACGAGGAGGAGGGGGAGGAGTACAAAGACAGCAATGATGATGAAGATATAGAAGATGATGTGAACATGAGAGGAGATGTGGATGAAGACTACGAGGAGTTTGATGACCCAGATGCGGACATGACAATGGAAAACTATGGGAAGGGGAGTTATTCAGGCGGACTTCAGGATAATGAATGGAACGCATGGCAGTGAACTACAGTTCACATCTGATTTTTAATTACTTCACGTGTTTTCTTTCTACAACTCAAATTGATTAGTTGATTTAGTTATACGTTCTTTTTCTTGCTGTGGGAAACATCTTGTTTCTTTCTCTCACTTCTTTTTTTTTTGGATCACTTGTTTTTTTTCTATCTATTCTGAAATGTTCATGCAAAACAGAGCTGGAAGTCGCACCGTTTTGACCTGGCTTGACTATTTTCTAGCAAGCCTAGAATGTTAATAACAGACTGGTTTCCCTCCCTTGACTGTGTTCTAACGAGCCCAGCCTAAAATGTCAATGCCAAACAGACCGAAATCAATTGACGATCTGGGTGAAATTGTAAGACAAGAAGAGCCCAAAGACTCGAGATATGAAATGAAAAAAAACAAGTTTGATTTCATGTGGGGAAGTGAAATGAAGCGGGTGAAAGTTACATTTCAGGAGTAAAAAGAATGCAAAAAAGGTGGTTTCAATTGTACACACAAGAAGTAATATGAAAATTAGGGAAGTCATATTAATCATCAAGGTCCATAGTGTTGAAATGCCGATATCTGTGAACGCCTGCGCTCAGTCTTTAACCTCGGACTTCCTCTTAATTAAATTCCAAAAGATCACAATCTCATTCTTCACTTTTCTTTATTCTATATAAACCTTCTTTCCTCATCCTCACTCCTCATTTCCCATTCCCGCTCCTCTTCTCATATCTCCTTATCTATCTCTTCCTCTTCAATCTTCTTAATCAATCCTCTGAACACTCACATCACGTGTTGCTATAATCATTGTTACAACCTGCTTCCACGTATCACCACCATCTCCAATCCGCTTCCTTGTATCACCACCATCTCCAATCCGCTTCCTCATATTACCACCATCTTCAATCCGCTTCCTCGCATTACCAATTATCCATTATTCTTCTCTCTTTCAATTCACAAGCTCCTTAACATCGACTTCGTCGACTATCCTCTCTACTCTAAATTCCATCACGTCGACCTGTCGATTACCTCGCTACTATCTCTACTGAACACGGCATCTTTACCAATTTGGTGAGAATCAACATCAAAAACAATCATCATCCTTTCTCCTTGAATCCCTACATCGACTAATTCTTTCCTTAATCAATTAAGCCCCTTTAGTTCCTTCCTTTACCTATTCTTTGATTGTGGTTGTCTACATAACACTTATCACTATAAGCGGTAAATATTCTCTTCTCTATCAAACATGTATTACATTTTTATCTAACTCATTTCTATTATAAAGTTTGGTCTTTGTTTCTCAGTATAAAAAGCATAGTCCATACGATTAAAGTCGAAATACGCCAAACCAGTGCAACAAACCTATGTCGAACAACGCTGAAGACATCAAGAAAAAAGACCAAACGCCAACGCTACAACCTACAATCACTACATTAAAAATGTCAGACTCCTTTGTGTCATCCGAAAAACTAAAGGCTCTAGCCATTGAAACAGCCATCAAATCAATTCCATCGTTGACTCAGGAGAATTTCACAAGCTGGAAGGAACAAATGATGAATCTTTTCGAAAACCTCAATGTCAAGGAAATTTTTACACTTCACACTGGCAACATCTCCAGCGACAATGAACTCTTTATCCGAACCATAATGACTTCCAAGCTTGACATAGAAGTGCAGTCCAACATCATGACTAAAGACAATCGAGGAGATGCTCTCAAGATCTGGATGGCCATCATCGAATACTTTGCCTCCAAACATGGAGCCAATCGAGCTCGAGTTTGGAACAAGTTCTCCTATCTTGCCTTTGACGAATCAGACATCAAAAGCTTCATCACCCAAATAAAAACTCTCATCAATGAGATGCTGGAGGTCGGTATCCAAATAGATCTGGACATCATCGGCTACGAAATCCTAAAAAAGCTTCCGAGGACCACCGAAATGGATAGCATGAAAACTACCATCACTCAGAGCGGTCTTACCACTCCAGACGAAATACTTGATCACATCCGTATACATGGCCACAATCTTGCGATAAATCGTCGATCCACAAAAGCCGGACCGTCCCAACAGGTGTCCCTCTTCACCGATGCCTCGAGAAGATGTAAAACCAATGCACATAACACATTGGCCTTACATCCTAAGGAAAAGTGCTGGATGTTGTAATCCAAACGTCGACCCAAATCAGAAGATGCTTCCATCTACTCCAAAATCGATTTGAGACAGTGTCAGCAGCTTTCTCTCATCATTTTCTTCGCATCCATCTCCCTCATTCAGGCTCGAGTCTGGTCATCTCTGCTCCACATGACATCAAATCTTAACCTGTTCTTCGCAATTACCCTCAAAGAAGAAGGCTTCGTAAGAACAAGCTCCGGATCCGAATCATTGAAAATCAAGGGAACGGGTTCAATTAAACGATCAAACAAATTGGGTGACATCACCATTCACAATTTTCTCTTCGTCCCTGATATTGCTGTAAATCTACTGTCTGTTCGCTGTCTTGTTCTCGATGGTCACTCCATTCACTTTGAAATGAACACCTTTCACATACTTAAAATAACTCAGAAGTTATGACCGGTCACTATGAGTGCAATTTGCCCACTATTCATTTCTCAAACCTAAGGCATCAAAGTCTGTTCTCAACTAGCAAAATGCTGCACAAATCCCTGGGGCATGTAGCTATCACTGAATTAGACAAACGACTCGGTATTCCCATCAAGGACTACAGTGCCTGTGAAGCATGCGCTGTTTCTAAAATTACCAGAGGATCCTTCACTCTCGACACTCAGTGGCAGATAAACCTTTTGAAGAAATTCACTTGGATGTAGTTGGCCCCATATCTCCATCTTCTCGAGAAGGTCCATCGATATTTCCTGACAGTAGTAGATAGCTGTACTAGATACTGTGCTGCTCTTCCATGAAGAGTAAATCAGAAGTTGCCGAACTCTCGAACAAATCCTAGATTTAGAAGCTCGTCGATTTGGTTACTATCCTAACGTCATCCATTCAGACAGAGGGATGAATTCATAAACAAACATCTCCAAGAATTCTGCAAAAAACATTTGATCAAAGCAAGATACTCTGATGCGTACACACCGCAACAAAACGGCCTTGCTGAAAGATTTAATCAAACCATACTCGAATCTACTCGTGCAATATTCAAGGACTCGGGCCTGAATAAAAGATTCGGGAGTGAAATAATTGCGGCCAGTACCTTAACGCTTAATCAAATACCAGCACACAATCCAAGAAATCACATTTGAATTGTTCAAGAATCGCTCGTTGCCTCTTGAATTTTTTAAACCAATTGGAATCAGGGTATCCTATCTCTATCTTCCTGAACGAACGGGATCTAAACTTTCTGAAAAAGAAGGATTAGGTACTCTCGTTGGTTTCAACAACGAAGAACTGAGATCCTATAAAATTTATACAGACTCTGGAAGAATGCTTGACACACCAACATATCAAATTTCTCGACTTTCCTAAAATAAATCCAACAAATGATGAATCTGAATTCTCTGTTGAATTTTTGACGATGAAGATCCTTCTCCTCAACTCATGACGAACTCAGAAGACTCGCTTATTGATTCTGAAAAACAAGAGTCAGTAACTGAAAATGACTCAGACGATCACAAAGACGAAATAGTGAATAATCTAATACCTGAAGGAAGAACCCTTCGAGATCGAACTGATAGAGTTAAACCCATCAAATACTCTTATCTGTCAAGAGACCCCGAATCTTATTCTGAACCATGAAATCAACCAACAAGAAAGAATGGCTTGAAGCTACCATGAAGAACTCTGTAATATAGAAGGCCATGAAGTATGGGAGGATGAGTGGAATAAGCCAGAATTGTTTCTACGAACTATCTGGACTTATAAAACAAAACCTGCTACTCTATCCTCTTTGGAAAGGAAGAAGGCTCGTCTGTGCATTCAGGGATTTCGTCAAATTGCTGGAAAGGATTACGACAACACTTTTGCACCTACCGGAAGTTCACCACGCTTTTAATTGTGTTGCTTTTTGCACTTGATAAGAAACTCTCTATTCGACAATTCGATGTAAAGAGCGCCTTTCTATTTGCACCTCTCAAAGAAGAATTATACATCAAACTCCCGATGGATCAAAGCGAAAAGCACCCTATCTAAAGCTCAAGAAATCCCTATACGGATTAAAACAGGCACCAGCCAACTGGTATGAAACACTTACATCGTGGTTCATCGAAATCAACTTACTCATCCACTTCAGATCCATGCCTGTTTGTCCACAACGACAAACATTCTGCTATCTTTTTTTCCATGTAGATGACCTGATCGTCATTGGTAATGTAGAAGCGTTTGAGATCCTCTTCTTCAACGATTCCCCAACTCATCAGCTCATGATCCAGACACATTACTCGGGATGGATCTCATGGTCGAAAACAACTCCATCAAATTGTCTCAAAGAAGCTCATTGAAAAGGGTTTGGAAATAGCTGGAATGAATGAATGTCGACCAGTGAAGACCCCTTTGTCGGTTGGGGTGAAACTACAATCAGCTACACTACAGCTCACGAGAAGCAGAGTTTGAAAAACTAAAAATCAACTATCGAACGCACACTGGGATCTGAACTATTTATCATGTCGAACACGACCAGATCTTGGCTCCAGCTGTGTCAATATTGTCTAGTTTCAATAATGAACCCGGAATCCAACACTGGAAACAAATCATTCATTGTTGGAAATACCTAGCCGGTTCAATTGATCTCTCTCTAACACTTCGACCAGATTCGTCAGATGACTCTAGCGCCTTACAACACTACAACACCGACGCCACTTGGGCAGATGACCTGGAAACCAGATTGTCCAGAAGTGGATCATCTGTTTCTGGAAATCCTGTCCAGTTTCCTGGAATAGTAAAAAGCAGCGAAATATTACGATGTCATCAACAGAAGCTGAAATGAACGCTCTATCAGACGGAGTCCAAGAAAATCAATGGATCAAAATATTAGTTGAAGAACTCTGGAACAGCAATCTAAAACCCAACACAATTTCACATCGACAACCAAGGCTTGTTAGAAAAATTAAAAAATTTTGGATCAAACTCTAAAACAAAACATCTTGACATAAGATAAAACAACTTCGTAAATGAAATCAAAACAATGAAATACAAGTCAAACTAATCCCGACTGAAGAAATGATTGCAGACGCCTTAACAAAACAAGCAATGGTGAATCATTAAGTCGACTTCAAGAAAGATGTTTTTTGGTAGAAGTTCAATTCTCATCAAATTGAGGGGGGTGTTGAAATGCCGATATCTGTGAACGCCTGCGCTCAGTCTTTAACCTCGGACTTCCTCTTAATTAAATTCCAAAAGATCACAATCTCATTCTTCACTTTCTTTTTCTATATAAACCTTCTTTCCTCATCCTCATCCTCACTCCTCAGTTCCATTCCTGCGCCTCTTCTCATATCTCCTTATCTATCTCTTCCTCTTCAATCTTCTTAATCAATCCTCTGAACACTCACATCACGTGTTGCTATAATCATTGTTACAACCTGCTTCCACGTATCACCACCATCTCCAATCCGCTTCCTTGTATCACCACCTCTCCAATCCGCTTCCCTCATATTACCACCATCTTCAATCCGCTTCCTCGCATTACCAATATCCATTATTCTTCTCTCTTTCAATTCACAAGCTCCTTAACCTCGACTTCGTCGACTATCCTCTACTCGAAATTCCATCAACGTCGACCTGTCGATTACCTCGCTACTATCTCTACTGAACACGGCATCTTTACCAATTTGGTGAGAATCAACATCAAAAAAATCATCATCCTTTCTCCTTGAATCCCTACATCGACTAATTCTTTCCTTAATCAATTAAGCCCCTTTAGTTCCTTCCTTTACCTATTCTTTGATGTGGTTGTCTACATAACACTTATCACGATAAGCGGTAAATATTCTCTTCTCTATCAAACATGTATTACATTTTTATCTAACTCATTTCTATTATAAGTTGTTGGTCTTTGTTTCTCAGTAATAAAAAGCATAGTCCATTACATAGCATCATCGGTGGAAGAAGGTGAAAGAGAGAGGGCCCCAGGGGCCGGATAAGATAGCTAGGACAAGTGGTAGCAGGGGACCATGCTGGAAGGTGGCGATAAGCTACTGGCATAACTACCTGTGACATATAAATGTATTCTGCAATTTAAAGCGTATTTGTAACACCTTAGCCTATTGAAAACAAATCGCAAGCTGTCATCTCCCGCTCAACTTCTTTTTGAACGGATTACTTTGACAATAGGTTCTGTTTGGTGGCCAATGCTTTTGGAAGAAATATCTCACGACCTGACCATATGCTGTCCCTCCGTTGCGTTTGTACTCAATTATGTTGTTTGGCTTGCTCTTAGAAACCCTCTTTCCTTGGCCGACATCTACCGATTGTATTATTTCATTCGCAAGGCTGAACAGAACCGTTGCTTTTGGTGGATGAGGTAGATTGTAATAAGCACGCAGGTCCGGAGTTGTTTTGCAAAGGAGCCGTAGGACTTCGTCGTAAGCCGTGCGATTCATTTCAAATTGGGCCCCAACTGATTTTTTGTGTGTGTGATTTTCAGCACAGTCCCAACCCATGTGCACCCGTCAGTCTTTGTAGTTGGCAGAATTTTTTCATGATTGTCACCCTGTGTGTTCTGAAAGGAAATTTATCAGTCACATGTGACTTCGGATATAATTTTGATGACTCACTTGCGTGTGTATTTGTCTTGCATTTCTGTAATAAACCAATGAGCCGCTCCCCGGGAAATTCTGATACGGCCATGAGAGGCCCCCATAAGTTCAACTGTTGAGGGATGTGTAGCGCGTAGTGATGATTTGGCAGGGTTTTGTGATTTGGGAAGATTATTTCGGACGTTGCAGTATATAACTTGTATTCATCTTTGAAGCGATCAGAATCGTTGCGAGTGATTGTGTTTGAGCTTACAAGGTTGGTGCAGCAGACCAGGGCACAGAGGTTGTCAATTGCATCTTTGTTGGCTTGTAAATCATCATCAATGTTGCCGGAATCCAAGAATACGTCAAGTGAAGCCAAAGGCAGGTGAATGGCAAAGAGAGTATGCCATTCACTGGCCTTGAGCTTACCATTCTTCTTTGTCCCAAGTGCTTGAGGCATTCGAGTAATACCAGTGGGAACCACAACATCAAGCACCGATTCGACTATTGTTTTTTTTTGAGCCACACTTAAGAACAAGCTTGAACATTTGTCGTCATCATCTTCATCTTCGTCGATATCGCTGAGATTGTCCTCGACAACATAGTCGCTGGATTCAGCGCCGCTTATCTCTGAGTGGGCCACGACGTTGTCTTCCTTGTCCCAATTTCCATTCAATCCCCACCGATATCGAAAGTGATGCTGTAAAACACCCTCAAACCAATTGTGCATGATACCCAGCACTACATGATTGACTGGGTCCCAGTAAGGGAGTCGGTTTAGTTCTGAATATCGCACTCCAGTTTTTTTGACATTTTTCTTTTGTTCAGTCGCAGTTGATTCAAGCCAATTTCGAGCAGTTTCCAAAGTTGCCAATCGAGTCCGAGGCTGTCCAATTTTCATCTGTGAGATGTCCGTGTTAGAACATTACACAAGAGCAAACCGCTTTGCAGAATGTGAAGCGAAACCACAACTTTGTGGGTGGCGACAACATCGCCAAGCAAAGCACCCAGCTTAGCAGTAATCCTTCGGCCTTGTGGGAACTTGTGGGTTGGAATATGCTGACTTTTATACAGCTTGATGAAGTCATCTACTAGTGGCCGTAACACATTGTTAGTTGTTATCATGTCAGGTTGGTTGGGTGCAGGAATAATGCCGGCTAGGTAAGTGTATTGTGGCTTGTATTGTAATGCCGGATGGAGGTTAAGACAAGTAAGAGCAAGAACACCAAGCGAAACTTGTTTCCCTGCAAGTTTGTTTCCAAGGGGGTTGAACCAATCGACAAACAAGGTGAAAACCAGGATGAGAGGTGGAGGCTGGTCAGTTGAGCGAGCATCTTGAGAATTGAGCCTCTTGAATGCGCGCGATTGAAGATAGTCAGAGATGCTGTTGGGACTAGAATCCAGTTGCGCAGAGGATTCTTCCATGGAGGCTTCAACTTCAGGTAAGGACAGAAACCACTTCAGCCAGTCTGTCAAGTCCTGTGTGATAAATATGCTTGAGGGGTTTGTTGGGTGAGGCTGCTGGGGTCGGCGTTTTGAGGGCGGTAACCGTCGATTTGGAGCGCGTGAGACATGGTTGAGAGACGGGATTGTGTTTGCTTTGAATAGGTCCTCCCCGCATACTAGTGATTTGGGAGTTGCACGGTAGCCACATGTGAACGGTGCCGTTTCAATGTCGTACAACGAGTAGCATTTTGGACAGCAGACATGTTCTTCAAGTTCAGGGGTGAGTTTCAATTGTTTTGTAATGGTGCGTACATCCATTGGGATCTTTCGTTCCATTTCGACATCGGGGGGAAGCTGGCGACAATGTTTAATTAGATGTAGGATATAGCCAACTGCCTTGCAACACTTGGCTTGACTAATCCCGCAGAACAAATAGAGCCATGCGATAAAGTATAGGACGTAATCTAAAATAGTAAACACCAATGAGCTCCGTAAGCCAGTCAGGTAAATTGGGATGAATATACGCACAGTGAGAGATGCCGATTGGTTTGTATTCAGGGTCGTCTGAGGTAACGGGGTCTATGTTGCTAGAGTTGACATCAGGGATTGGCGGGGAAGGTTTTTTGTCTCGGAGAAGGGATGGGAATTCTTCAAGGGCCAGCTTAACCATTGATTCCGCCAATTGTTCTCCGTTGCCGTTTGTAGTATTATTCCAGTGCTTCTGTCGAGTTCTAGGATGTAAATAAAGTCCTCGGTGAGTGATGCCATTCTCAACAAAAATATTCTCTTGGCATTTCAGACATGTGCAAAGCTCCCTTTGGGTTGAAGAATCCATGAGGCAAAGATTGAACTTGTTCAAGAAAGCAAAAATGGTTAGCAAGTCATCTTGGAAGAGAAAAGACGGAATGCTTACAGAGAAAAGATGGGGAAATGGAGAGTGCAGATTGGAATTCACGAGTGTCGTGCAGGTGATGTATGTAAATATGTAGTTGCAGCTTTGAGGCATATCACTGGGAATTACATAGTGGGTCTATGGATATAGACATGCATAGAATGGAAACATCACCTGATGTTTCAGGCGAGGTTTTCACAGGCCGCGCGACCTCAAGAAAACCACGCGCCGCAGTTCCGCAGAAAACATCACCTGCTTGCGCATGGTGACTATATACCAATTGTTGAAACAGTTGAGTATAATTTCTGCTATAATCAGAAAAATCTAGTAAAATAAATAAAGTAAAAAATAAAATAAAATAAATAATAATATAATTAAATATTATTAATTATTCAGCTTGAAGTTTCAAGTGTTACATAATGTATGTAATATCTTGGTGGCTGAAATCTTTGGTACATGTTCCTTTGCGACCGCCTAAATGGCCATCAGCAAGGATGCCTTTCTCTTCTGCCCATGTTGTCAGACGTCTTGCAATAATAAGTTCAAACCCTTTACCAATTCCACTAAGCAGAGAAATTGGTCTGTAGGAGTTAGGGTTAGTGTAATCATCCTTCCCGTTTTGTTCTTAAAGGAAAATATTGAATAATATAATTATATTCCTTGTAGTTATTTTTCTGAAGGAATAATATTGAATATAATAATAAGAATGAATAAGAATGGTAATTATTAATAAGGATAATAATAAATAGTGGTACTTGCAGTTAATTGGTACATTCAGTTAGGGATCAAAGAGTGAAGAGTAGTTGAAGGGGAAATGTAGTCTAGCCAGCAGCTGCTGGACTCTTGTGAAATAACCTGGGCACTTTAGGGAGAGGAAAAGGATTTGTGGGGTTCCGCTTGACTATTACACATATCCAATGATTATCATTGAAAAATGATAAGATGGCTGGCAAAGGTTTAGGGTCCAGGGGAACTGTGGCAGGAATAAATGTTGTGCTCCCCCCAGTTTTTACTGAGGAAGCAAAATGGCCGGTTATACACATTGGCCAGAATGGGTCCCACATCCACTTGCTCATCCATTTGGTCCATGTTGACTGATCCACGTTGTGGAAATAAAGGCTACCTGGTAACAGAAACGGTAGGTTGCCTTTTTTCTGGTTGGTTCTGGTGTTCTTTGGTTTCTCTTCCCGCGGAATAAAAGCTGTTAGCGGAGAGTTAACTGGATTCCCTGCAACACCTTTACTCAGCAAGGGACCGTTCCTCTTGTGTTTGTCTTCCTGATGTTGCCCTTTGCAGTTCCGCTTGTCTGCACACGCTGAAATTTGCTGAGAGAGCTCTAAAGTAACATGATTTCTTATATGTGTTGTAGTTGATAGCTATCTACTTCAATCATAAGATAAGATACAATCCCACAACCCTTGTACAACACTCCCCCGGTCCTGTCCGCAATCCCCCCGGTTTCTTCCCTGGAGCCCTACTTGCTCGTCTCCTCAATCCCCGCATTGCACCGCAGCTTCTCCCCGACTACTATACCCCTTGACCCCTGCAGCCTTCTGTTGCTCCCCTGCGCACGGCTTCCGCTCCCTCTGCCCCCGCTCCGCTTGCGGGCCTGGTGCCCCCGAACCACCCCGGGTTCCACCCGGTCCCCTACGTCGCGCATACTGAAGCGGCCCTCGTCCGCCCAACGTCGAACCGTCGACCGCGCCAACATAGAATGTCACATGCTGCGCCCTTGTGCTTTTCCCGCGGAATGTCTGATGACATTCGGTAAGTACCCCCTCTTAACTCAGCCTCAGTCTGCCGCTGAGCCCGCGTCTGCGGCTCAGCTTCAGTGCTGCACCTCCTGTATATAAGTTCTCCCACAAGGTGGGTCAGTCACCTGAACACATTGGTAAGCCCGTTGAATTCCGATGGCCCCCCAACTTTTCTTGTCCAATTTGCCTTGTTATTTAAATCTCTTCTAACACATCCTCACGCACTTTGTACCACCCATTGGCCTTAGCATAGGGACCCTCTGGTCTATCTGCTGCCAACGCATTTGCCACACATGCATAACCACAGTTCCATCGCCTGTTGGGTTATAAGTGGAATACACATATTTTAAGAACCATGCTGGAATCTGAGCCTGAAAAGAATGATGAGAAGTTGGTTATCAGTTTGAGTTAGTGCATTTCACCTTGTCCATGTCAAGCTTGGGTCACTCACTGCAACACCAGAGTTTGTACTTCCTTGTCTTGTTCGGCCAGCCTTCACTGCCAGCATAATTGCCTAGGTTGAGTTCATCCCAGTTAAACTAGGATGCAAACAACCAATTTAAAGTAGGTTGACCTCAACCAATGAAATATAAAACCAAGGGGGGTCCCTTGGATTTCTATTTCATCAGTTTATTTCAACCAAGTTTAAATTGGTTGAGTGCATCCCAGTTTAACTGGGATGACTTCATCCTAGGCAATTATGCTGGCAGTGCTTGGGTGCAGCCTCAGCTTCTACATGCACGTCCTATGAAACAGACAATGTAATCAGACATTGATAATTCATGTCAAGTATAGTACTTACCTTGGCTGTGGAGGTGAATGTGGCCTTGCCTCACCCTGCATCTCTATAGAGCTTGAGGCTGCTGGAGGCAACTGCTGCATTTCCTCACCCTGCATATCAATAGATGAGGAGGAAACCACTGGGAGATCAGATTCTTCATCTGATTCCCCACCTGGGGCATCAGATTCTTCATCTGATTCCCCACCTGGGGCATCAGATTCTTCATCTGATTCCCACCTGGGGCATCAGATTCTTCATCTGATTCCCCACCTGGGGCATCAGATTCTTCTGATTCCCCACCTGGGGCATCAGATTCTTCATCTGATTCCCCATCTGGGGCATCAGAATCTTCATCTGATTCCCCACCTGGGGCATCAGATTCTTCATCTGATTCCCCATCTGGGGCATCAGATCTCTTCATCTGAAACTGCATCTGGGGCATCAGATTCTTCATCTGATACCCCATCCATACTACCTAACAAGTCCAAGTCATCAGAGGATTGAGAGAAGTGTCCATGTGACAAGTTGTCTGACCCTTTTCCATTTCCCAAGGCTGCCGACTGGTGGAAAGTTTATTTGCTTGACTGCTTAGTAAGTCCATCATTATCATTCCATCAGTAATCAGCCTCATAATAAGACATGCAATAATGTTGCTTACACATGAGTGGTTCCACACTGGGAAGCTCATCAGGGTCCCCAGAGGAAGGACCTGAGGATACAAGATCCAATTGACCCTGCACCCGCTTGGCCTTTTGATTACACCCCTTTCCTTTTGATACACGGCCTTCTGCTTGCTTTTCTTTCCTTGCCTGTGCCTTTTGGATTTGGGCTTCCACGATTTCACGATTTCAGCTGGTTGTCATTGCGCTTTTGAACTCGCCCACTACCCTTTCTCTCTTCCACGGCCTTTCCAGTTTGTGTTTCACTCGGATAGGATCAGGCTCTGCAAGCGGACCCACATGGGTGTTTGAATGGACCCTTTGTAATTTTTTTATTGTGGCTTATAAACCCAAGGGTGATGGGACTCCAAGATCTCCTGCTTGAAATCCTCAAAATCGTTGTCAAAGTTGTACACAGGTTGATCAAGAGCCTGCAATGAACATAGAGGAAGATTAGTTAGGAGGGACATCAACAAGCCATACATCAGGCAGACTCACTGGACCGTCAGGGTTATAAGCCAGATGCCACTGGACTTGGAAATCAGAAGGCTTCACATCTCCCTTCCCCTGGACCAAACATTTGATAGTGTGCAAACACGGAATGCCCAAGCCGGCCTGGAACTTCCCGTTGCATTGAAGGCTGGGATCCCCGGGCTTGGATTTCTTCATCTTGATGAACTTGTTTTCTTCATCTTGATGAACTTGTTGTACTGAGACATGGCCAACTTGAGTGCATGACAGGAGATTTTGCAGTTGAGGGACTTGAAGACGTTTGGTAGATCAGTTAACCCCTTCAGTAACTTGTGTGCCAGGTTTGTGTGGGCCGTGTCAAGCTGTCAGTCCACCGCAGCAGCAATTGTCATGACAGTGTTTCAAAGTTGCACCTAGCAGATGTCACATATGTTTTCAGCCAGCTGTGGGCAGATTCACTCTTTGACAAGTCAGATTTCCCAGATGGGGTGTCATTCCGGCCCACGCATTCATGAACTTCTGTTGCTCACTCCAGAAGTGCTTGTATAGGTATTTTTAGACATTAGTTTGACTGACTAGGTACCTTGTCAGTTGGGCCCACTTTGAGTTGCAGGGTCCTCATTGGGGGCATGTGCTACGTCATGCCAGAGTCTCATGAATTTGGTCCATTTGTTGCCATTGCCAGCACACGCTTGCTTGCAGTTTTTAACAATATTACAATTGATGTGCCACATGCACAAGTTGGCAGTAGCATTGGGGAAGTGCTTTGAGATAGCATTACGCAGTGCCAATTCCCTGTCTGTCACAAAGACCTTTGGTGCCTGGTTAGTGTCCCCATATAGAATCTGTGGGTATCACACAGGAGTACAGTCAGTTTCTGATGAAAATAGATGATGATCAAATATACGACCCCTTCAACTTATCAAGAGCACATGAGTAGCCTCATTCTTCTCGTTTCTCATCAAACAAAAACCAATGGAAAAACTGTGATTGGTTGCTGTTTGGCCAACCACATGCAGGAGGGGGTAGTTGTTTCAGGTTCGTCTTATAAGTGCAGTAAATGTTGACCACATGGTGGAACCTGCAAGCAAGAAGCAATGATCCTGGGTGGCGCAAACCACAAGTAAAGGAGCTTGCCATCCGTGTTGTAAACGTCCTCGTGTGTCCAATTCAATTCCTTCAGGCAATGTAGGAGGTACTCAATCAGGGTTTTTTCCAGCCTCTTCTCTGCCCTCAGCGCCTGCTTTACATTGTATATTGGTTTGTTGGTTACAAACCTTCCTCACTGCTAGTAAGGAGTCTAGCAGCATTGCCTGGGGTTGCATTCCAAAGACCCAGAGGTACCCTAGAAGATATATATAAAATAAAGAAAAAGAAAGATGTCTCAACCCTTCCCCAGGTTGGAAACTGAAAGAATTTCCCGGCCAGACCCCCAATTGTGGAAATAATGGCAACTTGGTAACAGAACGGTAGGTTGCCCTTTTTCTGGTTGGTTCCGGTGGTTCTTTTGGTTTCTTCCGCGGAATAAACAGCTGTTAGCGGAGAGTTAACTGGATTCCCTGCAACACCTTATACTCAGCAATGGGACCGTTCCTCTTGCGTTTGTCTTCCTGATGTTTCCCTTCACAGTTCCGCTTGCCCGCACACGCTGAAAGTTGCTAAGAGAGTTTGTGTCACGCTCTGTGATGCCAAGGACTGGTATCCTTCTAGCTACACAAGGTGCAAGGCAAAAAACAATATGGAATAAGGGTTTTTTGGGTGATTTTTAATATCTTTTTTTATTAATATAAAAGATATTAAAGGTTTTTAGGAGGGGCCTGCAAGCAGGGGTGGTTTAGTTCCCTCCAAAGGTTTTAAGACCTTAATAAATGGGGCCTGTAAGCAGGGGTGGTTTAGATCCCAGTGGATACTAGTGCCTGAAAAGGGCCACAACTCCTGAAGGAAAAAGACTTACTGTAGGCCTTAAGGGGAGGAGTGGGGACTTTTCAGAGGGAAACTGGACAGCTTGAAGCGGTTGGAAAGGTGTGGTGGACAGCTGGACAGAGTGGGAGTTGAGAGAAAGAGGCTTTGAGTCTTGAGGACTGATTTACTGGGCAGGACACTAGTAGGTTGGACTGGTGGAATGCTGGTGGTAAATATGATAAAGCTGGGGAATCAAAACACAGGGGGAAGAAAGGGCCTCTTAAATGCCTTTCTGGAGCCCTGATGGCGAAACAGCAAGTGTTATTTTGGCTATGGGAATACTACAAGGAAGGAGTTATCCTTAGTAGAAATAAATGATGTAATTTATCAAATTATTACATGTACAGGCTGTCAATCATTAATACAGTCTGTCAGTCATCTGTAGACATCATCTGAGGGCGCTTCAAGAGCTCTTAGTTTGATGAACAATATGTATTGATCACTTGATTTAATAGAATAAAAAAGAATAATCAAATTATAATACAGAATCTTATTTCTGTTTAATTTGGTTATTTCATATATAAAGTTCTATACCATGGGAGTTGTTGTCATACTTGCATGGTGGGCGCTTTTACAGCTCTCTATTCAATTATTTGACAAGCAAAACATCCTGGGAAAAGTGTCATCATTTATTATTTTCCCGTGATATAAAGATGCTTGTCATTTATTTTAATTGTACAAGTTCTTTTAGACTTGTATGAAGTATTCTGATGTTTCTGTTTCCCTGTTTCGTGTGTCTCTCATGTGTAATGATATTATTAAACTTATACTGTATGTATTTGTATAAGTTATTAATAATACAAAAGACTCTAAAACAGCGTGATATTTATGTCAAATGTTATTTAGTATTTTATTTATGTGTTTAAAGGATAATTACATAGTTTATGTAAGTAATTATCCCGTATTTTGAGGACTTCTACTTATTAGAATACTCTCATATTACATATGTTTATACCTAGTAAGTATTTTAGCGCTTAGTAGGAGTATTCTTTAAGTTAATTTTATTATTAGAAAGAGTAAGTTTTGTAGGGTACTTTGGCTGAGGTACCCTAGGTTATTTCACTTGCTCTTTTAGAATATTAAATAATATTCTTACTTATCTCAAAGGTTAATGAGTTATTATTTATTTTATTATTTATTTATTTATTATATTTGTTTCTAGCATTATTACTACTTAATAATGTTTCTATTTTAAAATTTTATCTTTTTCTTATGTTTATTATGATTTATATTGTATTATTACCTATGTAATAATGTCTCTTTCATATTTATTTTTTATTAATTAATTATTAGTTTATTTATTGTTCTAGTCAGGTTGTCTCTGAACTAGTAGCAAGCTGACAGTTTTAAAGCAAAGAGATTTCTTATATGCGCTGAAGATGATAGCTATCTACTTTGATGATCAGATAAGATAAGATCCCGCAACTCTTGTACAACACTCTATTTATACAACTTCCCCCCGTTCATGACCCGCAATCCCCAGTACTGTCCCTGGAGCCCTACTTGCCTGTCTCCTTAGTTCCGCATTGCACTGCAGCCCGCCCCCAACTACTATACCCCGTTGACCCCTGCAGCCTTCTGTTGCCCCCTGCACAAAACTCCGCTCCTAATTCTTCCCCCTTCTCCGCTTGCAGGCCTGGTGCCCCAAACCCCATGGTTCCACCCGGTCCCCCTATGTTGCGCCTACTGAAGCGGCCTTCATCCGCTCGACCAATTGCCCACACCAACTATAGAATGTCACATGCTGCGCCCTTGTGCTTTCCCCGCAGAATGTCCGGTGACATTTGGTACGTACCCTCTTCCTCAGCCTCAGCCTGCCGCTGAGCCCATGGCTGCGGGCTCAGCTTCAGTGCTGCACCTCCTGTATATAAGTTCTCCCACAGCGGTAGTAACCACAGAAACCTAAGAATGAAATTATTTCTGTTCTATTTTGGGGCATTGATTTCATTAGTACTGCTGCCACTTTAATTTGATCTATTCCTTGTGACAGCCCTGATACAACTCTTCATAGTGCTTTGAGTTTTCCATATCCAAAGTTACGTTTTTTAATTGAAACTGTTAACCCAGCGTCTATAGCAGTATGAAGTACTATATTGATTTTCTGTTATGGTCTGATCTTGGGAGAGGAAGGCACTGGGGTTCTAGGGTTTCTGGGGTTTTGGGATCCTATAATGTAGATTGCAGGATGAGGAAGGGATGTGGATCCTCGTCCTGAAAGACTATATAGTGGCCTGTCTGTGACATGTACGTGATAGACTATCTACATGTGGTGCGGGCTCTGGTGCGGGCGGGACCGCGATACGGCTCATGAAATTTTCTCTAAATGAGTTTTCCAGTCATGAGAATAAATAATTATATCATCTATATATACCATCATCCAATTCTGTCTAATGAATGATACAAAAATAAAGTCCATCATCCTTTGGAAGTGGGATTGATCATTCTTTATACCAAAAGGCATTCTTAAATACTCAAAGATTCCCAAATGGCATATGATTCTGAGGAATTTCCTGCTATCTGGTTCTATTGGTATTTGATGGAATCCTTTAAGTACATCCATGGTTGTAATGTACTTGGCTTTTGATAAATTATGCAGAGAATGGTCTATCCTTGGTATGGGATAATAATCTGGTCTAGTATAATTATTTAAGGCATGGAAATCTCCTACCATTCTTGACTTTTCATTATGCCAAGCAATTATAACAGGTGTGGTTACTTCTACTTGCTCATTATGTCCTACTTTTCTTAATACTTTCAGTTCTTGTAATTCTTTTATGTGAATTTATAGAGCTTCTCTTGATTTAGGGCTAGAGGGATAAGTTCTTAACTGAGGTGGGTATGGTTTATTAACTCTAAGCTCTAATTTCATATCATGTCCTTTGATATTACCAATGGGTTCTTCTATGTTACAGAAAGCCTCTTTGTGTTTAAAACAGGTTTTCAAAACATGTATCTTCTTGTCTTCATTCAGTATTTCACTTACTGCAGCTTGGGATAAGTATTCCTTCTGAAAAGATATTAGTTCTTTTGGGACCTCAGTTTTAGTAGTAATATCTGGTATTTTAATATTGATATTACAAATTTGGAATTTTTTTTCCACTCTCCTCCAATAGTCTAGAATCTATCTTTGCTTTGGAATATATCAATGCCTACATACAAAGTGTATCATTTCCCAGAATCAAATAATCACAAACAGCATCTTGTAGTACCACAAATTCTACCAATAATCTAAGGGATCCTTTAGAATGTGGAAAGTACAAGGTATGTCTATAACTCCTACAGGTTTAATATTAGAATTACAACTACTAAACTTGGCCCTTGGCATTGGCATCAGGTTTTTTTCCCATTCTGGGTAGTTTTCATCCAGAAAAATACTGCTGGTACAAGAACAAAAGGATCCTACATCTAATAATACTTTCATTTCTTTATTATTAACTAGACCAGTATTATTACTGGTTGTCCCCATAGTATAGCTCATTACTGCTTCAGGTTTGTTGGTAAGTAGTTTTGCATCAGATATATGGCCAACTTTTAGTGATTTATCCCATTTTTAAGGTAGATTAGACTCTCCATGAAAAAAGTTAATAGACAATTCATCTCCAATATCAGCTTGAATAACTGATATCCTAGCTATTTCATCTTCATTTGGTTCACTAGTAACTATCTCAAATTGAGAGTGGGTATCTTCTTCACTATCAGATCTAGATTCTACTTCTACAACATTTATCTTTCTATGGGGATTAGGACACTCAGGTTTCTTATGTCCTTTTTCACCACAGTTGTAGCATTCAGGTATTACCACCCTGTTAGGTATTTCTGCTGGATTATTAATCTTGGGAGATTCTTTCTGTATTTCTCTTTTCTCAGGTAAGTTGCTTCTTGTGTATTTTTTGTACAACCCATTGAGCGTAACCATCTCATGAAGTACACTACTGAATTCAGTTAAGTCTACATCCATAGTTTTCAGTCTCCATCTCATTATAGATTCCAAAGTTCCTTGACATTGATTTAGGAGTCTGTCATTAGCTTTTCATCAGAAACATTGATGTGTGCACATTCTATTCTTTTCCTTTGTTTTAAACACCATTCAGAAGCTGTTTCTTTTGTTGGATCAAAATAATCACTTTCAAAGGCGTTACACTTTTCATTCTTCCAAATCCTGGTCCCAAAATGAGCTTTAATCAACTGTTTCCATACAGACCAGGGTTGATTTCCTAAAGCTCTACTTTTAGTAATAAACCAAGAGGCGGCCATTCCTTCAAATAAACAGTAAGTCTAGAAGTAATAACTTCATCATCTGCTTGATAATTTCTGAGTATATGATCAATATACTCTATAAAGCTGATGTGGTCATACTCTTCTTTACCATCAAATTTGGGCCAATCTTTAAGAGGAGGCATTGATTTATGTATAGTAGTCATGTCTGCTCCTTTATATGGTGTGGGCATTCTAGGATTGTTGCTCATTGATTTATTCTTCATAAAAGGATTATTGAATCTTGGTTGATTATTATCCATTGGTTGGGAACTTTTGATTAAGTCCAGGGGCTTTACATAATATGGGTTGTCATCTTGAATATTACAATATCAGGATTCATATGGGGAGCTTCATCTCTATCTTGGTACTTTATGTGTTTTATTATTTATCTCCATATTTGTTCCAATCTTATTGAGCTTGGTTAATCCTTTCCTCTTGATCAGGGAAGTTGTTGTGTTCAGATTTAATTGTTTTCAATTGCTCTATGCCTGAAATTATAGTGGATAATTTTGAAATTACATTATCTTTTAACTTTAGTGATTCTATTTCTAAAGTTAGCTCCAATAATTTAGAATTCACTGTGTTGTCTAAGTTATCCATTTTTTTGTTCATGTTATTACTTAGATTTGTTATCAAATTTTAAATGGTTTCTTCTTTTTTCTCTGGTTTCTTTAAAGAATTAATGATGTACTCAGCCATAGTTACTTGAGAAGAATGGAGTTCTTCAAGGTAATCAAGAGTATTGTTAGTGATTTTCTTGGTTTCTGTAACAGTGTCTTTGATCATCTCACTATCTTTGCCAGTTTCCATTAACAATTCACAGTGTCTACCGGTGTCACGCTCTGTGATGCCAAGGACTGATATCCTTCTAGATACACAAGGTGCAAGTCAAAAAATATGGGAAAAAAGGGGACGGGTTTTTGATTTTTTGATCTTTTATATTAATATTTAAAAGATCAAAGATTTTATGGAGGGGCCAGCAAGCTGGGGTGTGTAGTTCCCTCCAAAGGTGTTTGTGCTAAAAGCAGAGAACTGAACCTTTAAAACTGGGGCCTGCAAGCAGGGGTGTTTAGTCCCAGTGGATATAGTGGCTAAGAAAAGGCCACAACTCCTAATAGAAAAAGACTTACTGTAGTATGCTTTGAGGGAAGGAAGCGGTTGGCAAGGTGGGCTGGAAGGCTGGACAGAGTTGAGGTTGAGGAAAAACTGGCTTTGAAGTCTTGAAGACTGATTTACTGGGCAGGACACTAGTATGCTGGACTGGTGGAATGCAGGATGTAAATATGATAAAGCTGGGGAATCAAAATACAGGGGAAAGAAAGGGCCTCTTAAATTCCTTTCTGGAGCTCTGATGACAGAACATCAAGTGTTATTTTGGCTATGGGAACACTACAAGGAAGGAGTTATCCTTAGTAGAAATAAATGATGTAATTTATTAAATTATTACATGTACAGGCTGTCAATGATTAATACAGCCTGTCAATCATCCGTAGACATAATCTGAGGGCGCTTCAAGAGCTTTTAGTTTGATTTACAATATGATTGGTCATTTGATCAATAAATATTTAAAGCAAATACTCAAATTATGGTACAAAAGCTTATTTCTGTTTAATTTGGTTGTTTACATATATACAGTTCTGTACCATGAGAATGCTTTTCATACTTGCATGATGGGCGCTTTTCCAGTTCTCCATTCAATTATTTGACAAGCACACATCCTGGAAAGTGTCAGCATTTGTTCTTTTCCCGTGATTAAAGGAGCTTGTCATTTATTTTAATTGTACAAGTTCCTTTAGGCTTCTTTGAAGTATTCTAATGTTTTTCCTTCTCTTCTGTTTTGTTTCTTTCATGTATTATAGTATTAGTAACTTATACAGTATGTATTTTAATAATATTAAAAAGACTATAAAACAGTGTGATATTTATGTCAAATGTTATGTTAATATTTTGTTTATGTGTTTAAAGGATAATTACGTAGTTTATTTAATTTATTATCCCGTATTTTTAAGGACTTCTACATACTAGAATACTCTCATATTTTTGTTTAATACTTAGGACTTTTATTAAAGTATTATTAGAAGGAGTAGGCTTTGTAGGATACTTTGGCTGAGGCATACCCTAGGTTATTTTACTTGCTCTATCAGAATATATATAATATTCTCCTTTATTTCATAGTTTAATGAGTTATTACTTATTTATTATTAATTAATTAATTATATTTGTTTATTACATTATTACTATGTAATGAATGTTTATATTCTAAAATTTTATCTTTTCCTTATGTTGATCATCATTGATGGTACATTATTACTTGTTTAATAATGTCTCTTTCATATGTATTTTTATTGATTGATTAATTATTTTTATTAGGGGGTATTATGACCAAATTTATCTAATCAACTGGTCCAGGATTTAATACAAAATGTTCTTCTCAAAGTGAAATTTTATTTAAAAATTTTATTTAAAAACTTAGGTTTCAATTGCATATTTGATACTGAGTCAGGTTGTCTCTGAACTAGTAGCAAGCTGACAACCAGATAGATCAATGGGTAGTGGGGAGTCTAATTTCTTTATTACTCCTAATATGTTTGAGTGTAAACAAGATTTTTTGTATTTTCCAGACAATCATCTATTTTACTTGTAATAATTTTTTTAAGTTTTTTCTTTGTTATTTACATCAATAGTAGTAATATTATTGTTCAGAGATTCTAACAAGTAAAACAAGGAATTTATTACATGGGGGCTCAATTGATGTTCTTGTATAAATTTGCTCAATTGACCTATGTGTTGAGAAGATCCGTTGCCTTCTTCCAACGGACTGGATTGTTGAAGTTGATCAAGGAAGAGCTTTGATTCTTCCTGCTTTTGTTCTTTTTGAACTCCAGACCGGATAACTTCTTGGGAGGGGCCGGGAAGTGTAACTTCTTTTCCTCCCAAGGGTTACAACCCTTCACGTAGGTCTCAATCTCGTTGTTTGGGATCAGCTTTTGTAAGGCTTTCTGGCTCTCTTGAGCTGAAGTCATAAACACTCTCAGCTTGGCGGTCAGGCCCTTCCTTAAAGAGGCTTGGCACTGTCTCCAAATGGAGACATGCTCTTTCACCCCGAATCAGATTTGCTCGTCTTTTGAGAGAACCTGTATTTCTGGGGTGGAAGGGTGTATCGAGGTATCCTCCAACAATCTTGGGGGTCTCTTGTTGACGTCCATTGCGGTTTCCGCTCCTGGACTTGGGGTGGTGGCGGTGGTGAGTCCTGCGGAGCCCAAACCTTTCCTGGAATGGAAATATCTATTCCCTTCCAAGTTATGCTTGTCATATGCATGCTCTTGACTTGTTCCTGGAGCTCCTTTGCGGCTTCGAGCTCTTGTCGGACTTGGTAGGAGACCTTGTAAGCCGGGTTTGTTTGATCTAGTAGATTTGACCATTTTGTATTAGTTTTTATCTTTTTTATTTATTATTTTATATTTATTTTATATGTATTTTGCCGGAGACTTACTATTTTCTTGGGTAATATTAATCCCGTTGTCAACGGGGTTGTTTTCTTTTTTGAAGGAAGCCACTAAAAATAAAAGAAGATATAAGTACTTGTTTATTTTTATTTATTTGATTTTTTTATTAACTCACTTCTTTCCAAATATTATTCTCAAGCTCATGTAAACATTCCTTTTTGATTTTTAAAGCTTGGAGATATTTTTGGAGATTTAGTTCCGTGTCAAGATCTCTTTCTTGGCGGATATGGGAGTGGTAGGTGGCCAAAATTAACTTTTCTTCTTGAGTAAGAAGATCCCAATTGCTAGGTATGTAATTGTTGATTTCTTCTACCTTTCTTAACTTGAGAAATAGTACTGAACTAAAGCCGCGTTTTCCTGTAAGCTCACTGTAAAAAGAAATTGGGATAAAAGAAATAAATAGTATATGTAAATTGATTTTTTTAATAATAGGGGTATCAAATATGACCAAATCCACAATTAAAACCAGTGAATTAGGCTTTTCAACAAAATTTCACTTTTGAGAATTCTAAACCATTTTATAGAGATATCAATGGTTTTTAAAAATGGTGGATTTTCAAAACCAGTTAATTAGATAATGGTGGATATTTGATACCCCCTAATAGGATACCCCCTAATAGGGGGTATCAAATATGACTAAATCCACCATTATCTAATCAACTGGTTTTGAAAATCCACCATTTTTAAAAACCATGGATATCAATATAAAATGATTCAAAAATCTCAAAAGTGAAATTTTGTTGTTGAAAAAGCTTTGAAAACTTAATAGGGGGTGTCAAATATGACACTGGTTTTTGTGGATTTGGTCATATTTGATACCCCCTACCATATAATCAACTGGTGGATATTTTATAAAGTCAACATAAAGATTCAAAAATCTCAAAATTGAAACTTTGTTTTATAATTCACTGGTTTTTATTGTGGATTTGGTCGTGTAAAAAAACAAATGGATATTTTTTATTTACTTTTATAGAATTTTTCATAAGTAAAAAAAGGGTAAACAAAACAGATTTTTTGTTAGTTTTTGGAATGGATTTTATGATTTTTTAAAGAGATGATAAAATATGGAGATATGTATTTTTATAGGATTATTTTTTTTTTTTTAAAAAAAAAAAAAAGCGGATTTTTTTATTTCACAAATAAATTTGAGAATTTTTCCCGGCCAGACCCCCAACTGTCAGCCTCTGTGATGCCAAGGAGTACTCCTTCTAGCTACACAAGGTGCAAAAATAAAGATAAAAGAGCAAAAAGCTCTGGGAGGATTTATAAAAGGTGATTCCAATATGGATATGAGGAATTAAGGGTTTTTAATAAGAAGAAGATAATTAATAAATTTAATATAGTTAAAAATATGAGGGGCCTGATAAATCAGGGGTGGTTTAATCCCTCAAAGGTATCTTACAAGCAGAGGATCTAAGTACCTGAAAACACTGGGGCCTGTAAACAGGGGTCGTTTAAATCCCAGACAAAAGATGATGGAGAATCTCAAGAGAAAGGGTACTAGTAATAAATAACTTGAACAGACTTGAGGTTCTTCTAGGGACAAATTGGGCAGTTGGAAGCGCTTGGAAAGGTTGTTGGAAGGGCTGGATGGACACTGGGCAATTTCAGGGGAGTAAAAAGGGTCTAAAGAATAGATACTAGGACCTTACCAGACAGAATAACAATAGTGGAGCTATGGTGATATGTGGGTAAGAATTGTAGTATATATATATTAAAGAATGAGGAATCAAAATACAGGGAAAGAAGGGCTTCTTAAATTACTTTCTGGAGCCCTGATGGCGAAACACTGGATGAATTTTTGGCTATGGGAAAAATAAAAGGAAGTCTTGCTTCGAAGAAATAATGACATCTTCGAGAAGCGATCTACTATCACGAGGATAGCATCATTACCATCTGACAATGGAAGTTGAGAAATGAAGCCCATAGAAAGTGAATGCCAAGGAAAAGGCGGAATCGGAAGTGGTTGAAGCAACCCATACTTCCTATGCTTCAAGGATTTGTTCCTATTGCAAGTATGACAACGGTTAACATAATCTTTTACATCCTTGACCATACCCGGCCAATAGAAGTCTCAAGCTATTAATTGGTAAGTCTTGTCTTGACCAAAATGACCAGCTAATGGTGAATCATGTCGTGATTCAAAGATATCCAGTTTGATCTGAGGGTTATCAGGTATAACCAGCCTGCCCTTATACAGAAGTGTATCACTATCTTTGATAGTTTAATCCTTTGGAGTATTCCTTCGAAGATCTTGACAAACAGGATCATCCTTTTGAGCTTTAACGATCTCAAGGAAGTTCTGTTGAAGCTGTTCAAAATGGATTGAATTAAGAGTTACTTGGGGATCAGAATGAAATAAAGTTTGAACATCGTCAGGATTATTGTCAGCGAAAGTCTCCCCCCTCCAAGGGGTAAATGTCGTCTCAACGTGACAAAGCATCTGGGATTACTGCTAATTTGCCCGGTCAATAGGTGATGGTAAAATGAAATTTGGAAAGAAATTCAGACCATCGAATTTGCCTGCGAGTAAGAACTTTAGTGCTCGTGAAATATTTAAGAGCGTTATGATCAGTCAATATCTCTAATGGTTTGAGAAGACTGAGCAAATAAGAGCGCCATTTCTTCAAGCAATGGACAATTGCGAGAAGTTCCTTATCATGAATCTCATAATTGAGTTCAGCGGATTGTAGCTTCCTTGATTCGAAGGCTACAGGGTGAAAATGCTTTGAAGAAGCGGAGAGTTGAGCAATAACACCTGCAACTGCGTAATCACTAGCGTCTGTTTCGACGATAGTCTTACACTTCTCACTGAAGTGAGCCAGGATGGGTGCTGAAGTGAAAGCTTTCTTGAGAGTGTTAAACTCTTTTTCTGCTTCAACTGTAAAAACAAAAGGAATGTCCTTTCAAAGAAGATTAGTAAGGTTCACAATAGTTTTGGAGTAATTCTTTATAAATTTGCAATAAAAATTAGCAAAACCAAGGAATCCTTGAAGTGTTTTAGCACTGGAAGGTTTGGGACAGTCTAAGACCTTTTGACATTTGTCAGGGTCCATAGCGATACCGTCTGTGGAGACGATAACCCCGAGAAAGTGAAGCAAAGAATTATGAAATTTGCATTTCAATAATTTCACAAACAAATTGTTAGCTCGAAGCCGTCGAAGCACTTCCTTGATATGGGAAGTGTGATCTTCAAGGGTTTTTGAGTAAACAAGAATCTCATTCAGGTATACTACTACATATACTTCAACAATGTCAGCAAAGATATCGTTGACAAAATTCTGAAAAGTAGAAGGAGCATTGCAAAGCCCAAAAGGCATTACAGTATACTCGAAGCTACCAAAACAAGTTCTCATGGCAGTAAGCCATTCATGCCCTTTGGCAATCCAAATCAAATTGTACACTCCTCGAAGATCAAACTTTGAGAATTGAGTAGCTCCATGAAAAAGTGTCAAGAGATGGGCCATAGGAGGCACTGGGTAACCATTCTTACGAGTGACATTATTCAGTTTTCTGTAATCAACACAAAGTCAAAGAGAACCATCTTTTTTAGGGACAAAGAGAACAGGCAATCCTGTACTTGACTTGCTTGGTCAAAGGAAACCTTTTACTACATTTTCCGCAATGTAGTCTCAAAGCTCGGAAGATTCCTGCTTCAAAAGAGAATAGACTGGGCCAGGCGGAGGCGCCGGACCTGTAAGTTCAATCTGATGATAATAAGGCCTATGAGGAGGAAGTTTATCCACTCGGATAGGAGAAAAAACATCAGCAAATTCATGGTAAATTCTTGCAAGTGTCTTTTGGATGGTTTTGAGGTCTTCAAAGTCATCATCATCTTTGAGGCTTGGTATAGCCGTCAAAGGAGGATGAGACAAGATCAGGGAGTACAAAAAAACTTTTAATGAAGGTAAGTCCTTCTCTTCAAAGAAGGATGGGAAAGATAAGTTAGAGCAATAAGCAATTACTCCGTGATCATAAGTCTTGATTGATGGAAGAAGAGAGGTTAGTTGATTGGGATGCTCTGGTTCAAAGGTTAATTACTCCTTCTTTCCAGTTAACATCTGGATTCCAATGAACCAGGAAGTCATGGCCAAGTATGGTGTCATCCATTCCTTGGGCATCCAGGACTATGAGATCCCATTTGAAGCTGGGGAAAGATTTGAATTGAAAAGTCCACCTTGCCTTCTTTGAGACCCAAAAGCTGGGGTCCTTCAAAGAACTTACCAAGAAAACCGGGAACATAGGTATCTCAGTGAGCGACAGGGACTGTGATTTGGCAAAAGAAGAACTAATGAAAGAAAAATTAGCTCCAGAATCCAATAGGACTCTGTAAGGTTGATTCAAAGAATCAAAAAGGATAAATCTCAAACTTGGGACACTGTTAGTGGCCTCAAAAGCTCAAAGGTTGACTTGCAGGAAATGAAGAAGTGAGTAGTTTTCTTTGTAAGTCTTAAGAGAACTGCAATCTAATTTTTTGACAACTTAGCTGCTTCACGGGCAATTCTTTTTGAACAAGCATCTAAGTGATGCTTTCCCCCACAATACATACATAACCCATCCTTCTCCCTCCTTGCCCGCTCCTCTGAGTTGAGGTTACCCTCGGTGTTGAGGACCTTCTTGATCTCTTGAGGCATTTTGGTTTGAGCTTGAGGGTGTGTTGAGGTTGAGGGTTTTGGATTGGTGAGGTTTCTTTGAAGCTGGCTTGTTGGACATTGCTTCAAAGGTTCGTCTGATTTTGAATGAGTTGCCTCGGTCTTCTTGGATCGAGACTTGTTGTGATAGCAGTTGTCCAACTCAATTGTTCGATCAATTAACTGTTGGAGTGTTGAGAGTCGATGACCACTGACAGCGAGCTGATCAGTGATTTGTGCCGGTAGTCCTTTTTCAAAATGAAATGCCAGAGCCGCATCGTTCCAGTTGATATGCGATTGGAGGACTCGAAACTGGGAGATGTACGTCAAGGCCTTGCCGGTGTCCTTCATCAAAAGAGAGTTGAGTTCGAACTCCGCATTGCAAACTTCATTTGGGTCCCCAAACAGGGTGAACAACTGTTGTTCAAATCTGTCCCAGTTGTTGAGGATACAGTCTGGACTCTTGCTGCCGAGGAGTTCAAGGTAAGGTTTGTACCATTGAGAGGCTCAACCTCCCTAATAAGATGAAGCATACAACACCTTCCGTCGATCAAGGGAGAAGGAGGCGGGGTCGTTAGAGAAAAGAATTTTGCAAGACTGTAAAAAGCCTCGCAACTTTGAAGAATTTTTGCCGTCGAACTTGTCTGGGGCCTTCATTCCAGGGGTTCAGAACTTCGGCACCCCACTACTTCCTTCGGTTTTCTTCAAGGCTGGGACAAGGGCGACTAATATTGCCAAAGGTGATTCATTGGAGACCTGATTGTGATCTTCGGAGTCCGAAGGAGGCGGTGGTCGGCTAGGAGATTCCCGTCTTCGAGGGCGACCTCGATTGGTGGAAACCCCAGGGTGAGTTGAAGATCCATCCGAATCAGATAGGTTCAACAATGGATCGATGGGAGCATTCCGATTGCGAGTGCATGGAGGGACTTGTCCGATCAAGGGTTAACTGTTGGTTGGAGTTCTTTGAGCTCGTCGACGATCAATGTCTTGGTCAAGCTGGTGTTCAGTGGGGCCAAGGGACCTAGTTCAAACAGGAGTACGTTGCATTACCGGAAGAAATTACAACAGGGAAGCTGTTGTAGCAACAAACACAGATGGAAAGGTCTGTAAGTTTGTTGGATTGAGTTAATTATAATACTGTCATGCGACCAACCCAACGTACTAAGGGGATTTAGCTGGTCGAAGCGCAAAGGAGAAATGAGGCTAGGGTCGTCGAAGATAAGTTCGAAGATAAGTTCGAAGGTAAGTTCAAAGATATACTACTCGAGGAAGTCTATGAGCACAACTCAAGGTAATGGGTCAAGTTGGACTCAAAGGATTTGATGCGTAAATTTTTTATTATAATTGACTGAGGAAAAGAGAATGAAGAAAAAAAATACAACAGTATTTATATTCGAAAGGAGACTACTGTTGAATCTGAGTGATGAATGAGGGGCGTTGATAGACGCACGCCAACAGCGTACGCCAACGCCAACCCGCACGCCAATTTTTTTTGGTGTGCGGTGGAAACCTCAATGGACAGAATAGAGCTTGGAAGGGATATGTTAACTACACTAGTACTAATGTTTTGGGTGCTGTGTGTTCCTGACTAAAGCTAAGGGGATGAGTGTACACTACTAATTTATATCTACTCTTAGAAGACTAATACTAATGTGCTTGTTTACCACACACACCAGGTGAGAGGAATGGATGAAGGGGGATGAGTTGTGTAAAGTATATATATAAGTATAATGTGGGGCAGGGTTGGTAGCTAGGAGTCAAAGTGGGTCAAGCGAGAGGGGCAGTCTTTTTTATTGAGGTTTAAGCCCTAAGGGTGATGGTAACTCTACTAAATATGTATACTAATTTTGGGATCTGTAATGTTGGTTCTGGGGGTCCATAAGGGAACAAGAGGGAGGAACAGGTATCCTTATATATCTGAGAAAGAGGAGGAGCCATAAGGCTAGAGGAAGGAAACAACAAGGCTATGTCATGCGGTGGGAAAAGGAAGAACATGATAGATCAGTAGAAGAGAAAGTGACATATATGAAATAGTCATGACAGTGACGCCAATATAGTCATGTGCAGTGTATGTTATGTAGTGTCTATGTAGTGTCCAGTTCATATATATGTATTTATGTATAATGTTCTGGTACTTATTGTATTCTATAACTTGCTTAATACTGTAACTTGCTGGGTTATTCTGTGTTTGCCTGTAACTCTTGAACCATGAGGAATTTGAAGGTGGGTGTAGTGAGTGACTAGGGTTAAAATGAGGTGTAGAATCTGATTATGAAATAATAATGATGAATATGTGTAAGGTTTGGGTTTTATATGTATATATATGTAAGTATTGAGGTTTATAAGTGATAAATAATTTATTAAAGTATGGTAATGATGTGGAATGGATCACCACAGCGGGGCCTACACACCATTTGTTTTGCATGTAGGGTCTACACGCCAATGTGAGACCCGCACGCCAATGGCATGTGGTTCCCACACGCCATTTTTTTTGGCGTGTGGGCCCCCGCACGCCAAAAATGGCATGTGGTTCCCACACGCCATTTTTTTTTGGCGTGTGGGCCCCGCACGCCAAATATAATTGGCGTGTAGGCCCCGCCGCTAATTGTTTGGCGTGCGGGGGGATATCGCATGTGATATCCCCATACACATAATACATACAAGTATTATGTGTATGGGGATATACATATCCATCCCCTCACTCACGTAATCGAATGGGAGGGACCATTTGATTACGTGAGCGAGCCCAAGTCTGATTCCCGACTGGGGCTCGCTCATGGTCCCGGTTTTTTTCAACCAGAACCAAAAAAAACACAGCTCCCGCTCGGGCGTTGATAAACGCACGCCAAGCGCGCATGCCAACGCCACCCGCACGCCAATTGATCAACACGCCACGTGTGAGACACACGCCAAAATGGCATGCGGTTGTGCCAAAAATGTGCGGTTCCCACACGCCTTTTTTTTTTTGGCGTGTGGGCCCCGCACGCCAAAGAAAATTGGCGTGTGGGACCCGCACGCCAATTGTTTGGCGTGTGGGACCCGCACGCCAAACACGCTCACGTAAAATTCGATTAAGCGGGGGGATGGATATGTATAAACACATAAACATGTATGTATTATGTGTATGGGATATACAAAAAAAAATTCGATTACGTGAGCGAGCCCGAACTGGGGCTTGCTTATGGTCCTGGTTTTTTCAACCAGAACCACAAAAACACCGCCCACATCCAATCAACAAACGCGTGAGTCTGAAAATCCGAAAAAAAAAAAAAAAAAAAAAAAAAAAAAAAAAAAAACAAAAAAAAAAAAAAAAAGAACAAAAAAAAAAAAAAAAAAAAAAAAATCAAAAAAAAAAAAAAAAAAAAAAATCAAAAAAATCAAAAAATCAAAAAAATGAAAAAAAAAATCAAAAAAAATCAAAAAAATCAAAAAAAAAAATCAAAAAATCAAAAAATCAAAAAAACAAAAAATCAAAAAAAAAAAAAAAAAAAATCAAAAAAAAAAAATCAAAAAAATCAAAAAATCAAAAATCAAAAAAAATCAGAAAAAATCAAAAATGAGAAGTAAAAAAATGTATTGTTTGGGGTTTAATTTTGTGGGAGAAAAAAGCCCACAGGCCCAGGGCTCCAAGACCCAATTGCCCCAAAGACAGGGCCCAATGACCATAAGAAGGGGCCCGCCTCTGCCCATCACCTCCAGTGGGCCCACAGGCCCACTTTGATGCTCCAAAGGGGCAATAAAACATTCAAAGGGGCCATTCAAACCCCCCAGGAAGCTCAAAGGGCCCCATATAAGCCCCAGAAGCGCACCATCCCCCCAAAAGTGGCCCAATGGACCCATCTTAAACACATCTCTTCTTATTTTTATTTTTATTTTTTTACCGTAGATATAGTAACACGTGCTGACATACTCTCCCATTCAAATGCTAACAGATTCTGCACAAATCACCAAATCAGCAGCAAAAGATGTCTCACACCGGTGATTACAACTCCGCAAGCAATCAGCCTCCACGCCCATACGGATTCTATGAGGTTGACCCCAACCATCACCCTGGCGCCCCACTTGGCAACTTGTATCAAAATCAAATCTCTGCGTATGGAAATTCACACGTGCTTGGCCAACCTGCAGCTCCACTCAATCAATCAGGCCACCTAGCAACTAACTATGGCTACCCAAGCAACCAATATGGCCAAGCCCCCCAGCCCCTTACTGTCCCCCCAGCCCACCCAGCCACCTACAGCTTCACAGACAACAACTACAGACTGGCAATCCAGCCAAACCCTGTCCCCCCAGCCCACCCAGTAGTGCAGCCTGTGTTCCGCCCATATGAGGTACAATTGCCTCAATTCACCCACTATCACCATTGACCTCCAGCCTCTACCTATCAGCTTGATCCAGCCCAACCATCCTATCTGGCTCAGCCAGCCCTCTACGCACCACCTCATATAACTCACGCCCCACCATCCCATCCGTTTCCGCAACCCCATCAAGCACCACAAATCTCAAACTACTGGCAGCCGGGACCCCAACCATTGTCCCACCCGGCCAACCCATTCACTCTTGGACCCACTCACTTCCAAGGCCCGCCAACCTCTCACAATTTCCCTGTTGGCCAACCATCAGTGCCTGCACCGCTGCAGACACATCAAGTCCCTTCCATACCTGTCATGCAAGATATGCAGCCATCTCTTGGGGAAATAACCACGTCTGCGCCATTTAGCCCTCAAATTTGGCCGCCTGCACAACCAAGTCCACAACAGTTTCCCCAAGGAACTTTGAGTCCTAAAGTCCCACAAACTGTTGCTGAAGGTGAGTCTTCAAATACTTCTCCACTGTGTTTTCATATTACCAAGAACTAATGTTTACCTACTCAATTTCCCAGTCAAATACCCAAGGATCACAGCTACATCTCCCTGCGGGTATCAACCTGCACCACCCAGCCCTCAACTGGTTCCCCGAGCAAATTTCAGCCCTCAAGTCCCTCAAACTGTGGCTGAAGGTGAGTCTTCAAATACTTCTCCACTTTGTTTTCATCTTACCAAGAACTAATTTTTTACCTGCACAATCTCCCAGTAAAATACCCAAGCGTCACGTCTACATCTCCCGGCGGGTATCAACCTGCACCACCCAGCTCTCAACTGTTTCCCCGAGCAAATTTCAGCCCTCAAGTCCCTCAAACTGTGGCTGAAGGTGAGTCTTCAAATACTCTCCACTTTGTTTTCATCTTACCAAGAACTAATGTACCTACTCAATCTCCCAGTCAAATACCCAAGGGCCATGGCTACATCTCCCGGCGGATATCAACCTGCATCACCCAGCCCTCAAGTATTATCCCGAGCAAATTTCAGCCCTCAAGTCCCTCAAACTGTGGCTGAAGGTGAGTCTTCAAATACTTCTCCACTTTGTTTTCATCTTACCAAGAACTAATGTTTACCTACACAATCTTCCAGTAAAATACCCGCTCAATCCTTTAGGACGTTCACCGCTGGCCCCCGCAATGTTACCCGCCGCCAATCAACCGCATAAAGTGTTGATGAAATCTGATGATGTACAATCTTATGATTATTCAGTTGGCAGTAAGTTCTTCTAGTTTCTGAATTCGCCCACTTGAGGCAGACTGGCTGAACTGCTTGTGTTTCCAGATGCAATGGATGCACCACCCAAATTCCTTTTCACATGTGTCACTGATCTCAACCACTTTGTCACCACATGGGCCCACGAGCATGGTTACGCTCTGAAATTCTGTGCTTCCAAGCGGGACAAGAACATCTACTTTGCATGCACAGTTGCTGGGGAAGACCAAACCTCAGTTGATGCTATCCGGTTTCGAGAATCTAGGAATAAGCGACTGGGGTGCTGCTTCAAAATATCCGGCCACAAACCGACTTCAGTAAAACTCAAGGATGCACCATGGGAACTCCGATGCCGAAAGACAATTGGGCACAATCATGGTCCAATCCATCTGGAACATGTAGTCATCCACAAGAAGCTCTCTGTCAAAGGCCAAACTGAGGTTGCTCACTTATCGTCTCTTGGAATGCAACCCCAGGCAATTGCTAGACTCCTTACTAGCAGTGAGGGAAGGTTTGTTACCAACAGGAGGATATACAACACAAAGCAGGCACTGAGGGCAGAGAAGAGGGCTGGCAACACCCCAATTGAGTACCTCCTACGTTGCCTCAACGAATCCAATTGGACACACAAGGACGTTTACGACACAGACGGCAAGCTCCTTTACTTGTGGGTTGCGCACCCAGGATCGTTGCTTCTTGCTCGCAGGTTCCACCATGTGGTCAACATTGACTGCACTTACAAGAAAAACCTGAACAACTACCCCCTGCTGCATGTGGTTGGCCAAACTGCAACCAATCACAGTTTTTTGATTGGTTTTTGTTTGATGTGAAACGTGAAGAATGAAGCCTACTCATGGGCTCTTGATAAGTTGAAGTGGGTGGTCTATTTGACTAATCACCTATTCTCATCAGAAACTGACTGTACTCCGGTGCCTGTGTGATACCCATAGATCTATATGGGAAGCTGACCACGCGCCAAAGGTCTTCGTGACAGACAGGGAATTGGCACTGCGTAATGCTATCTCAAAGCACTTTCCGAATGCAACCGCAAACTTGTGCATGTGGCACATTGATCGGAACATTGTCACAAACTGCAAGCAAGCCTTTGCTGGCGATGGCGAAGAATGGGCCAAATTCATGAGGCTCTGGCATGAGGTCGCACATGCCCCCAATGAGGACACCTGCAACTCAAAGTGGGCTCAACTGACACAGTACCTAGTCACTTGAACTAACGTCTACGAATACCTATACAAGACCGTCTGGAGCGAGCGACAGAAGTTCATGAATGCATGGGCCGGAATGACACCCCATCTAGGAACTCTGACTTCGTCACAATGTGAATCTGCCACAGCTGGCTGAAAACCTATGTGACGTCGGCTAGGTGCGACTTTGCAACATTTTTCATTACAATTGCTGCAGCGGTCAACCGACAAATTGACACAGCCCACACAAACCTGGCACACGAGTTACAGAAAGGATTAACCGGTCTACCAAATGCCTTCAAGTCCCTCAGCTGCAAAATCTCCTGTCATGCACTCAAGTTGGCCTTGTCTCAGTACAACAAGTTCATCAAGATGAAGAAATCCAAGCCTGGGGATCCTAGCCTTGAATGCAAAGGTAATTTCCAGGCTGGCTTGGGCATTCCGTGTTCACACACTATTGAATGTTTGGTCCAGGGGAAGGGAGATGTGGAGCCTTCTGATTTCCATGTCCAGTGGCATCTGGCCTATAACCCTGACGGTCCAGTGAGTCCTCCTGATGTATGGCTTGTTCATGTCCCTCCTAGCTAATCTTCATCAATGTTCATTGCAGGCTCTTGATCAACCACTGTAAGACTTTGACAACGATTTTGAGGATTTCAAACAGGAGATCTTGGCTTCCCACCACCCCTCGGCGTTAGAAGCAACAATGAAAAAATTACAAAGGGTCCATGCAAACACACACGTGGTTCCGCTTGCAGAGCCTGATCCTATCCGAGTGAAACACATACTGGAAAGGCCGTGGAAGAAGAGAAAGGGTAGTGGGCGAGTTCAAAAGTGCGATGACACCCATGCGGAAATTGTGGAAGCGCAAATCCAAAAGGCGCAGGGAAAGAAAGCCAGACAGAAGGTTGGTGTATCAAAAGGAAAAGGGTGTAAGCAAAAGTCCAAGCGGGTGCAGGCTCCATTGGACTCCTCAGCTTCTTCTTCTGGGGACCTGGATGAGCTTCCCAGTGTGGAGACACTCATGTGTAAGCAACTTTATTGCATGTCTTTTTAAGAGGCTGATAACTGATGGAATGATAATGATGGACTTACTAAGCAGTCAAGAGAAATCACCCCCCACATGTTGGCAGCCTCACTATTGGGAAACGGTATCGGGGGTCTTTGGGTTCAGTAACTTCACGGCGCAAGGAAACGTTGCAGGCCAAGTATGGTAGTATGGATGGTGTAACAGATGAAGATTCTGATTCTGCAGATGCAGTTTCAGATGAAGATTCTGATGCCCCAGATGGGGAATCGGAAAAAGAATCTGATGCCACAGATGGGGAATCAGTCGAAGAATCTGAGGCCCCAGGTGGGGAATCAGATGAAGAATCTGATCCCCCAGTGGATTCCTCCTCATCTATTGAGATGCAGGTTGAGGCCAAGCTGCTGCCATCTCCAGAAGCCTCAAGAAAAGCCTCAAGCTCTCATGATCAGTTTCAGGGTGAGGCCAGGGTACATTCACCTCCCACAGACAAGGTAAGTACTATAACTTTGACATTAGATTATTAAGGTCTGATTCCATTGTATGTTTCATAGGACCGGCATGTAGAAGCTGAGGTTGCACCCAAGGCTGGCCGAACGAGACAGGGAAATACCAACCCTGATGTTGCAGTGTGTCAGCCTCTGTGATGCCAAGAACTGGATTCTTCTAGCTACACAGGGTGCAAGGTAAAAACAGCTGCAGGTTGTGCAGTGACAGGTGGGTAAAAAAGGTGAAAAGATATAAAAAAACTATAAAGTTTTTATTAACAGAGGGGCCTGAGTTACAGGGGTATTTACTGTGCCCTCTAAAATATTCAGGACCTGAGTTAACAGGGGGTATTTTGGGTACCTGAAAGTCTAGTCCTTTGAACAAGGAGTACACCTAGACAATAACTGCTGAAGGAATGGAGGAAATAGACTTACTGCTTCTATTTCCTGTCAGAGGTTCTTCAGGGAGTTGTAGGTGGTCCAGAAGCGCTCACAAGGTTGAGTAACAGGTGGTGGCTGAGTGCTGAGAAAGGTGAAAGGGTTGTTGAATGAACTTCAAGTATAAAACAAGCAAAAACTGACTATATAACAGGCTAAAAAGGCTGGTTGATATGGTGGTAAAAGCTGGTAAATGTAAGTGAAGATGGGGATATCATTTCGTGGGAAGGAAGGGCTGTTTATATATCTATTCTGGGCTCTTGGGGGCGAAGCAGAAGCTCTGTTTTGCCTGGTCTAGTCTTCTACTAAGCCCCAGTTACCTGTATACCTGGTTTGGTTACGGTAGGGCTTAGTTACATGTTTCAAAAGGCCCAAAGTAGTTTGATGTTCCCAGTAAGGTGAATACATTCGTGTCTTCCTTCCTTCTGGACCAGTAGTCTATTTACAACCAACCAATTGGGCTATCTTGGCCTTAGTAGGAAATGTATGGCCGCGGCGTTGGTTGTGGCTTTTATTACACGTGCCAGGTACATGTAACTATGGAAATTATAATGTAAACCTTATTTATGCATCATACCCGAACTCTATTAACCTTAATTACATAGTCTACTAGCATATATTTAAGGTTATGTAGATCTTTAAGTCATATAAAAACTTGAAGGCCTTGAGAAGGGATATGAAGGAGTAATAATTAAGGGGTACTTTTGCTGAGCTACCCTAGGTTAATTGAAATGTAGATTCAGAATCTGAAATAATATTCTAAGTTTTCATTATACTTTAGAAGATATATCCAGATTCTTTGTTATATGTTTTGTTTTTAATAATTTCTTTCGAAACACAAGACGTAAGGTGTGCATTCTTTTGAGACTAAGAATATAAGTTGTATATTGGTATAATTTGCTATGGTCAGGTTGTCTCTGAATTAGTAGCAGGCTGACATTCCCTACCCCTAAGATGAGTCTTTGGCTCATATGAAAAGGTTTTACTATAGACTAGAAACTGAAAAAAAATTTAAGGGATTTTTTTTTTTTCATCTTATTTTTTTTTTTTCAATATTTTTCTTTTGTATTTTCATTTCAATCAACTTCTTCTTGATGCTCTATAATTTCTCAGATGAATTGCTCCATCAGGTATGTTACGTTCTGGAAGCCATTCGTCTTTATCAGCAGACTGATGTTTATATCTCACCAAGTAGAGTCTAGTATCCTTCCCTTGTATTCTTTCCTTCTTATCTTTCAGTATTTTGGAGACTTTGAGTTTTTCAGATTTATTTGGCTCCACCAATGGTACTGTAGGGCATGGTAAAGGCTCCAAATTATCTCTAGTTGTATAAGGCTTGATAAAGCTTACTGGAAAAACAGGATTTTTCTGGAAAGCTCTTCACTTAAGATGACTTCTACTGCATTTTTTCCATGTAAGTTTTTTATTGTAAAAGGTCCAATAAAAGATAGTTTCAATTTCTTGTTGCCACCTAGTTGTTGAAGTTTATAGTAGATAAAAGTACTTTGTCTCCAATCTTAAAATCAGGTTCTCTGTGACTTTTATCCCGTCTGGTTTTGTTATAATCTACCGCTTCTGCTGTTGGATTTATGTGTGGTAGTTTATCATTTAGTGTATCTTTAGGCATCCTAGGTACCCATCTTCTTTCTAGAACACATGGAATTTCATTGGATGATGAATGTTTACTAATATTGTAAGCAATTTCTAGTTCTGGTAGCAGACTAACCCAATCATGAGTGTATCCATCATGGTTTTTGAAATCAAGGCCAAATGAACAGAATCTTCTTAGCATATTTTCTAATATTTGTATCATTCTTTTGGCCAATCCATCCGCTGAGGGTGGTAAGCTGTGAAGAAAGCTAATTTAGTACCTAACAAGTCATGAAGATTCCTCCATAATTATGACGTGCACTTTGGATCTCTATCCCTGATAATAATTTTGGGAATACCAACATCAGCCATTATTCTATTCCAAAACATAATTGCTACTTCCATGGCTGTATCATCTTTATGGTTAGGAATGAACCTAGCTCTCTTGGAATACCTGTCTACTACAACTAGAACAGAGTTATAAGAGTAAGGTCCTCCAGGAGGTAATCCTGTGACAAAGTCCATGTTAATTAGCTCCCACTTGGTGGTTGGTTCTGATATTTTCTGGAGCAGTCCATATCTTTTCCCTGTCTGCTTGTTTGATTTCTGGCAAGTCTTCACAGGATTTTACGTATGTAGCTACTTGAACTCTCCAGTTTAGCCACCAGGCAGTGTGTTTCACTCTTTCTATGGTCCTTTCCTCAGAGAAGTGGCCTGAGCTTGTACCATTATGACATTCATGAAGTATATTATCTATGTGGGTTTGATCACAAAGGATAATTACACTAGAATGTCTACACCTATAGTATAAGATTCCATCTAATAGTGTGAATTTTCTTTCAGAATAAGGTTTAGATAATGAAGGGGGAGGACTGGCAATTAATTCTGATGGGCTGTTTTCATTACTCAGTATGTCTACTAGTTTTAACATTTCAATGTTTTCCCTATAGCTATTTTGAACCAAGTTATAGAAAGCAGCATCTAAATCACATATTTGAATGCCTAAAATGGGGAATATATCATCATCCTCTGGATCCCAGGCAGGATTATCTGTAGTGTTAGGTAAAGCCCATCTGCTAAGACCATCAGCATTCCTGTGTTTAATACCTGCTTTATGAACAATTGTCATATGTTCTCTATACTTCTGGATTGCAATTTGCCATCTAAGCATATGCCTGTTGGGAGTCTTCATATTCATGAGGGTTTTTACTACAGTTCAGTCTGTGACAACTACTACTTTAGTTCTCTCAAGGTAGTGGTGAATCTTTTCTAGTGATCAAACCAATGCTAAGCATTCCATTTGGCTGGCACCATATTTTCTCTCACTGATTTTAATTTGTCTAAAAAAAGTCTGGTTTTTTCCACTGGTATTCCATCTTTCTCAAACTCTTTATCCAGAGCATTGCCTAAACCACCCAAACAATCATTGAAAGTAGTAATCAAATTCTTGATCATTTTGCAGTTTTGGACTCATATATTTGTCATTTTATGTACCATGTCTTTATTAAACATTTCATAAAAGCAGAAGATTTTGTCCTACCAAGAGTTTTTGTTGGTAAATTGAACCTTCCAAAATTGGCCATGGGTACTAGAATAGTTTAATCTATCCAATTGGTAAAAGGGTTATTGAATTCATTACTATCACATAAGCCAAAAGTGCCTATTTAGTACATGTCCAAAAATGTTCCTTGGAAAATGACTGTGGTATAGCTGTTTGTGCCTATGATATAAAACAAAAGGAACTTGGCATTAGGAAAGTCTCAAATTATTCATGGAAGACTCCATTTTCTGAGGTAAATTAATCCTCATGGATGGTGCTTTTGTCAAATTAATCCCAATTTCATCTTTTGTGAAATGCAATCTATGCTCATATTATTTTGGTTTAAGATAGGACTGATGGAAATCAGAATATTTTGGTTAAAATTGCACCATTTAAGCTCAGAAGCAGTTTAAATTTTTTCCTATCAGGCTCAAAGTTGACATCATTGATTCTTCTCTTAGGATTAGGGTAATCAGGTTTCTGAAAAGCCCTCAATGGTAGTGATAAGATCCAGGTACAACTGTTTTCTCATTGGGGAATCAAGTACAGGGCATTTGTAATTTGAGGTTTCTCTTTGGAACTCTTAATACAAGGTATTCTTTTTTCTATTTCAGGAATTACATGATCTTATCTTTCACTCTATCATTTGAATGCTTTCTTTCTAGAGTGGTGATTTTTCATCAATTTCTCAGCGATAAGGATACTCTCCCTTATTGTCTTAATCCTTCACCTATTATATATAAAGGCTCCAGCAAGCATGTTTTTTGTGAGATTCTGTCAAACCTCACAGCTTTTCGCTTCTTCAAAGGAAGATGCACTCTGTTAGAATCAAATTTACTATTTATTACTCCTATGTTCAAATTGGACCTCTAACAACTTGAGAAGAGTGATGGGATATTTCCCAACAGTTCGGATAGACAGGCTCAATTTTCATGCCCATTCTTTTTTTTTTTTTTTGTTGGAGTTCATCTTGTCTCCAATGAATCCTCTTGAGCTACTGTTCCAAGATCCAACAGCGCTGTTGTAGCTATGTTGTCTACAGCGCTATCGTTGTCTTGATAATGATGAGCTGAAGATTATTTTCTCTCTCCTTTCACGTACTTACCACTAGTTACTGATCGGGTGGATGATGGCAGCGGTAAAACAAGGTTGGTGGACATGGTTGTTGATTTTATCAACAAGCGAGTTGGCTGAATTTTCAGAGTTTGCTTTGTTGCAGCAGCTGTCGCTTGCCTGACTGCCATGCTGAGATTCAGTGGAGGCATCGGCACCCTGCTTGTAAGCAGCAGTTTGGATGACCTTCTCTGTCAGTGGGGTTTGAACGGGTCGCTGGTGGCAAGAATCCAACAGGGGCATGTTGCTGGGACCTAGACCACATGGATGTTAGTTTCCTCATCTCCTCTTCAAAAAAAGCAACTAACAATCGCATAGATTGGTTGTGATTCAAGCGGTGATAGGGTGACAGCGCTGGTGTCCAAGGTAACCGACTTATAATGTTATGAGGACCGTGCCCTTCAGGGTTTTTGAGACTACTGAGGTCTCACACAGGCTGCTGTAATTTTCGCGAGTCACACAGCTTTAAAATGAGCAAGGGATTCATCTCGCCTTGACTTTACCTCTGTCTTTTATATTCGAAGTAAGGAAGCAATGTAATAAATTACTTCTTTTTTAATCATGCAACAAAAGGAAATTCCGAGTCTCTCTAGTGGGCTGAGGAAATACCAGGTGTTGGGTTTCTTCTACATCAACTTGAATAGGACAAAGAGGTTGTCCGCGTTTTTTTCTGGAACACAAAGGAGAACCGAGTTGTTACATTTATAAAGTCCTAAGATTTCCAATTTGGGGAATCTAAGACGGTGTAGGTATTGCTTTGTAATTTGGCTCGAGGTTCTGTCAAGATGTTAGCAAAAAAGTAAACATTAAGTGGTTTTGATATGTATTCCATTGCTTATTTCTAAGTACTGTTTTTGCAAAGATTAGTGCAAAAAAACGCATGTTTTGTTTTGTTTCACAGAACAAAAGGATTCAGAAACTCTCAAAAATGTTCCGGCGATTTGGATGTATTGTTAGTAGCAAATGGATTTTTCGAAAAAATCAGGTAATTATGGTGTTAAGAGAAACACTATGTATTTTGGTGATTTTGGTAAAATCAAAATCAGAATTAAGTAAAGGATTTAGTGAAGAACATTTTTGTATGTTCTTTTGAGTTTTTTGTAAAGAGTAAAAAATTCTTTTTTGTGGTTTGAATTTTCTTAGTAGAAAAAATTAAAGAACCAGGATTTTTATCAATAAAAGATGAAAATTTCCCGGCCAGACCCCCAATTGTCAGCCTCTGTGATGCCAAGAACTGGATTCTTCTATAAGGTTATGTAGATCTTTAAGTCATATAAAAACTTGAAGGCCTTGAGAAGGGATATGAAGGAGTAATAATTAAGGGGTACTTTTGCTGAGCTACCCTAGGTTAATTGAAATGTAGATTCAGAATCTGAAATAATATTCTAAGTTTTCATTATACTTTAGAAGATATATCCAGATTCTTTGTTATATGTTTTGTTTTTAATAATTTCTTTCGAAACACAAGACGTAAGGTGTGCATTCTTTTGAGACTAAGAATATAAGTTGTATATTGGTAAAATTTGCTATGGTCAGGTTGTCTCTGAATTAGTAGCAGGCTGACACAGTGAGTGACTCAAGCTTGACACGGACAAGGAGGAATGCACTTACTCTAACTGATAACCGACTTCTCATCATTCTTGTCAGGCACAGCTTCCACCATGGTTCTTAAAGTACCTGCATTCCACTTATAACCCTGCAGGTGATGGGAACTGTGGTTATGCATGTGTGGCACATGCATTGGCAGCAGATAGACCAGAGGGTCCCTACGCTAAGGCCAATGTGTGGTACCAAGTGCGAAAGGATGTTTTAGAAGAGATGGAAAAGAACAAGGCCCATTGGACAAGATACCTTGGGGGGCCTTCAGAATTCGACCGCGCTTATGCAGGTGTTCAGGTGACTGACCCAAGTGGATCAGTCCCCATGAACAAATGGATGAGCAAGTTGGATGTGGGACCCATTCTGGCCAATGTGTATAACTGGCCATTTGTCTTCCTCAGTAGAACGGACGGGAGCACCACATATATTCCTGCCACAGTTCCCCCGGACCCTAAACCGTTGCCAGCCCTCTTCTTATCATTTTTCAATGATAATCATTGGATACGTGTGATAGTCAAGCGGACCCCCACGATTCCCTTTCCTCTCCCTAAAGTCTCCCGGTTATTTCACAAGAGCCCAGAAGCTGCTTGGCTAGACTGTGTTTCCCCTTCCACTACTCTTCACTCTTTGATCCCTAAATGATTGAATGTACCAAGTTACTGCAAGTAACACTAATTATTATTATCCTTATTAATATTTACCATTCTTATTATTCTTTAATATTATTCCTTTAAGGTCTCTAGTGATTATTATTAGTATTATTAATTCATCATCATGACCTTAAGAAGTGATAACATAGTATTATTAAACTACAATCTTTACATGGCCACAACCTACCTTCAATAAGGTAGAAACCACAAACCCACATGAGTACTCCTTGGATGCCTATTAATAATACTCTGATTGGGTTATATTTCAAAAAACACTTAGGTATGATGTTTCATTCAAGTGGATGAGCAAGACAGTGGTAGAAATTACAACTCAAGGGCATGTGAATGAGAAATAAAAGGGAAACCAAAGAAAAAACAAACCCCCGGTACATATATCAGAAGTGGTAGTTGGCTACAGCTATTTCTATATCTTGGGAAAACAAAATTTGGAGGTTTTGAATAGAAAAACATTTGTGAAACTCTTCATGGGTTTTTTTCCAATCAACCATTGGCAAACCATCATGACCAATCCGGTTAAATCCCATGGAACACAAAAAGTTGAGAAAGTATAATCGTAGGTTATCCAAAGTCCCGTGAGGCATCACAGAAGTATTACCACTATCGACCTTATGTTTCAGAACATTGGCACCAAATTCCAATAAGGCTGAAGCATTTGAAGTAGTCGGACGTTCAGACCCGTATTTGTTAGTGACAAAGGCGGTTGTTGGACCAAAAACCAGGAGACCAGCAAGCATCCGCATTTGCTCCCGCATGTTTAATGTTGACCACTCATCAAGCTTTTTTACTTTGGTATTGTTGGTGCCTGGAGACCGCAGATGTAACACAAGGCTGACATAGCCCCCGTGAAGTATAGACCAAGGACCTTGAGACCAGAGGTGTTTGGTTGGGGGCTTGATCCATCCTTTGCGTGACTTCCAAGGTTTTCATAAGTTTGTTGGAATGCAAGATGGGCAGTATGCACCAAAGATTAGTCCAGGGGGAGAGGCTGCCATTCACTGCCCTGTTGCTCCATGTGTCGAAGGGCCCAGCAGTCTTGCAAAGCACTTTTAAGCCGGGTATAAGCATGCTCACTTGGAGAAAAGTGACCGGCTAGATTTGCCGCAAGTGTGTGGGTCTGGACACGTTTGGATGGCGGCGCCTTCCGGTTCTCCTGGGAAGCCTCGAGCTGCGCCATGTTCACAACTTCAGGAGTTATCAGAGAGAGAGCACCAGTTTGAGTGGGGTTAAGAATTCTCTCTGCATACCACACAAATATGAGCCTTTGTGATGTATGAACAAGTGAGAAAAAAAGTGATTAATTACCAGATTTGCATGCCTTCAGAAGTGTATCCACTTCCCTCCAAACAACTCGGCTGAACTCCTGTGGCATTGTTGGATGTGGTGTGACCATTGAGCGAAGGTGTGTGAGGATGAATGCTATGTTTTCAATCATTTTCTTGGCTGAACGGTGTGAACACGCAATTCCACCCGCCAAATTTTCATTCAAATCATCTGCCAATGCTTTTGGAAGCATTGGGCCAGGGATAAATAGACCCATAGCTGTGCCCAAAGGAGGGATGTTAATTACAAGATGGGTGTGCATAAGCAATGGGGAGTGACTTACAAGGAGGCGTCAGGACAGGGGGAGGAGGAATTGATTCTCCCGGTGGTCTTTGGGTAGGTGGCTTGACTGTTGATGGCCCAGCAACAGGGGGGGTTCCGTGGAATTCTGAGGCCTTGCAGTGATTGCGCAGTGATGAATTTGTGAGAGGTGGGATGAGGGGTGAAGAGATTATACATGGGGCCTGTTTTTTAGAAGAAGAAGCAGAGTTGTCCAGGCGCGCCTTTTTGCTTGTAGGGTCTTCAACCGTAGGATCTTCAATTCGTACCATGTCATAGCGATATCGGGTTTGTTGTGGCACCGGTTCATGGACTGGCTCCTGGTGGAAGGTAGGTTTGGGACGTCCATGAATGAATCTTTGGAGGACTTGCTTGTCTTCTGCACCATCTTCAGAGTCATCTGTTTCACCCTCTGCGTCAGGGTCCTCAGAGCTGTCCCGGATGGCTGGATTGTTAATTTCTTGTCTCCCGTCCGCATTGGGGGCTTTGGAGGACTTCTGGCCAATGAGTGCTTGGTCCCTTTGTACGCCTTGAAGGAAAGACTGGCCAAAGGTGTTGAGGGTTGTCTTGTGGCCTCCAGCATCTGTCCGCATCTCTCCGCTTCCACGTGGGGATCCATTGGCTGGGTTTGTTGTGTTGGGCTGGCCATATTGAACATCCTTGTTGATTTGGTTTGCAAATTGATTGAGGGTGGGGATTGGGTTGGTTGCTGGAGGTAGGGGATCAGGAGTGTGTGCATATCAGTATGCCATTGAGTCGGTTGCAAAGTAAGGGCGTGGGTGGGACTGTGGTGGAGCAGGCCTAGTGGCGCCTAAGGTGTTTCTAGCCGGGGCCGGGGTTCTGGAGACCTGTTCATTCTCATCGTCTGACTGCTCGTATTCAGCCTTTATTTTAGAGGCCCAATTCTCCAGGTTTTCACGTTCATCTGGTTTCAACGCAGGGTGCCGCGCCAGCTCTGTGCATTTTTCCCAGAGATCCAAACCTGTGTAATTGTGGGAGGGTGGGTGGGAGTCAGCCAGGGACTTATATTATACACAAAATAAAGGAATGAATCTCACGTCCTAGTTCACTGGTCTGATGTGAAGACATTGTTGATTGTTGAAGTCAAATTGGTGATTTGTGCGGAATCTGTTAGCATTTGAATGGGAGAGTATGTCAGCACGTGTTACTATATCTATGGTAAAAAAAATTCTTAAAAAAATTGGAAGAGATGTGGGGGATTGATTGTGTTTGAGATGGGCCCATTGGGCCACTTTTGGGGGGGATGGTGCGCGTCTGGGGCTTATATGGGGCCCTTTGAGCTGCCTGGGGGGTTTTGAATGGCCCCTTTGAATGTTTTATTGCCCCTTTGGAGCATCAACGTGGGCCTGTGGGCCCACTGGAGGTGATGGGCAGAGGCGGGCCCCGTCTTATGGCCATTGGGCCCTGTCTTTGGGCCAGTTGGGTCTTGGAGCCCTGGGCCTGTGGGCTTTTTTTCTCCCACAAAATTAAACCCCGAAAAATCCCTTTTTTTTGGTTTGTTTCTCATTTTTTTGATTTCTCATTTTTTTTTTTTTTTTTTTTTTTTTTGTTACTCACATTTTTTTTTTTTGAATCAGTGCGTGGTGGTAATTTTTGTTTGGGGTTGATTTTGTGGTCGTTCTGGTTGAAAACAACCAGACCAACGGTCTGATTCCTGAAAGGAATCAGACTCGGCGGGCTCGCTCATGTAATCGAATGGTCCCTCCCATTCGATTACGTGAGGGAGGGGATGGATATCTCGCTCACGTAATCGAATGGTCCCTCCCATTCGATTACGTGAGCAAGGGGATGGATATGTATATCCCCATACACATGATACATGTATGTATTATGTGTATGGGGATATCGCATGCGATATCCCCCCACACGCCAAACAATTGGCGTGTGGGACCCGCACGCCAATTGTTTGGCGTGCGCTCCCACACGCCAATTGTTTGGCGTGTGGGAGCGCACGCTGTGGGAGAATTTATATACCAGAGGTGCAGCACTGAAGCTGAGCCCGCAGCTGCGGGCTCACCGGCAGACTGAGGCTGAGGTAAGGGGGGGACTTTCCAAATGTCATCGGACATTCCACGGGGAAAAGCACGGGGCGCAGCGTGTGACATTCTATAGTTGGCGCGGGCAATCGGTCGGGCGGACGAAGGCCGCTTCAGTATGCGCGACGTAGGGGACTGGGCGGAACCACGGGGTTTGGGGCGCCAGGCCGCAAGCGGAGCGGGGGCAGAAGGAGCAGAGTAGTGCGCAGGGGAGCAACAGACGACTGCGGGGGTCAACGGGGTATAGGAGTTGGGGGCAGGCTGCGGTGCGATGCGGGATTGAGGAGACAGGCAAGTAGGGTTCCAGGAACAGTACCGGGGATTGCGGGACATGATTGGAAGACTGTTGTATCAATAGAGAGTTGTACCAGGGTGGCGGGTCTTATCGTATCTTATCATTGAAGCAGATAGCTATCAACTACAGCGCATATAGGAATTCTTTACTTTTAATCATCATCCTTAGCAAATTTCAGCGCGTGCGGACAGCGGAACTGCAAAGGGCAACATCAGGAAGACAAACGCAAGAGGAACGGTCCCCTTGCTGAGTATAAGGTGTTGCAGGGAATCCAGTCAATCATCCGCTAACAGTTGTTTGTCCCTCAGAGGAAATCAAAGAATCACCGGAACCAACTAGGAAGAAGGGCATCCTACCATATCTGTCACCGGGGTCGCCTTTATTTCCACAACGCCAAACAATTGGCGTGCGGGGCCTACACGCCAATTTCATTTGGCGTGCGGGGCCCACACGCCAAAACAAATTGGCGTGTGGGACCCACACGCCATTTGTTTGGCGTGCGCTCCCACACGCCATTTGTTTTTGGCGTGTAGGGCCCGCACGCCAAAATAAAATGGCGTGTAGGCCCCGCACGCCAAAAAAAATTGGCGTGCGGGTTGGCGTTGGCGTGCGTTTATCAACGCCCATGAATGAGTGTCGAGGTAAGATACAAGTATGGAGTAAATACACGGATATGAAAGAGGTACCAATGAGGTTGAAACAACAATGCTATGACTATAACTATGATTGATTCGAACATGTGATAGAAATGAACTTTGAACAGGGGAGTGATGAGTGAATCCTAGGTGATAAGGTAAGGTTAAGTGTGAGGCTTGATAAAAGGGGGTAAGTGCCAGGCTGAGAGTTCAGATCTTGGGTGCTAATCGAAGAAGGGTTATTGATTAGTTCGAAGATACTGAGGATCACCGGATTAAGCAATTCCTAGTTTTTAGAAATGCTAGTTTGAAGGAGGTTGACTAAATGTCGAAGATGTTCGTTGAGTTAAGTGTCACGCTATTAAATTTGAATTGAAATGAATGTCGAAGATGCATTTGTCGAAGCATTTCGAAACTGAATATGCATTCAAGTCTGAGGATGCATTTTAAAGGTTGTTGAGTAGTCGAAGCTGAGCTCAGTGGTTGCAGCGTGAAAAATCCATTGAGGAATGTTTCATTTTAAATCTACAAACCAACCATCATGTATTAACCACTGTAGAATTGAAAATATGTTAAATCATTTACTCCACTCTTATGTATCTTAAAGTAATTGAGCCTAAATTAATTCTGGAAGTTGGATATATCAGCCTATAAGTAAGTACTTGAGAATAATATTTTGAATTGAAGGATGTGATCAAGCATGAATTGTCAGCTATGTGTATGAAAATCTGGCTTAATTTCTATCAACAGCCAGGTACTATCACTGTGCTGAAAGTTTATCAAAGTAAAAATTTCTTATTAATCCTTCTATAGTTTCTAAACTATGCACACAGGATAACCTAAACTCCTTATAAGTAACAGATTTGATACATATACATTGGTCAATCAGTAGAAGACTAAAAGATAACTGTATAGTTATGGCTATCTTTTGTCTTTTTATGAAAGATGTAGAAGTATAGATTGCCCATAAGCAGCTGGAAAGCACTTCAGCTAATTGGCTACTGCCAGAGGTGGTATTCTTGCAGAAATGAGCATAGCAGTATATGAGTGTTAAGAGACTGAGACAACAGAACAATGGGAATGATGAAGGATAGGGAAACTAAGAAAGAATAGTTAGTATGAGGTTATAGAAAGAGATGAGTGAAGTTGATCATACCAGGAAGGAATTGTGTGATTTGAAGTGATGTAGAATTGACAGTTGAAGAATGGGAATGGAATAGAATGAGGATTAGAAGATAAGAGAAGGGAATAGGGAAGAAGTTTAGTTGATGGTAGGATTGAATTGATGATTTGAGAGATAGAGAGTACAAGGTTTAGGTTGAGAGATGATTGAGTTCCGATGACGTGAATTGAAAAGGGGAAGTAGAGGTGGAGAAATGTATCAGAGATGTCACAGAATTCTAACAGGCCACAAGGGGATGGGCCAGCTGGGCCTGGCCAAAAGGGGCCAGATGGTGCAGCTGGGGCTGGCCAAAAGGGGAAAACTAGAACTAGTGGCCCCTATGGACACATTCAAGGTGTACATATGCCACTAGGCCCCCTCCCAAGCCCCCCATTGCACCCAAGGCCCAGGAAAAATGTGCAAGGGACAAATCTGGGCCTAAAGGGCCCCAGGAAATACCCACAGATGCATACCAGGCCCCAAGTCCCCCGTCTAAGCCCCCTAGAGGACACTGCACACCCAAAGGGCCCCAAAGTCGCAAGGCCTGATATTCCCCTTTCTCATATTCCCACTGCAAAAGGTACATAATTCCAGGAGCAGCAGCTGAAATCTGTTTTACTTTGCAATCCAACCAACAGCAACACTGTTTTTCTCCTCCTACTTCAAACTTTAGACATATTTACATGCAACAACAATGTCTGGTGGTCATGAAAAATCACTTTCACCAGGAAAAAACAATGATCACTTGATGACAAGTGACATTCTGCAACTTTGGTTGCAGCTCCAAAGCTTCTCCAATCCTACTCTTCCTGTATATTTGATTCTCACTGGTGCTTTAATTCAACAGCTCCTATTCTACTGGCTAAGATCACACTTCACTGATTCAGCTCAGTTTACACTGATTGTGCTCAGTTCCCAGTTATTCTACTTAGGTTCCACTGATTCTGCTCATTTTCTGCTGATTCTGATCAGTTTCAAATGATTCTTCTCAGTTTCCACTTATTCTGCTCAGTTTTGACTGATTCTCTGCATTTTCCACATCTTGCTCGGTTTTGACTGATTCTACTCATTTTTACTGATTCTGCTATTTTTTTACTGACTCCACTCATGTTTCACTGATTCTGCTCAGTTTCACTAATTCTGCTCATTTTTCACTGATTCTGCTCAGTTTCACTGATTTTGCTCAGTTTCACTGATTCTGCTCAGTTTTCACTGGTTTCATTGTTTTCTGTTGCTCATCAGTTTTCCCTGGCTGAGCCTGAGCTGAGGAGTCACTAAAGAAAAAATAAGTGCAAACTCTGGCACAGATGAGTGTTCAGTCTGGCACAGCTTATAAGTGTTCACTCCAGCATAGTCTTGCAGCAACTGCTTTATAAGGAATAGTTTGAGGTCTAAGATGGGGAGGGTCTAGCTTGATAACTAGTCCAGTAAATAAGTTGGGTTGGATAATAAACGGGATACCACTACTCTGAAAGTAGGAGGAATATTCAGGGTACTTACTAATGTGGTACTGGGTGGGTGAATATGCTGAGGATACAATCCTAGGCCAGGAAATGTAAAGGACCTATATCTGAATTACTGTTTAACTAAGACCAGAAACTAAGACAAAACAAAGTGTAAGAGACATGTGAATAAGAGAAAGAAATGAAATGAAAGTGAAACAAACCCTAGGAATATATTTGATGATAATAATAGGAAAATAGTATATTATACTCTGAAGAGTTATACAAGAGAGACTAACTAAAAAAAGACTGGTGATTAGTTGTTTGAGAGAGATGAGATTTGATAAGAAAAGGATAACAAACCCTAATATAATAGGTATAAAACAATATGTAAAGATGAGATAAAAAGCAGGATGTAATCTGCAACAAGTTGACTGAGCAAAAAGAGGGGCGTTGATAAACACACGCCAAGCGCGCACGCCAACGCCAACCCGCACGCCAATTTTTTTTGGCGTGCGGGGCCTACACGCCATTTTTTTTTGGCGTGTAGGGTCTACACGCCAAAATAAATTGGCGTGTGAGACCTGCACGCCAAAAATGGTGTGTGGTTCCCACACACCATTTTTTTTTGGCGTGTGGGCCCCGCACGCCAAATAAAATTGGCGTGTGGGCCCCGCACGCCAATTGTTTGGCGTGCGCTCTCACACGCCAAAAAATTGGCGTGTGGGAGCGCACGCCAAAACAATTGGCGTGCGGGGCCCACACGCCAATTGTTTGGCGGCCGGGTCCCCCCTCGCTCACATAATCGAGTGGGAGGGACCACTCGATTACGTGAGCGAGGCCGGCTGACGAGGTTATACAACCTCGTCAGCCGGGAGGACTTCCTCCCTGCCGGCGAGGCTATACAACCTCGTCGGCCAGGAGGAAGTCCTCCTGGCTGACGAGGTTGTATAACCTCGTCAGCCAGGAGGACTTCCTCCCGGCCGGCGAGGTTATACAACCTCGTCAGCCAGGAGGAAGTCCTCCTGGCCGACGAGGTTGTATGGGGGGACCCGCACGCCAAACAATTGGCGTGCGGGGCCCACGCCAATTTTATTGGCGTGCGGGCCCACACGCCAACAAAAAATGGCGTGTGGGAACCACACGCCATTTTTGGTGTGTGGGTCTCACACGCCCTTTTTTTTTGGCGTGTAGACCCTACACTCCAAAAGAAAATGGCGTGTAGGCCCCCGCACGCCAAGAACAATTGGCGTGCGGTTGGCGTTGGGGTGCGTTTATCAACGCCCCAAAAAGAGAAGTTAGTGATTTGACTGGGTGCAGAGAGAAGATGATAAGAAATGCAATGACGGCATTTCTCACCAAGTGGAAGCTACCAAAGGCTTTCCGAGTTAAAGCTTCACGCGGGGGGTTGATAAATGCACGCCCCCCCGGGCACGCCCACGCCGAACGCACGCCGATAAAAAAAAAGGCGTGCTGCCCGCACGCCTTTTTTTTTATTGGCATGGGGGCTGCACGCCCATCGGCGTGCGAGACTTCAGGCGTGCGGTCGCACGCCCTTTTTATGTGTAGGGCAGGGGCGTGCCCCCTGCCTATACACATAAAAAGGTGTGTGCGACCAACACACCCTTTCTATGTATATAGGGGGCACGCCCCGCCTATCCACATGCTGATGTCATGCGTACACAACAATGTACGCATGACATCAGCTCCGGTCGAGGAGGCTGTACCCTCCTCGACCGGAGGGGGGCATCCCTCCGGCCGAGGAGGTTGTATGACCTCCTCAACCGGAGGGAATCCCCCTCGGTCGAGGAGGTCATACAACCTCCTCAACCCCCGGTTGAGGAGGTCATACAACCTCCTCGGCCGGAGGGATGCCCCCTCCGTCGAGGAGGTTGTATAACCTCCTCGGCCGGAGGGATCCCTCCCGGTCGAGGAGGTCATACAACCTCCTCAACCAGAGGGCATCCCTCCGGCCAAGGAGGTTGTATGACCTCCTTGACCGAGGGATCCCCTCCCGGTCGAGGAGGTCATACAACCACCTCCTCGACCGGAGGGGGCATCCCTCCGGCCAAGGAGGTTTATGACCTCCCAACCGGAGGAATCCCCCCGGTCGAGGAGGTTGTACAACCTCCTCAACCGGGGGCATCCCTCCGGCCGAGGAGGTTGTATGACCTCCTCAACCGGAGGGATCCCTCCGGTCAAGGAGGTCATACAACCTGCTCGACCGGAGGGAATCCCCCTCCGGCCGAGGAGGTTGTATGACCTCCTCGACCGGGAGGGGATCCCTCCGGTCGAGAGGCTGTATAACCTCCTCGACCGGAGGGGGATTCCCTCCGGTCGAGGAGGTTGTATAACCTCCTCGACCGGGGGGATCCCTCCGGCCGAGGGGCTTGCAGTCCTCCCGCAGGGCGTGCGGTGCACGCCTCCTTGGGGGTGTCGCCTCTAGGGATGACAAAACCCATGCTCCCAATCACACATCATAAATCTCAGAATTTGGGACCTTCTATGCTGTAGATGAACAATCTATTTTTATTCAACAAGAAAACAAATTAACCCCCTCTTCCCAAAAAAATCAAACCAAATAGGAACATGTAATATATAATATATGGCACCCTGCAGCTCTTCAGACTCAGCTATATGCAGCACCCCCAGTTACTCTTCTTTCAAGCTTAGAACATGTCAATTAAATTGTGTGTGACACATGGCCAAGTGGACATTAGGAAAATAAATTTACCATACTTGGCTCTCAGATCCAGCGGATTTCCATTCCCCCTTGCCACACCATCCATGGACCCTTTTTTGTTCAGATTATATCAGATCACATTGACACTCATCCTGGATATGTTTCCCTTATCCATATCCTTGCACTCAATCTTCTCTCACCACCTGGAACTCCTGCCCCCCCCCCACACACACAAAAAGCATCTCATCTTACACTGGTCATGGTGAACATCTTTTGGTCACCTTTTGGCACTCCTCTAGGACCAGAGATACATGTCTCTCCTGGTTAGTTTTTTTGTCCCATTTCATTTCATTTCTTGTCTATTCACATCAATTCCAGCATCTTTCTTGGATATAATACTTGATTTACTCTTCTGATCTCTGTTTACTGAGTGAATTGGTATAAGAGTGTGTTTAGGTTGAGGGCTGAGCATGGCAACTTGGCCATCACCCTGATTGCATTCTCCAATTCTTGTGCTTGATTTTGTGCTAGTCATATCTTCATACTCATCAAGCCATCTGAAAAATGTGTCTGACTCAACAAAACATCTTTGAGGGGTATTTGTGACTTACCTCTTTTCCCTTAGCTTCAATCCACCAAATCCCCATTTATAGAATAGGTTGGTGGGACATTGATACCCTTATCCACACCTCTCCCTGATACTTGCTGCTAGAGCTGGACTAAATAACCCAATACCAGCCTGCTATCAATGTCCTTTTGTGGATCTCTACCTGGCTTATCATCTTCCCAGCTGACGTCTCTCTTTGAGGCCAAATGCATGGCTCTGTGTGGCTGTGACAATCACTCATCATATGGGACCTTGGCACCCTTCCATCTTTGGCTACCTGGAAAATACCCTCTCCAACCAAGCCACATCCACTTCCCCCTCTTCTCACTTCTTCTGACAAGACACTTTGCTAGGCCTGAGGGCCCAAGCCCACCGCTCTGCCTCATCACTTTCCTTCTCTGAGGGGACTCTGAATCCCACTTTGTTGGACATCCATTCCGCCTCCTCATCTCTTGCTTTCACAATCACACCCTTCCCAAGCCCTCCTCAACCTCACTTATGCATGCAGATTTCCACCTCTGAGCTCACTTTTTGGTGTTGATAGACATCTGCCATATGTGTGTGTGTAGATTTCTCTGTGCAGAATTCCAAAGGATGGATTTTTGGTAGCCACCGCAACAGGAATAGAACATTCTTGGAATCCCTCCTGGGTGTTTGGGAGCACTCACGTGGGCTTCAGCATGGCCAATCTAGAGATGTTTGGGGGTGTTTTCTTGGCTCCATGTCAAGCCAAAATCTCAAGAAACCATTGCTGAAAACAATGGTGGGCCGCTACGCTACGCTACGCTATTTCACCGCTAACTGTTAGCGTAGCGGGTTTTTTTTTCCCCAGAAAATCTGTAGCGTTAGCTGAAGTTACACTCCGCTACACTAACAGTTAGCGTAGCGACAAATTTTTCAAGCCTTTTTTTTGTAGCGTTAGCTGAGAAAATTTACCGCTACGCTAAAAAGTGGCGTAATTTTTCTGGCGCTAACAGATTTTGAAGTTCTCAGTAGCGTAGCGGCATCATCGCTACGCTACGCTAAATGTTAGCTGTTAGCTGATATTTTTCCCGCTAGTTAGCTTTGAGGATTAAATGCTAACACTGAATTTTGACAGCTAAAATGACATCTGTTAGCACCTGTTTTTTTGTCTTCCTACCACCCCCAGTCAAGGCATATTTTCCCAAGTATACAGTCCAAATGATCACTCCCACTGAGTGTCTTACCACGATGGACAGAGTCTCAACCCATCTTTCAAAATTTAAAACTTGGATAATCATCATTGAGAATACATGTAGATGTACTGTCCACCTGTGTTGACGGTAGAACACTCCAGCTACATCCACATGTTTCACTTGCACCATCTGAGTCTGATAGATGTTAATTATTTATGATCCTGATAGAAACATCTACATATTATCTACATAGTATATGTATATATAATATACTGTGATATATTTTTTAAATTGAATCTATTTATCATTTTATTCACTAGAGTTAGGAGATTTCAATTATTTGAACTGACTCAGAATGATTTGACTGGTTGAGCTTGATTTTTTAGCAGGTGGTGGCTTTGAGGAATTGTCCCGCTGATTGATAAATAGAATAAACTAAAACTCTCACAGCCCACCAATTCCTTCTGTATGTATCCTTTCAAAAAGACAAATTCTTTTTTTTCTGTAGGGATTTATCTACTGGAAATACCACTCATGTGTATAGTTGTATCATATTATCTTGTCCACTGCACCCAGACAACTCCCCATTTTCCTGTGAACTTATCGCCATCACTTTATTCTAGCTTCTCTGCTTACTTCTTTTTACTGATTCTCATCGTGTTTTGAGTTTGTCTTTGTACCTCTGAAACACAATGATAATACAACCATTCAAGCAACATGTATCTATAGAGCAATTTGATTGCCTAATTGAGACATACAACTTTACCCCTCCCCCCCCCCCAAACAAAAACAAATAAACATGCACAAACAATCCAACACCGGCTTGATGTCTTCCGCCAGGTCTTGCGACTTCTTCTAAATTTCACATTCACATATCACCAGAAAACAACGGCACCGGGTCAACAGGGATAAGAGCCCTATGGGAAGTAAGATTAAATGATAAAAAGATGATCAAACATACTTTTGTTTTTGGGTGTATCAACTTCTGGTACCTTAACACATCCATTCCACAATTCTGTCAAGTTGGAAGCCTGGACTAAAAATTAAAGGTTAGCCTTATCCAGTTTTGTTCTTCAGATCTTCAATTTTCTGGGGAATGAACCTGAAAAAATCAACTCAAACAGTAAGGTGGACTCCCATAAACTAACTTCTTAGCACGTTCCTGCATAAGGTGTTGGACTCGTCGATTCTGGTATTTGTTTGATCTTTCCAAACGCTCGATACAATAATGTTCTCTCATACTCATCAGATTTTCTGCACTCAGAGATGTTCCGGATCTATCAGGACTTTTGATGACTTTCGACGATCCAGACGGATGAGATTCGTCTTTGCGCTTCATTGAAATAAGTTTTCGAGAGATTCAGGACCAAGTGCATCGAGTTGCTCCCCTTCATCATGGAACAAACCATGGGGATCAATAAACTGTGGTTTGCTCATAGAGTGCTTTCCCAGATCGCATGGCCGGATCACGCATATCAATCTCTACGACTAAGTCGAAAGGGGAGAGGCAATCTCAACTCAATCAAATGTATTCTTCATCTTGGAGTAATCAGCAAGGCCACGTACCAAAATGTTGCCCGGGTGAACCAAATTTAGAGCGCCGACCTGAGAGACCGAGGGTTTGGTAGGTTGATTGACACAGTCTCATGTGGATCGTGCCTGTTTTAGGAGAGCGTGTCGATAAATCTCCAATTGAGAAGATAAAACAGGCAAGACAACAAGATGGAGATCTTGGAAGCGACCTTAAAGACGCATACCGTAACCATTGATCGCGAAGATATCATCCCCAACGAGCTTCGGGACTGAAATTGCGACCAGACTGCCTGAATGAGAGGAGATATTGAAGGAATCAGAATTGTGAGAAATAAGAAGGCGGGGGAAGAAAAAAATTAATCCTGACCTGATCGTAGATAGGTCTTAGCAAACGCTTCAGCCAAGAGATCAGCGAGATTGAGATGGGTGAGGTGTTGGTACGCGCCCAAGTCTGATAAGCTCTTCAAGAAACCCGATTTTCCATGCCGTTCGAAGTCGTGTACTACTTTTGGTTCATCAGGAGAGGTGGAGCTATACAACAAGAGATTGATCTGAACTAGAGTAGAACGTAAAGAGTTTTCTTCAAAATCGTCTCTTTAATTGTTTTTTTTGTTTTTTTAAAAAAATAAGACGGGGTATTGATTTTGGAGAGACAAACCTGAGAGGTGACGGGATGGTGTAAGATCTGGCTGGCTGGTGATCGGGCGGGTACATCCTTAGTAGGAAACAGAATGGGGTCGTCGGATGACAAGCAGCCTTCGGATATGTAGAGATGTGCCTTTGGGATGGTGGCTTTGTTTGGCTTCTTGTGATGACTCTATCCAATCAAGCGTCAGAGGAAATCAGTCAATCTTCCCTCATTGAGCATACCCATTCTCAGAAATTCACTCACCATGTTGTCTTCTAATGTTTGGTTTCTGTTTTGTTGGTGATGGATGACTTGCTTGAGATGAAATTTTGTAGATGGGAATTGCTGTGGAGATGCGCGAATGCGCTACACCACAGCAGCCACCCAGTCCAACAATATATAAACCAACACCAGGTGGCCATGACCGAGTTCTCTTTTCCTCAACTCATTTCATGCAGCTTATTGTAGACGACTGGTCCATCTTCTCATCTTCGAGTCCATCTCTGGTCGGTCGTCCCTACCAGCATTGCAAAGATCAATGATCAATTCTGCCCTCCAGCGGGCTCTTATGTTAGAACCTCTTTCATCTAACTAGGATGGTGATTCTCCTTACCAGGAGCTGGCTACATTCTCCTCTTGTCTCTCTCATGTATTTACATGGATAAATAGCTAAACAAATGTCTTTCTCGTTATCATCTGTTTTGTCTGATTAGAAGAAAAGAGGATTGATTGAGACGAGGGAGGATAAGATCTGTCTCTTATCGATACAGGTTTGGATGATAGTACAGGGAGAGTGAGGAGAATGGCCTGGTGGAAGGGCGTAACGAATATGAGCAGGAGATCTTTGTTGAGGTCAATACACTTTGGGAATAAGTTAGAGATGGGTCCGCCCTGCCATTGACCCCTGAGTGCAGAGAAACAACACTGGGGTTTCAGGCTTCGACATCCCTCCAACACCCACGAATGTATTTCTTATCATGGTGTATTTTTGTATAGGTCTTAATTGGTACGCTCTAGGCTCCTGGTAATTCCTAACTTAACTAAGTCCCTCTGTATTCGGAGGTGGCATGCCGTCCCACAGGGACCCTCCGAAGGAGGGACTTATGACCTAAGTCACACAGCTCGCGTGTGAGGATTACAAAAAAGTGGCTTTTTTTTGAAGCGCTCTGCAGGTACCCTTGCTGGCCCAACAACACACATGTTGCCCACCAAAAGAAAGGGCAGATATCAGAGAAGCTCGCCATGACCTTCATGGTGTTCATGGAGCCTTGGGTTTGCACCCAGCTGGCCCCTTGTCATTGTCCGCAATTTTGGGGGTTTGGGGGGTCATTCTGTATGACCCGCCTCATCTAACACCTAATCCTCACAGGCCACGGGGGCGACATAGCCCATAAGTCCCTCCTTCGGAGGGTCCCTGTGGGACGGCATGCCACCTCCGAATACAGAGGGACTTAGTTAAGTTAGGGTAATTCTTTCTTCCTGCTATGTAATGTAATTATTTATTGATTGTATTTTATGCGGATTCCTTTTGACCAAAAGGGAATAGGCTGGCTTGAAACATGTCTGACCAACCTGTATTTCTGCCTCTCTGCTTTTGAGTAAAACATTTAAAACTGCCCAGACCAATCACTTTGGTCAGGACATCCCATCTTCCTTCACCGGATTCTTTGTTGAATAATCTACCTAGTCTTTTAGTATCTTAGAAAATTCAAGGGGGTCAGTTAGGTGCCCTGGAGAGTTTTCTAATTTCCTACAAGTCTGAACTCAACATTGCATCTAATCTTCCTTCTCCACCGGATTCATTGTTGAATAATCTACCTAGTCTTTTAGAATCCCTAGTCTTTTAGTATCTTAGAAAATTCAAAGGGGGGTCAGTTAGGTGCCCTGGAGAGTTTTCTAATTTCCTACAAGTCTAAACCCAATGTCGCTTCCATCTCTCATGCCTCATATTCCTGATTCTGAGGAGGAATATGAACTGGAAGATCATGATCCAGGCCATATTCATCTATCTGAAAACTCTTGTGTTCAACTCTCTGAGCGATCTCGCAAAACACTTAAAGTAGAATTTTTCATTCAAAATCCTTCTACCACGGTTCCCTCCCATTTGTATTGAGAATGTCCAAGCGAGTTAAAAAAAACACCTTCTCAATTGATCATCGCACCTTTTCACACTCCCATGACTTAATTGTAACCAATGATGGCAGCGGGAAGATAGTCCTTTTTTTAGTTTCCTTTCATCCCCATGATTCCTCAAACCCAACATTCAATCATCTTTCTGAACTCATAGGAGACCTATACCTGATGGCCAACCATCGCTCAAATCTGAAAAATAAAGAAAAGCTCAGCGGACGTATGGCAGGAATAGGTTTCGGGGAGGTTATGAGTCAGAGAAAACTGCTGGTATGTTTCTCTATCGTAAAATTAATCAAGATTCATCAACTGATACTGAGACTACTTTCTAGGCACATATGCAATCCAAACAAGCCTGGCACCCTCAGCGCAACACCTTGATACCATTCTCCAGAAAAATCTGCCTACTCACAACAAATTTGTGTCTGATCGTATCCGCCATTTCTCACGGGGTGCTCATGAGCAGAATAGGAAGTCACTTAAAGAATTTGGAATACCAAGCTGGTCTGATGAGCAATGGGAAAGTAGCAAAAACGAACCAGAACCCATTTGCTCAAATGTTATTGTTACCACAAATGATTTCTCCAACAAGCCTCACTTTGACAAGGACCAGAACTTGTTCACATATGGAATTTTCAGCTACATCAACGACAAACAGGTACACCAGTTTTGCCACCTTCAAACACCCTGGGACACGCCATCCGGTTCCCTGAATACGACTGTAACATAGACTTTGGAGGTATACCAGGAATTATCAAAGTACTCTGGAAAAGCAACAACATCAGTCACCACACCATTGGGCCACCACAAGAATTGAAAACCACAAAGCTCACCACTCACTTTGGATGTTCCTTTCAGATCAGTCATTGTCTTGTAGCAAGAGCAAAGTCTCTCAAAGAACTTTCACCGCTAGAAAAGAAAAAAAGAACTATGTGTCAGGAAGAGCGTTCAACTAAAGTTTCAAGAAGATAAATTGTGTACTTCTTGTTTTCAGGTTACAAATAATACACAGATAGTTGTTTTCTTCTCTTTTAATTGTTTTCTCTTTGTTTTTTCTAAAAGTATCTCTCTCTCAAATCAAGCCTTGGTTACGGCTGGCACACAGCCAGAAAGTAAGAGTCAAAAAATGAAATATTCCATTTGGAGCAAGTAGGACATGCTTCTAAGATCCATATTTAGATATGTAACTATCCTGTCATTGGATAGTTTGTAAGAAAAATCCATTATGCTGAATGATGATTTGGTATTAATGAAGGGAAAGGGTATTGCAGAGAAACTTCCATTTACCATGAGAGGGAAAGGGATTAATCATCCATTTAAGCCTGGAATCATAAAAAAAAACATGTTTATGAATCACAGTGAGGTACATAATTACATAGGTAATTACATTATTAATTCCTTGCTTTAGTCTTGAGTTATATTTGTGGGGATTCATTGTACTCTGGAGGTCCTGCTTGTTTTTTTGTGGTAAAATTTCTCAAGGAACAGACTATGGGAAGGGCAGCCTGGGCTGGAAAACATGTAAAAAGTGAAGAGTCTATACCTAACATTTGAAGATACATAATACTAAGAGACACCATGATTACCAACCTAAATTGGAAACATGGGAATTATGTAAAAAGTTTAACAATGTGGTCACATTTTCCTAGAATATATTTTTGAATTTTATGACTCCAGTATCCTGAAATAAATAAAAAATCCTAATTTGTGAATATAAATCTACACAAATTGATATAGTTGCACATGTGTACATGGAATCCCCATTCTTTATGATGATTAAAGTATAAATTTGGGGATAAATATGTTCAAAGGGGTAAAACTTATGGAGCGCGTACATTATTTGTTTGTCATCAGGGGGGATTGAAGAGGATACATTATTCCGCTTTCCAATACGCTTGTGACGTGGAGCCAAAATCCAACCGGTGTGGAACTACTCTAAGGCCAGAATAGAGCTTGGAAGGGATATGTATAACTACACTAGTACTAATGTAAGTTAAGACAAAGGTGCTGATATAAGAGCTGCCTTCCTGACTAATGCTGATGGGGAAGAGTGTAACACTAAGAATAAAATAAAAGGTGTGGCTTTTCTATTTTAATCTTAGACTGACTAGTACTTATAAGCTGACTACTATTACCTCTGAGGTATGGGGAGTTGAGGAGAAGTTGTGAGGGAAAATGGTTGTGTAAAAGGGTTTAAATGGCAAGGATATCTAAAATGTCTAGGTAAGAAGTGTCTTTGATGAAATTGAATCTAATATTTGGGGTAAAAGGTCATACAGGTTGTATGGGGTAGAAATTGCATGCTGGTAATACTACAACAGAGTGGAGTATATATGTGTAAAGGGCCCTTCAAGAGGGGAACAAATGATGAGCACAGTATTACAAGATATGATGATGAGCAATGTCCATAATAGTAATAGTGATGAGCAAAAGACTACAAGTGTAATAGTGAAGTGAATGTATGTAGCAATGATGAGCATTTGATGTAGATTATGTAAGATGTTTTATTTACTGAAATAATAATGACTTGGATGATGTAAGCCAAAAGAAAAAGAAAAGAAAAGAATGTACCTATGAAAACTATGAAGGCTAATATCTTCTGATCCAAAAGGAAATCAAGGGTGGTTTGAGTGAGTGACTAGGGGTAAAATAAGGTGTAGAATCTGAATCTAGAATAATATTCATGGATATATGGATGGAATATGAGATGTAGAAAGAATGATGTGAGAAGGAACAGGATTACCACATCCTCCCCCAAGTAAATGTCTGTCCCCAGACATCAGGGAAAGAAAGAAAGAAGGAAGAAGTCCAAGTCCAAAAGAGTCCAAGTCCTGGAGAATCCAAGTCCAAAAAGTCCAAGTCCAGAAGGGGAAATCCAGATCCAAAAGAGTCCAAGGTCCAGAATCCAGAAAGAAATCCAAGGTACAGAAAGAAATCCAAAGTCCAGAAGAAATCCAATGTCCAGAAGGGAGGTCCAAGGCCTAAGTCCAGAAAGTTGATGAATTCTAACTAATATTTATGATTTTAAAAGATTTTAACACTATGAAATATCTAGAAAGACTACTATTATTTTTATTGATATTTGACTATTTCTAATAATTAAAACTGATGGATTTGTATAACATATCACCAGTAACACAACAGGTTACTGCAAATGATGGAGGTTAAATGAGAAGACCTTTGCTATACCCAAGATAGTATAGACATATGACAGGTGAATTGAACAGAAGACTACTATGAAAGAGTAGTTGAACTAGAAGTCTAGAGAGTATGCAACAACTCTACTAGGAAGATGGGATGGTGGGTTCAGTTTTAAGCTAGAAGGAAGTGAAGATATCTCTAAGAATGCCAGTGGAATTTGATGATGGTCCAGGATGTATGAAATGGTTTTAAGTCATAAGATAAGAGGAAGAAAATATCCAAGTGCTGTCCAGAAGTCCAGGAATCCAGTATGGCCATGTGATTTAATTTGAAGGAAATTGGTGACTGATCCAAAGAAGATTGACTGATCCAGGTTCAGGGAAAGAATGGTTGGATGAAGATGAACAGGTTTTATGGAAGATGGATGGGGAATTCCAGAAACAAGGGAACAGTTGGTTGGGTAATGAAAGAATTGTTGATGACTGATCCATGGAAGAAAGATGGCTCCAGGTCCAGGGAAAAAAAAAGCTTGGTTTTGGAAGGATTAAAAGAAACTACTAGTTGAATTTATCCAAAAGAAGAGTGACTGATCCAAAGAAGAATGAATTGATCCAAAGAAGAAATGAATTGATCCAATGAAGAAAGAATTGATCAAGGAAGAGTGGCTGATCCAAAGAAGAATGAATTGATCCAAAGAAGAATGAACTGGTCCAATGTAGAATGAATTGATCCAAAGAAGAATGAATTGATCCAAAGAAGAAATGAATTTATCCAAAGAAGAATGAATTTGAACCAAAGGAGAAATTGATGGATTTAAGGGTGAAGAATGACTGATCCAGAGAAAGGTGAGGGGTACTGGTCCAGAGGAAAATGATTGTATGCTTTAAGGGTGAAATACCAAGTTGTGGAGAGATGGATAGATGAAGAAGGATGAAGAAAAGAATGGGAAAAGGAGAAGAAAAAAATTTAAAAATTCCTGGGTATGACAGATGAGGTGTTCCTCCCCCAACTTATTGTCTGTCCCCAGACAATGGAGAAGAACCCATGAATTTTGGAAGAGTGGTGTGGAAGAAATGAGTTGATAAGATTGGGATTTGAAAGAAAATAGATGGAGGAAGGTGGTTAATGATGGATGATGAGTGAATGGTTGAAGATGCATGGTGAGGATGGATGAGGATGATGATGAATTTACTAGTTATGATGGAGAGATGGATGAATTGGTGAGGATGAATGATGATAATGGGAAATTTCTAGTATGGAGGAAAGATGGATGAGAAATGAGGATGATAGAGGGATGAGGATGAGAAAATGATGATGGATGATGATGGAAGATGGTGATGGGTGGATGAAGAATAGAGAAAATGATGGATGGAGAAATTTCAAAGGAAAAAAAACAAATGAGGGTGATGATTTATTGGTGATGGACCCCTTGGTCCAGATGAATGGATGATGATGATGAATGAGGATGGATGGTGATGGAAGGATGGTGGTGAAGGAATTTCTAGTATATGGATGAAAGGTGGATGAAGATGATGATGAAAGAATATCTAGTATATGGATTAAATATGGATGAAAAGAATTTCTAGTATATGGATTAAATATGGATGATGGTGATGATGAAAGAAAATCTAGTATATGCAGGAAAGATGGATGATGGTGATGATGAAAGAAAATCTAGTATATGCAGGAAAGATGGATGATGGTGATGATGAAAGAATTTCTAGTATACAGGAAAGATTGGTGAGGAATCAGGATAATGAGATGGATGAAGGAAAAAAAAAAAAAAAAAAACCAGGATACTCAAAGATGGATGAAGGGGAAATTATATTTATGATATAATGGAGGAAGAAAAGAGTTGGATTTTATGAAGATGAAGGAGTGAAATTAAATTGATATATGGAAAAAAATCAGGATACTGAAAGATGGATCAAAGGAAAAATTAAATTGATATCTGGAATATATTTTGGAGAAAGGTGGATGGATTGATGAATGATGAAGAAGTAAAATTAAATTAATATCCCAGAAAAATCAAAAAAAAAAAAAAAAAAAAAAAAAAAAAAAAAATCTCCCCAAAATGGATGAAAGGAATCTTTTTTTTTTTTTTTTTTTTTTAGTTTTATCCTGCTTGATGATTAAATTTTGGAATTCCCCTTTTTTTTTTTTGGTGGATGATTTTTTTTTTTTTTTTTTTTTTTTTTTCAGAATGGGAAAATTATTATAATTTTTTCTTCATTATCCTCTTTTTTTTTTTTTTTTTTTTTTTTTTTTTTTTTTTTTTTATAATGAAAAAAAAATAATCCATGGTCTTCATTTTCCAGCGGAGTGAGGGGTGCAACCGGAGAGAAGCTGGTGAATCCGCGCGAGAGTGAACGCGGAGTCCGGGGTATTACACAGTCCGCGGAGTCGCCGGCGTCTCCAAAGACAGCAACGCTCCTCCGGGTCGAGGAACGACCTCAAAAAGGAAGCGAAACCGTTCTTCTTTGCTGGAGAGAAGAACGGAATGGAAGAGAAACTAATAATAAAAAAAAGAAAGGAAAAAGAAGAAAAAGAAAACTGAAAGAGAAAAGAAAGGGAAAAAAAAAAAAAAGAACGTATTCCCGGGTCGTTCACCGGCGTCGAAAAGATTCTGATGGTTTTATAAGGCTTCGACGATATCGTTGTCGTTCCCCACTCGCCCTTCTTCCAATAATACTGGACCAATAGTTGTTTTAATCGAAAAGCTTTGTAGTTTTACTTTAGATCCCTTTACCATGTCGTCCCCTACTCGCTGTTGTACTGGCCGCGTCCAGCCCTTCGATTATTCCAGCCGATACCGTCTACACCGATTTGTTCAAAGGTATCGTCCCTTCATTTCCGTACACAAACCCGAGTATGAGCCTAAACGTTTTCTTATTGATTCAAACAGGCCGTTTTCCGTAACGCGAACGCGGAGCTGGGCCCTCTTGATACTGTAGTCGCCTCGCCGCGTCTGAACAAGCCGTTCGCCGAAACCAAGCCGTTCGCCGAAACAAGCCGTTTGCCAAGACCAAGCCGTAAAAAAACTGATGAGCCAAGAAAAATGAAAAAAAAAAAAAAAAAAAAAAAAAAATCTTGCTTATACATAAAAAAATATGAATGTTTTTATTTTAGTGAGTTTTTTTTTTTTTTTTTTTTTTTTTTTTTTTTTTTTTTTTTTTATTTATTTATTTATTTAAGTTGACTGATACTGATTTTTTTTTTATTTTTTTATTATTATTTTTTTTTTTATTTATGGGATTATTAAGGGTAAGCCAGAGAGTTTGTTTTTATATCAATTGGCCTTGAATGATATTTTTTAACATGACTTGCTGCATATCTTCTGTTTAATGCAGTGCCATCCAGTTCCTCCAGTGAATAAGAGCCTCCAGGATTTTGAGTGGTAATTCTGTAAGGTCCATTCCATTTGTTTTCAAAGAGCTTTCCATATTGAGAGTCCAAAGATTTGTTGTATACTAATACCAAGTCCCCTGTTTGTAGTGGTTGTCTAGGTGTCTTCTTCCTGTTCCAATATTCCACAGATGTTTTCCTTGTATCCAGCAACTTTTGATGGGCCTTCTGAAGAATGTCATCCCTGTTTTCCAATTGGAGAGTCCTGGCCAGAAGGAGGTCTTGAGTGCTGTTCACTTTGGTCCAATCTATGCCAAAGAAGGTTTCCAGTTCCAGATCAATTGGTAAGATGGGGGGCTGTCCAAGAACCAGTTCATAAGGGGAGTATCCAGTTGATCTTTTGGTGGAAATCCTGTCTGCAAATAAAACCAAAGGTAAATAATTCCTCCATTTCTTGCCTTCTTGTCCACAGAGTTTAACCAAAGTGTCCTTGATGGCCTGATGTCCTCTTTCCACCATTCCATTAGCTTCAGGGTAGTAAGGTGTGGTAACTTTGATTTTTATTCCTGCTTCCAATAGTGATTTCTGGAACTGTTGACCAAATTCTGAACCTCCATCCACTGTAACTGACCAAGGTGCTCCATATCTGTAGATCCAGTTGTCCAAGAACCATTGGGAAATCTTCTTTGCTTGAATCTTCTCCAGACCAACTGCTTCAACCCATCCAGAAAGATCATCTCTAGCAATTACCAAGTATTTCCATTTACCAGCCTTGATATGAACTGTATCCAAGCTGACTCTTCCAAAGATTGTTGCTGCTCCAGTAGGCTTCTTGGGTTCCATTGGTAATACTGAATTCCTTTTCTGGCAAGCTTCACAAGACTGGACCCACTTGGTTACACCTTTCTTGAGTCCTGGCCACCAAAACCTGAGCTTAGTCCTTCTGTAAGTTTCTGAAATACCTCTGTGGCCTAGTGTTTCATGAAGAGATTGGAGGATATTGTTTTGGGCTGAGGGAGTGGTGACAACTATCTGGGAAAAGGGTTTGTTAATTCTGTGCAAGACATTATTGGAGAGGAAGAAATTGGCTGATTTATGCAGAATTTGTTTGAAATCCAGGGGGCTGCATCCAGGAGGTTTGTTCATTGTTGAAAGATACTCCTGTAAGTGTTTCCAAATTCCTTGTTGCAGAGGCTTTTCCCCCTCCCCCAAATAAGCTGATGTCCCCAGAAGCAATCCAGGAAAAGAAAGAAGTCCAGAGGAAGAATGTTTGAGGCCAAATCCAGGGTGAGGTTTAATCCAAGGTTCATCTTCATCAAAACTAGGGCAATCTTCTTCACCAGGGTCAGGAGGTCTTCTGGATAGTGCATCTGGAAGGGTGAAGGTTTTGCCAGGGGTATGTTCCAAATCAAAAGAGAAGAGCTGAATGAAAGCAATCCATCTGTTCATAGGGGCATTTGGAAGTGAAGGGTTGTTGATCATTCCAATAAGGCACTTGGCATCCACTCTGAGCAAGAAATGTTGGCCCCATAGCCTATGCTGAAGTTTCTTGAGGATTTTGGTGACACCACAGAGTTCCAACTTGGATTGTGAGTATTCAGATTCTCTTTTGGAAAACACTACTGACTCATAAATCACAGGCCTGTCCAATCCAGAGGAATCCACTTGGGTGAGGACTGCTCCTGCTGCAATGAAGCTAGAATCCACAGAGAGTTTGATCTGTCCAGCTCCAGGTCCATAATCCAGCTTCTTGAGGGTGATATCTGATCCAATGATTCTCTTGAGTTCCTCAAAGGCTTCCTGGCAATCTTCAGTCCAATCCCAGGTGGAATCCTTCCTAGTAAGGTGTCTGAGGGGAGCAGTGATAGTTGAGTAATTTTTAATGAACATCCTGATGTAGACACAGATACCTAGGAAACTCCTGACAGCAGATGGAGTGGTGGGAGTTGGCCAAGTTTCTATTTTGTTGAGCTTCTTTGCTGATATCTTCCTTCCTTCTTTGCAGACAACATGGCCCACTAGATCCAAGGCAGGGACACAGCAAGCAAACTTTTTACCAGAAATAGTGAGTCCAGCTTCTTCTATCCTAAAGAGAATCCTTTCCAAAGTGATGGCATATTCATAAATAAATTTTCTGATCTGGGGGTTGGCTTCCAGGGTTTCTCCACCATAGTCTGAGATTGGTCCTTTAATTCCTCCATCATCAATGAAGATTCCAAGGTGCTGAGGGAGTTCATCCTGAAGTATCCACATCATTTGGGCCTGGTATACTGCAACTGAATTGGTGGCTCCTTGGGGTAATCTGGTGAGCTGGAATCTTCCTAGAGGGGTTTCAAAAGTGGTTAAGGGCCTGGATTCTACTGATAATTCTCTTTCATCATACCCTCCCATAATATCACCTAGTCCATAGCATGCCCTTCCAGTGAAAGATTCAATGAGATCCTCTGGTGATGGTGGTAGGCCTGCATCCTTAATGGTTACTTTATTGAGTTTTTGGAGATCATGAACTATTCTTAACTTCCCATCTTGCTTTTTGACACAGAAAATAGGGCTGGAATAACTGGAGAAGGACTGTTCATAGAGGCCAGTGCTGAGTCTTTCTCTTACTAATTCTATGACTTGATTTCTGATGGGAGCTGGAATTGGAATTGGTTTCTGTTGCCAAGGTTCATGGGGAATAACTGGAATGATGTAGGGTTGTCCATAGGTATGTTTGAGGAGTCCCCTTTCTGTTTCTGTGAATGCCAAAGCTGCTTGCCTGAGAGTGATGACCCAAACTAATAGGAGATGTTCTTGTTCTGACAGCCATCCAGGAGGTCCAAAATTGATAAGGTCCAGCCTCTCTTGAGTGATTTTAGAAGTGGGAATGAATGGTGGAGGAAAAGGATTTAAAGGAGTGGAATATGGGTCCCTAGAAAGTGGAGGCCTTGAAAGAGGTGGGTTGAGAGCCAATGGCATAGGTTGGTTTACTGGTTTTACTTTTTTTAGAGTGGATTTATATTTTGCTGAATGAGTGACTAAAGTTGGTTCTTTTGGGTTATTTTCCAGGATTCCATCTGTAAAGGAGTGTAGTTGGAAGCCTGGCCTTAGACTAAAAAATCCAAAGATGCTGAGTTTGCTGGGAGAGAAGTTTCCCATTTCTGGTGACTGGGAAGGATGATTGGGACCAGATAAGTTTGTCCAGAAGTGTTTTTGATTTCCAGTGATTCCCCTCTGTCTCCATGGTAGTTGATGGTTGCTGACACATCCATTAAGAAGGGTTTTCCAATGATTAGCTGAACAGACCCTCTAGCTACCCAGAAGTGGACAATCCTGGATACTTTCCCAATGGTGACAGTAACATCTTCAGCGATTCCAGGCATTTCTGTAAGGTGACCTCCAATTCCTTTGAGTTTCATGGGTTTAGATGTGATCTGAAGTCCAAGTTTGTGGGCCAGGGATTCAGGTATAATGTTGATCATTGATCCAGTATCCAGAAGGGCTTGATGCTGTTGTCCATTGATGCTGAGGTTTATATATCCAAGAGGGCAAGAATAGTGAGTGGCAGGTTCCTGGGGTTCTTCTTTTTCCTGGTCCAAGTCTCCAAAGTTTGCTGATTTAGTTTCTTCCACTGGGACTCTTCTGTTAGTGATTTTTCTCTTTACTGCCTCTGATAATGATGGGGAAAGAGCAAGAGTTTCTCCAATGGTGAGCTGGATGACTTGTTGGCCTAGGATCCTATTGGCAACTTCATCATCTATTCCAGGGTAGTCTTTGGCCAAAGCCTTCTCCAGGTAAGTCTTTCTAGCTGGTTTTTCCTTGGAAGGGTTGCTGGAGGATGGTTGTGCTGAAGGCTGTTGAAATCTGACTTTTGAAGCAGGGGCAGGGGATGTTGGAGAAAAGGGAGTCCTGGCCATGTTGAGCAAATCCTGGGAGTCCATATCCATGAGAGTGGTCTTTTCCTTCCTGGTCCTCTTCTCTGGCATAGCTGGTTCCTCTGAAGATCTGGTCCTTTTTCCCATGTCTGAATCATACACAGTAAGTTGAGGGTTGTCATATTCCTCCAGTTGTCCAAAAGAAGTTGAAAGTTTGACTGATTCCTTGGCAAATTGCTCCACCACACTTAAGATTGGCCTCCTGGTGTCCCATGGAATTAAGGTTTGATTTGGAAGTTTGTAGTCCTTTCCATCCTTGATTACCTGTCCTGAGCTGATGTCCTGGGATAATCTGATACATCTGTTGGTCCCATGGGTATCCTGGAAGCAGTAGAAACATTTGAGGGGCCTGTATGCTAGGGTGGTGTTGTCCATGTGGGGAGGAAGAGATTTGCCAGTTGTGAATGCTGCAAGTTGTTTGGTAAGATTATCCATGGTCTGTTCCAATGGGGCTGATCCAGTAGGTCTGAAAGGTCTGGTAGGGATGAAAGGCTTGGTGGTGGTGACAGGTGAGTCCTTTGTCTTTGGGGTTTCTGTCCTGTAAAGTCTCCTCCTGTTGATGACAGCTGCTGATTTGACCTTCTTGTGTATGTAGGTGAGAAGAATTTCAGTGTTTGGTAAAATATCACCTCCATCCTTGGTTGAAAGCATCTGGTTGTCCCTAAGAAGTTCATCTGTCACAGCAAGTTCCAGTTCCTGGCTGAGGGCTTCTAGCAACAAATCTCTGAATTCTTCCAGGTCAGTACTGTAATTCATCCTTACTAGATAGTGGGAAATGGTTTCAAATTTGGTTCTGAATGTCTTGAAGTCCTCCAGGGTGTTGATTCCTCCATCATGGGCAGTGGTGCTGACTAGATTCCTTAGGTCCTGTCTGGTGTATCTGACCAAAGGCTGAGAGGATCCAAACCTGTTAAGCAACTGTTTCTTTAACTTTTCCCAATCCAGTTCTTCATGTCCTGACATCTCCTCTACTTCATCTTTTAGATCCATACCCTTAATAAATGAAGTAATTTGATCAGCCAGTTCTTTTGAGTTAGCACCATCATGTCCTTCCTGCAGCCTCAAATCTCCTGATGAACTTCTCCATTGGCATATTACCACCATCAAAGAAGAGCTCTTTGTCCATTGGTTTGATCTTGATTCCCCTGGAGGTTGGGTCCTGGTACACTGGCATGGAAGCTTCCCTTTCAAAAAAATGTGAGTTGAATCTTGCTGAGTCCTGGGGTGGTGGCCTGTGTAGGTTTCTCATGGGTAACTGGGTTCTGGGGGACTGAAGTGGGATGCCTAAGTCTTCTGAATCTTCTGATGGTTGGGGATTGTTTCTGTAGGGACCAGGGTTGTGACCAGAAGCAGGAGCCATGCCTTGAGGAAGGGGATTGACTGGGTTGGTAGGTTGACTAGGAGCTGGGTAGAGACTGGGAGCAGAGAAGTTGATGTAATTTCCAGAATGAGACATCTTTAAAGGGGAAGTGAATTTAAAAGGTATGTAGGTGGGATTTAAATGAGGGTGCTGAAAGATAAGAAGGGGGACTGATGATTGATTGTGATTTGAAAACCTTTGTAGGGATGAAGAGAGGAGTAAGAGAAGTGAAGTGGAAGGGGAAGAAGGGTTTTAAGGAAGAGGGTGAGTGAAGAGAAGAGGTGTAAGAAGTAGTGTGTAGCTAAAGGTAAAGTTGTTACTAGGGCTGAAGATTTCTGAGGGATGGAAAAGGCCACTGTTGGGACACCACTTGTGGAACTACTCTAAGGCCAGAATAGAGCTTGGAAGGGATATGTATAACTACACTAGTACTAATGTAAGTTAAGACAAAGGTGCTGATATAAGAGCTGCCTTCCTGACTAATGCTGATGGGGAAGAGTGTAACACTAAGAATAAAATAAAAGGTGTGGCTTTTCTATTTTAATCTTAGACTGACTAGTACTTATAAGCTGACTACTATTACCTCTGAGGTATGGGGAGTTGAGGAGAAGTTGTGAGGGAAAATGGTTGTGTAAAAGGGTTTAAATGGCAAGGATATCTAAAATGTCTAGGTAAGAAGTGTCTTTGATGAAATTGAATCTAATATTTGGGGTAAAAGGTCATACAGGTTGTATGGGGTAGAAATTGCATGCTGGTAATACTACAACAGAGTGGAGTATATATGTGTAAAGGGCCCTTCAAGAGGGGAACAAATGATGAGCACAGTATTACAAGATATGATGATGAACAATGTCCATAATAGTAATAGTGATGAGCAAAAGACTACAAGTGTAATAGTGAAGTGAATGTATGTAGCAATGATGAGCATTTGATGTAGATTATGTAAGATGTTTTATTTACTGAAATAATAATGACTTGGATGATGTAAGCCAAAAGAAAAAGAAAAGAAAAGAATGTACCTATGAAAACTATGAAGGCTAATATCTTCTGATCCAAAAGGAAATCAAGGGTGGTTTGAGTGAGTGACTAGGGGTAAAATAAGGTGTAGAATCTGAATCTAGAATAATATTCATGGATATATGGATGGAATATGAGATGTAGAAAGAATGATGTGAGAAGGAACAGGATTACCACACCGGATACTTTTTTTGAATACTCACTTCAGCATCAGCTTTAAATTTAACATCCTGTCATCAACCATGTCTCAGTCTAGTCAACCAGTCCAAATGGACAATCAAAACGGAAACATAAGTGATTCGTCAGGTGGCCAGACCCGCAGATCTTCACGAGTCACCACCCCTATGAGGCGATCGGGAATGATTCAGCCTTCGCCAGATTCACGTCAATCAACGTTTCAACCAAATTTTTCAGAAAGAAGTCACACAGAATCAGCCTTGGTATCAAATGTTCAATCAAAGAAAAGAAAGGACCTTTCATCAGAATCTCCGTCTGAAGAACAAAGTACTCCTCTCCCTGGAAATAAAAAGAAGAAGAAAATGCCGAGTCAACCTATATAAACCTCTGAAATCACAAGCTCCCAGGTGATTGATCTTTCTCAAGACTCAGACCACGAAAACGCAAATGCCGTAACCAAACGTAGAAGAAAAAACCAGGAATTTGATGATTCCAAGGATTTTTTTTCAGGACCAACTCGGCGTTCAGGTGAAGTGTGTATTTTTTGACCACTGATTTTTTGAAATGAATATATGCTTATTGATATATATAATTTTTGATAAAAGCCTTTAAGTAAAGTGCCATCAACCTATACCTGCTTGTGGTGCAAGAAGGATGTCAGGGTGTCTTTAAGCAGCTTTTCAAATCTTCGAACTCATCATGATGGTTCCCGTCAAAAAGGAAGGATTTCTGATGGATGCCCCAATCGTCATCAAGCAATCTCTTCTGGTGCCAAGCTTCCACCGACAGCACTTGAAGAGGAAAGAATCAAACAGACTACCCAATCTGGATCGCTCACCAAACATTTTGCCCCTGTTGAAAAGTTTGACAATCAGGTTCTCAATCAAATAATAACTCTTTGGCTGTTACGGCAATCATTACCTTGGAACCGTGTTGAAGACCCCTATCTCCGAGCTGCCTTCTCCTATTGTCAAGCAGGAGCAAATTTGTTTAAACGAAAGTGGGCTGCAACTTCTGGACGAGTGGTATACTTGGATTTACAAGAGGCTATGATATGCCGGTTGAAGGTGAGTGATACCATTGCATTCAATTACATGTAAAAAAATACTAATTTCCCTTTAAACAACATTTCCACAGGATTCTGAGAGCAAGTTTAACTTGATACACGATGTTTGGACAACAAAAGGAAATCGCTTTGGATTTATTGGAGCTTCTGTCTCTTTTATTGATAAGGATTGGAACTATCTAGTGCTGCATCTGACTCTCAAGCTAGTGGCCTGGCACCATAAGGGGAGCATGCTGGCTGAACCTGTTGTGAACGTATTGAAGAAACATGATTTACATAATAAGATAAGCACCCTTTGATTCATCACTGGTAATCTGCCAAAAACTTATTTATTTTTTGTCCTATAAACACATGCTTTGCCAGACAACTGATTCGGGATCAAATAACAACACAATGGCCGAAACGATGCACTCCAAACTCGTTGCCCTTCCCCAAACCACCGATTTGGATTGGAACTACAAGACAATGCATATCAAGTGCTTTTGTCATAAAATGGCGCTTGTTGTCAATGCTGGATTGAAAGAATTGGGCCTTGAAGCTCCTCCTCCACCAAAGCTCAAAAAGTCATTCCTTGGAATTTTCCCTTTTTCCGACACAATGGACCCAATAATTGAAGAGGACGAAGAAGAGCAATCGGTAGAATTATTGGTTGAAGACAGGGTGGAAGATGAGACGGATGTTGATGAGGATGAGCCAGATCTTGAAACTGACGATGACGACAATGATGAGGGGACTGAATCTGGATACAAAGACTATGATCAAATCACCTCAAAGAATACAAATAATGAGAAATCATCTGCAAATAGAAATTATTCTAATGATTTGAATGAGTTAACCAAAGCGGTCAGTTGGATATTTTATATTTTTTTTATTTTACTAGCAATCTATTACTGAATCTTTCCTTCTGCTTTTTTTGATATGTAGCTGGACTTTGTAGTACAAAAGATTACCTCATCAAGTGCATGGAGAGCTGAATTTGACCGCCGTGCCGAGGAGTACCAGAAGCAAAAAGGGGGGACAAAAGTGAATGGTCTGATTGCTGGTTATGGAATCCGCTGGAACATCAAATATCAAAGCCAAGAGAGGGCCTACAGGGCAAGAGAGGTATTTCATTGAGCTTCAACTCCAAATAATGTGATGGTACTGATAGACATATTGTTAAACTCAGGTTATTGATGCAATGCTCCGTGACGAGTATAGTAAATTCCAAGATCAAATTGTTCGGTCCAGCCGCAAAGAAAATCACAAGAAGTTTGGCTACTTCAAAGAAATTCTGTTTACCAGCAAGGAATGGATAATGATCAATGAATTGAATCAGGAGTTAGAAGTAAGATATATTCATTCCACAGATCCACTTATATATTTCATACATAATGCTTATTTTTTTTGATAGCCGTTTAACCGTTTGACCAAGGAGATGGAGGGAAATGGTCCTACAGGTGCTTTTGTATTGCCAAACTACTATCAAACCATCTCTGATTTAAAGAAGAAAGAGGCAGGATGCAATTGAGGGCATCCATTACATCCAATGTATGTGAAAATGATACAAAAGCTTGAGGTCTACCAAGAAGAGGCGCTTGAATGTGAAACACTCGTAATGGCCACCGTTCTTCACCCAACGTTTCGCATCAAAATCTTCTCTCATTGCTGGCCTGAAAAAGCAGAGGAAGCCGAAGCAACTTTGGACCGCCTTTTTGCTAAACGAAGGGATTTGTTGAACAAGAAGAACAAATCAAACATTAACATCTTGGACGAGAATACTTCAAATGTTGAAAAGGATAATATATTTGATTTGTTCAACACTCCTGAAACATTGGATGAAAGCAAAGAGCTAGAAGTATATGTCAAGAACATGGATTGCTTAACCGGTCCAGATGGAAAGGATCCCAATAGTATTTTGAGGTGGTGGAAGGTATAGCTTCTATATGTTCTCAGCTTTGTCCACTTGCGTTTGTTAGCTCATATTGATTTTAACAATGCTACTTAAACTTTTCAGGTTCATTCATCAACATATCCAGTTCTTTCATCATTAGCCAGGGACTACTTGGCCAGCTCAGCATCATCTTGTGCTGCAGAGCGTACATTTTCTTCTGCTGCCGATGTTTGCTCAAGTGGCCGAGGAAGCTTGAACCCACGGACAATTGAGAGGTGTGTTAGTAGTCACATGTGGTTGAAAGACGGTATACAGGTGGCTGGAAAGTTTGCAAAAGCTCAAGGCATTGTTAACAACTATACAAATTTTTCCCAAAAAAATAATGAAAATAAATAAAACTCTTATTGCTCTTGTTCATTGGTCTCAATATTTCTTCCTTGTTTCATGGATTAATGAAAAAAAAAAAAAAAAAAAATTGTATATACAAATAGTTTGCACAATAATTGCTATCTGACCGCCTTCATATTATTATTATCCTTATTCCCTAGTTTATTTGTTATTTTTTTTTTACTCCTTAATATTGATTTATGAGAGCCTCTTCTGGTTCACTATGGGTGAGTGGTATAGCTGAGCAGGGCGCTACGCTAACATGTAGCGTAGCTGAAAAGAGCGCTACGCTAACAGTTAGCGTAGCTGACAAGAGAGCTACGCTAACAGTTAGCGTAGCGTTTGTTCCAGCTAACACCGCTACAAGTCAGCTAACAGGTAATTCCTGTAGCGTTAACTTTTTTTTGTTTGAAGTCGCTAACGCTACGCTACAGCTATTTTTTTTTTTGACAAAAATTTTGTAGCGTTAGCTGGAAAAAAAAACCGCTAACAGTAACTTTGTGTTAGCGTAGCAATAAAAGCTAACATTACGCTACGCTACAGCTATTGTTAGCGTAGCGGGCCCACCGTTGCTGAAAACCTCATCCTTCTTCTTCTTGTTGATTTTGGTCAATACTATAACCTCTTAATTTTCAGATGTGAAACATTGAGGGAGTAAGAAAGATGCAAGTAGAGTTTCCTAGTTCTTGACCCAAATCCATCTATATTCCAAAAAAAAAAAAAAAATAATAATAATACTTTTTTTTATCACTTCATTTTTTTTTCTTTAAAAAGGGAAGGAATTTAGGAAGTAAGATTGTCTCTTTTTTTTTTGAGGAGGAGGATCAAGAACAAACAAAGTGTATTTCTCTCTACATGGGTCTGATTCTGTAGGAAGTTAGATCAGCAAGAGGAGCCAGATGAGCTGACACTTAGTTGCAGCAGCCTCATAAAAAAAATACAGCAAAGGGCTAGTGAAGTTAGAGAAAAGTGAGTGACCAAGCAAGCATCCTTCAAGGCCACAGCCCATCTGCATATCTCCCATGGGATGGATTCAGTCTGGCTCAAAGATGTGCAAGCAATCCAGGATGTGTCCTGGATTTGGGCCAGAATAATCCAGGACCAGCCACCTATTAGTATGATGCACAGTGAGATGTTTAACGTGTGCTTTTTTTTTTCTTTCTTTGGATCTTGGGTGCAACCCTTCTCTCAATGCTTGATGATGACACCCTTGGGTGGGACATGTTGTCCTGGTCCCTGTTCATCCATGCTTGGCCACCCATCACAAGACCACTCAACCTGTCCTGTTTGCTGCGTTTCCTCCACTTGTTCTTATAGACATGGGATCATCATCAGAAGGAGATTGATCATAAAATAAATAAAGATACCAATCCAATCCTGTGGGTTTTTTTTTTCTCTTTTACTTAGCATTTCTTCATTGAAAAATTCTTAGACTGCTTATTATGTTTCACATTACCCAAACAAAACTAATCCTCAATTCAGTTTTTTTTTTGTGTGTGTGTGTGTTAATAAGTGTTAGAGTAAAGGAAGCAGAGATAGAGCTAGAATAAATTTTATAGTTAGACTGATATCTAGACATCCAAGAAGTTTGACTTGGGAGAATCTGTCGATGAGAAAGTGATGGAGAGAAGGAAGATAGGCAGGGTGTATTATTCACAAGCCGCAAGCAGGGTTGAGCTCGGCTGGAGTTTCCAGTTGTGGCCCGGCCACGAGGAGGATTCTGTGGTGACTCAGAGCTACCATGTGGTTTCTATGTTCTCTTCTTTGTATGTACAATCCAAGCAGCTGGTGTTGGGAACGGACGCCACCAGGCTGGATGGTGAAGGAAGGGAGGCGTTTAAGGTTGTGGATAATTGTATGTATGTCTCGATCAGGGGCGTCTGCACATGGTGGTGGATCGGGTTGCGAGGACGAGCGAGGGGTTGTATGTACTCCGCCCCCTACAACACCCGGCTGTCGGGCCCATGGACTCGGCTTGGTCTGGCCGGCAAGACGGTTTAAGTTTAAGTTGAGGTTTTAGTTTAGTTTAGTTTTTTATCTCGGCCAGATTAACTTAGATGTTTTTATCTTATTTTATTTATTTTGCTGTAGCTTATAACTGAGACCGATGTTTCTTGACCCTTGTTTTTTGTTTTTTTTTTTATAAAGCTGGCTCTGAAAAGATAATGATGTCTCTAGTCTCACCATCTTTCGACTCTTGCTATCAGAACCAGCTGACTTGAAAGGATCAAGGCGTATTAAGAATATAAGGCCTCTGGACAGAATTCAAGCATCGGGAGCTTTAGAATGAGGAGTGGGAATTTTATTTATTTATGTAGCTGACTGAGACTGATAAGTTGGTTATTTTTTGTTCTGACGTCTGTCTGAAACATTTATAAAAACAGATCAGGGTTGTCCTAGCAACTTGATCGATTTCATTTAATCATCAGCTTAAAACATCCTTCTCCCTCCTCCTCCTCCTTCTCTCTTTCTCTCTCTCTCTCTCTCCTAAAAAAATTAAAAAATGGTTTTAAACAATAGACCATCCACTGCACCCATTCAAACGACAGCTACGATACCTATCAAACCACCAATACCTGCTATACTAGCACATCTACCTACTCGTACTCATCTATTCAGATACTTAATTCAATCAGGAGATCAACTTCAACTTAATCTACTCATCCTATTATTAGATCTATTAACTATCATCAGAGCTAATGCATCACAAACTAATTGGTCATTCGATTCACTCGAACCAACAACAACAACAACAACAACAACTAACAAAACAAAAAAATCTAATATCAGACCAGGTACTTCAGATGGTTTACCAACTTCAACTCATCAAAGATTTCAAAATCGATTTAGTACAACAACAAAATCAAAACCATCAACAACCACCACTTCTTCAACCAATTGGATTAATCACTTTCAAGAACTTTACACTCCACCTCAACTCGATCTTAACAATCAATGGTTCATCCCTCTACCACTACCCAAATCTAGTCAAACCCTCATCTCTCTCAATAGATCTCTACTACCCATCAATACCAATCAATCCACCATCAACCTAGGTATCACCCCACTCAAACGAGTAGGTCAGATTGGATCCCAAGAACTCTCTCAACAAGATTCTATTAACCATTGGTGGAATCAATACTCTAGCTCATTATGGCCATCATGCGGTAACTCTCAATCCCTCCCTAAAATAAATTATATTCACATCAAACTGATTTTGTTTCCCTTATACCAGCTCTTCAATCCAAATCTCAATCCTTTGACGATCTATTGGCACTATGGCCCAGCCTTCACTTTCCTACCCCATCCTTATCACAACTCTATAAAGTTAGTACTCAACTATCAAAATCTCGTACTAGGATCAGATTAGCACCACAATCTATCTCCAATCATATCCAACATCTATCTCGTACCACCTTACTCGCCCTGTTTCATGTCCATCTAGGTCAACCTACAACATCTGACCTCGAGGCTATCGAAAGATTATTCCCACCCTTACAACAACAAACTCCTCCTCCTCCTCCTCAACAACTACAACCACCACAACAATCACCACCACCACAACAACAACAAAGACCTACCACCTCATCTGGTTCACCTAGTCCTAGTATTAAATCCATCACTCGTCCAAGGGGTCAATCTACCTCCACCACTCGTCCCTCGCTTTCATCCTCCTTCATTCATTCACCACTCCCTCCTAACCAAACCCTCTCACCAAAGAGTCATCCATCATCCTTAAACTCTAAAAGTCAAAAACTACGTCAATTCTTTGGTCACGAGGTCGATTCCATGCTACCCTATCACTCTCATCAACAGCAGTCCAGTCTCTCATCATCCTGTCGAGAAACTATCTCATTCTCTACCCTCACCACTCCAGAACATTCATCCTCCTCCTTCATTCAAAATAATAATAATCGAAGAAAGAGTATCAACAACCAGTTTGATGAACTAGCTGATCGACCCAGGAAAAGATCCAGTACGGCTACCATCGACCTCAGTCTGGTCAGCCTCGAAACATCCTGTGAATCCGATAATAACCATCATAGGCTATCATGTGCAACTCCCACCTCACCAGATTTCATCAGTCCCACCACCAAACCTCATCTCACCCGACTCACCATCGTCGGTACCTCACCCACCAACACACCCACCTTCCTCAGTCTCGACAAACCTCGTCTACATCACTCACTCCAACCTCTTGGATCGAACCATCAAGACGACGAACCTATCATCGATGGCTTCCTACGTCATCCACCCCTCACTCATACTCACTGGGCTATCGTCGATTCACAACCAAGTGAACCATCCCAAACCTTGAAGCGGATGACCAAACTGGAGAAGATCCTAGGCGAACCCATCACCCTGGGATCAGCTTATGCCGGTCTCGGCGTCAACGTGGTCACCGAGGTGGTCGAAGATATCGAGCAACCCGAAGCTAGCCACCAGACTACCGAGATCACCCAAAATCAACAATCACCCATCCAACAGACTCATCAGGACTGCTTTCACTCCCGGACTATCTCCACCCAAGCCCATCCTACCCATCTCTCCTCCTTCATCAAGACCTCTCCCACACGCTCCTCGATCAACCCCTCCAGCTCATCTCGCATCACCGGTAAATGGCGGCTCGATAAACTCCAGAGATTCCTAGGCGACGTCACTCATTCTACTACTACTAATACTACTACTAGTACTACTAGTACTACTAGTACTAGTACTACCACCCCCTCCTCCACCTCCTCCCTATCCCAAGACTCGGCCAGCTATCCTCAAACCTCCAAGATCCAAAACGCTATCGACTCCTCGAGGTTCAAGTTCCCCGATAGTCATCCCAGCTGTCGACCCTCACAACGTACTTGCAACCAAGTCAAGAAACGTCCTTCCAGGTTCAAGATCTCCAGACCGTCCTTCGACCTGCCTACCAACCGAACCAACTCCCACGAATTCTCTCGTCCCTCCTCGTCCGCCTCCTCCACCCATTCCCGTCCTCATCTGTCCTCCTCATCCCCAACGCCCCCTAACTTTGCCCAATACTCCCATCGCTCGGCTCGCAAATTGGAACAGGTATGTCTCTCCCTCTCTTGACTTGGATAGTGTCGTGATTGATGGGTGCTGGTCGCTTGGTTTTAGATCTTGGGCGAACACATCTCGACCACCGCTCCCCTCGCCCCGTCGGACGACTTCCATTGGCCCTCTAATCACCATCATCGCATGTCCGCTCGTCGAAGGTCGTTCGAACATCCACTCGATCATCAAGATATCCTCTAGCCCCCCCCCCTCTCTCTTTCGTTCTTCCTGCTCACTCTATCTCGTCTGTTTCTTTCCTCGCCATCTCGTGCATCCCTTTTCTCTCTAGATCTCTCTCTCTCTCTCTATCTGTCTGTCTTTTTTTTTTTTTTAAAAAAAAAAAAGAAAGGTGTTTGGTTTGCTTTCTTCATGTGAACCAAAAAAATTATAAATGGTTATCCTTTTCATTCTTTTTTCTTTTCTTTGTCTATATATCCTTACAACTTACACAACTTACACCTCTTACACATACATTTTTTTTGTTACACTTTGTCCTCTTTGTTTTGTATATACTTGTTTGACTTTCTTTTTGCAGCAATCAATCAATCAATCAAACTAAACTAAAAAGAAAAAGGAAAGAAGAGGGGGGGTTTTTGGGGGAGGGGCTTTTTGTGTCTCGTTCCTGCTTTCTTTTCTTTTTTTTTTTTGATCATAATGCTTCTTTTTCTTCGTTTCTTGTTTGAAAGGGGAGGATTAACATGACCAAAAATGTTTTTTTTTTGATGAAAATTGGAAAATTGGAAAATGTTTGTACATATTTATTTATGTAAGGTGTGGACATGTGCAACACTACAGGAGGCAGCTCGAGGAACTGCCAGCCGTTGGGTGCCGTGGAGAGACAGACGCTCACAGGAAGCTTGCTTGCTAGTATTGATAGATTGACAAGGGCAAAGCCCCCAAATTTGGGGATTTGAGGTGAATTGTATTTAGAGTGGGTGTTTTTTTTTTGGGAGGGGGGAAATTACCAAAAAGAATTATGGTGTAATTAGAGAAATTCCAATTGAAAAAAGCAAATGAAAATGAAAAAGTAAAAAAAAAAAAAAAACAGGCAAATAGCAACAAACAAAAATATATCACTGTGAATGAACATGTGAGAGAACCTCTTTGTAAACAATGTTTGAAGTTTGGTATGAAGGAGGGCCAGATTCTGGCTGAGGGATTACAAACTTTGTTGTGTGACTGGACTTACTTCAAGAAAGAGCAACATACAGTTGCCCATGACTAAAAACAGGTTCAAGAAGCACAATACCAACATTTCCAATGGTCTGAGCCTGAGACTTGTTGATTGTGAGACAAAAAGCAAGATGAACAGGAAACTGGGTGTGTATTAGCTTCAAGGGGAGTCCAGTCTCTTCAGGGTCAGATATAAATGGGATGCAAGGTATGGCAACCAATTCACCAATTCTGTTTCCTGAAGCCACTTTTGCAAAAATGACTGAAGGACTGAAGTTTTCAACAATCAATCTGGTTTGATTGCAAAGACCGATTGTTTGATCCAGGTTGCTTAGCATGATAGTTGGCACACCCCGCTTTATTTGAAGGAGGTGAGGGGGAAATCCAGATAGGTGTATGCTATTAATATACTCAGGCAAGTAAAGACCTTGAGTATCGTCCTCTACTGAATCATGACTGGTGTAAGAAATAAGTTCAGATGGGATGTAAATCAAGACCTTTGAATTGATTTGTTCTTGCAGCAGAGGATTGCCCAGTCTGTAAAATAATTGGGATGGGAGAATGAAGTGCTGATATTTGGAAAGATTTTTTCTATCAGCAAATCAAGATTTTGGTCATCTGAACCACCAAGGACCACCATTGAGTGAGGCAAGTTGATTCTGTTGGAATTGTGAGTGAGCCCCTGACCATTTCCAATGGATAAGAGAAAATTCTGAACCTGAGGATCACCAGCAGCACACATGTTGACTGAGAGGCAAATTATGTTGTGTTGAAAGTTAAGCCAGCAGTGAGAGTTTACAATGCTTGCGTTGACTATCTGAGGGTGTGACCCTTTCTTAACAACAGGTAAAACCTTGCGGAAGTCCCCTCCCAGTACCATGACCTTGCCACCAAAGGGAAGGTTTGAATCCATAAGGTCTTGAAGCAACCTATCCACCAATTCAAGTGCATGCCTATGAGTCATGGGTGCTTCATCCCATATGATTAATTTTGCTTTTTTGAGGACATCAGCTTTATGAGAAATGTTTGGCAATTGATGAAACTGAATTTTGTGACAGTTTAGGAGGAATCCCAAAAGTGAGATGAACAGTCCTACCATGGGGCATGTTCATTGCTGCTATACCTGTTAAATATAAATTTAACAATAATTACAATGTCACGAAAATATGGAAGTAATATTGTAAAAGGCAAGCATACCACTTCCAGCACATGCAACAGCTATTCTTCTTGTTGATCTCACATCTGCAAGGAGACAGTTGTATTGAAATGTTTTCCCAGAACCACCAGGCCCATCAATGAAGAAGAAAGCTGGAATTTCAGAATGACATGCAAGAATGATTCTCTCAAAAGCTAGTTTTAGCTGGGAGTTGAGAAGATCTGCATTGCTGAGCTCATGCTGAGGTACATCAAAGCTTGATTCCTCTTCATGCAACATCCAATTTTGCTTGAGGTTATTTTTGCCAACTGGGGGATTATACCTTGGAAGATCAGGAAACAAAAGGTCCACACAAAGGAGACCATTCTGCAGGAGAATTGGATTGATTGCTTCCATGATTTTATGTGTCATCCATGAATCATCCCGATAGCCTTGATGAACCCAGTCTTCAGCCATCCAATTGCAAGAAACATTCCACAACCTCAGGCGGTCTGAGGGTTGACATGCTGCTAAAAGGATTCCAAATAATTTCCTCAAGTGATATGGTGACATGTTGTCAGCTTGCTACTATGTCAGAGACAACCTGAACAAAATATATAAATATATAATAATGAAAGAGACATTATTACAAACCAACAATGAAAGAGACATTATTACAAAGCAACAATAAAAGAGACATTGTTACTTATGAAAGAGACATTGTTACTCTTTACGCCATAAAAAGAGAAAAATACATATAAAAACATATAAATAATAAAATCTTATTTAATATTCTGATTCTACACGTAAAATAACATAGGGTACCTCAGCCAAAGTACCCCTGTAACTTTACTCCTTCTAGTAGTAAATCCACCTTAAACTACTATAATAATAAGTATAAACATGAATAGTAGAATATACAACCTGTATGACGAACAGAATAATCATCATAAAACAGTAAAACTATAGTACAACTCAAAAGAAACATATGTAAACATCCCTACATACATAATTTGACATTTGTGGCCCAATTGGGATGACATATTACCAATGGTGATCATGACAGATGTTCTACATGGTTACCACTTCAGTTGGACACTCTGAAGCGCACACTTGAACCATATTACATGACAGTAACTGTGGTAATACTCCCATGTCAACCATTGACATCATTGCCAATCTGTCATGGCTCATCCTTAGTAGTTACTACTAAGAATCATGACACAAGACAGCCCTCTCTAGCTCTCCTGTTTCGCCACCAAGGCTTCAAAGAAGATATTTAAGAGGCTCTTCTTTCCCCTTGCTTTAATACCCATCATCTTTTATACATACAACATACATACATAGCATTCCACCAGTCATAGTAACCAGTGTCCTGCCCTGTAAGTTTGTCTATTATAGACCTGATCAATCAGCCCTCTTTCCTCACCAACTGCCAGTCTTTAGCCCATCAATCCAACCGCCTCAGCCTGTCCAGTAACCCATAGAAGTGCCCCTTCCTTCCAGAAAAGACCATAACAGTAAGTCCTTTCTTTCAGGAGTTGTGGCCCTTCTAGCCATCTTTACTGGGATCAAAACAACCCCTGCTTGCAGGCCCCAGTTGTAACAGGTCACCAATTTCCTCTGCTTCTGCACGAAAACCTGTGGAGGGAACTAAACCACCCCTGCTTGCAGGCCCCTCCTTAAAAAATATATCCTTATATTTTTTATATCTCATATCACCACCATATTACCACCCTTTTCTATCTTTGCACCCTGTGTAGCTAGAAGGATCTTAGTCCTTGGAATCACAGAGCGTGACACATGTGGACATCTGATTCTTCCAATGTATGTTCCAAGTAGTTATCATTTTGCAAAAGACCTCAAGCCAAAGCTGCCACTTGAAATCTGGGATACAGCTGCCCCTGAAATGTGCAGAGATCCTCAAAAGAAGTAGGGCCTGTTACATTATTCAGGAGCAACCTCATATGCCATCTTTCTGGATCTGAGGGGTAAACTGCATATATTCTTCCTATTGCATGACCACGTTGGTGTGGTCTCCATTCCTTGCGCTTTGGATGCCATGTATAGTGTTGAGGGAAGTCTGCATATTTCAGAAGTCAAACATCTGAATCATCCGATTTCTTTCAAAGAATGCTGTAAGCATTGTTCTGGTGTTAGCAATCTTTCAATTACCTCATGCAGGTGCTCATCATGTGAAAACATAATATTATGCTGGTTGGGTAGGTGTATATCCAAGCGGTTCACAGAAGGATATGTTGCAGATAACTTGAAAGAGAATATACACCAGCATGCCTCTGGAGCTGCAATCCAACGGGAATCACGGAATTGGTTGAATTCATCAAAACTTCTGCCCACATCCAAGACAATCTTGTCATGCCCCTTGTAAACATATTTGTACAGATATTTGACAGCTGAAATCTCTGCACAGATCTCCACGTTGATGTGACATTGGTACTTTGCAGATAGGTAGGGATTATATGGAACAACCCATCTGTTGTCAATGAGTAAATCAGAGTTTCCCCTCCTTATTGTCACAGCTTGACCTGGCCTTCTCCAATATTGTGGGTATGAATTTTCAGTGATGACAGTTTCCTCACAGAAAGGCTTTGGAAATCTCTTTGAACAAACTCCATAAACCATACATGGGGCATTTGGGTTGTATGGTCCACAGGGGCCATGAATCATGTGGCGACTGACTGATTTGTAAAGTAATGGCTGTGATAGTGGATCTTCAGGGATTTCAGCTTTGACCAATTGATCAATCTCATGGGCTGTCTGAGGTATGTCATTTGGATCAAGAATAAGTAAGATGTGGGCATGGGGGAGCCCCCTCTTCTGAAATTCAATGACGTGGGTGCAACCCAAGGGTTTCCCAAAAATACCCTGCTTGAACAGTTCATCATAGATTTTCTTCAAGCGTGCATTGAATATGTGAGCCGTTAAATTGGTTTGGTCTTGTGCTCACTGACCTGGAAGCAAATTATCCTTGATCTCAGGCCATTCTGGGTTGCAGGTGACGGTTATAAAGAGGTTGGGCTTTCCCATGGACTGAACTAAAGCCATGGCATCCTGAAACCTTGCCTTCATGTCACGTGGTCCGCCAATGAAGGATTTAGGCAGCACTATGCGGCAGCCTGTGTGAATATGCTGTCAGTAAAATGTTTGTGTGCAAAGAGTAAATAAGTCATGTACCTGTATCATTTCCCAATTGGACTCCATGCTCATAAGCATCAACCACACCATAGTTTGGCTCCACACGGAAGTTATGTTGATTCACTAAAATGTAAAGCAATCTTTCTGATTCAATCTTTACATATTGGTTGGTGCAGTACTGTTAGAAGAGGCGGCCAGCCCAATGAATGAGGGAGTTATTTGGTTTGAAATATGCCAAACAATATGTGTAATGTTTCATTGCAGTAGCCTGTGGCACCTGCTGCTTTAGCTCAGGACACCAACCAAGATCACCTGTTGGATGTAAAAGTACATAATTGAGTGGATCATATTGGTTGTCAAGTTCCGAAATCCTTGAAAGCAAGCCACCTCAATATTTGATGATGACCTTGCAAGTGCTATGAGATGAAGGGTGTCAGCTTTCTGTACTCTACTCCACTTATTGTGGCGTGTACAGTAAGGACTAAAGAATAATTTTACACTTTAAAAAGTGTAATAAAGCAGTTTCCAATAAGAACAATTACTTTAAGTGTTATAAAACACTAAGTATCAAATAAAAACAGGTTATAACCCTGCTGCCAAAACTTCTATTAAGGGATTTAAATCCTAGAAGGGCTAACCAGATTGATACACGGTTCTTCCAATCCAATTAAAAGTATTTAATTGATTGGGGGGGATTTGGTTGAGGAATTTTAACTAATTAAGATAGTATATAAATAAAGGCCAGTCCTCCATACTTACAGGAGAAGGTGAGCGCCTTTGTAGCTTATAATAAGTTATCTAGTGTGTGTTAAAATTGATGGGGAGTAATCTTCATTTTAGTGAAGAAAACTCCTTCTTAAATAATAAAATAAATATTATTTCACAAGCTTCTTTTGAAGCAGTGATCAGGGCAAGATCACCAGGGGGAACTGAGCACCCTGTTCGTGATCTGATGTGAAATATGGTGTCATTCCTATGTGGAATGACCCCATAATTATTTCACAATGAATGGCTTAGTGGGAAATAATTATTTCAACATTAAATAATTATTTCACTAAGATGTGCTTGTGAATAAATTTTCTGGGGACTAAGGCTTGGAAAATCGCTTGCCCTGAGTGATCAGTAATGTAAAATCACATGTACTTATGTATTTAATACATATTACATAAGTTATATAATTAAATACATATGTAATCTTATAGTATATATTACTATGGGTTATGCTGGGATTTTCCAGGATTTTCAAGGAAAAAACTATACCAATAAATGGTTCTTTATCCATTTATTGCGTGTTTGCAAATTGATTTGCCAAGGATTTTCCTTAATTAAATTTCCTTGGATTTTTGATAAAAAGTAGATATAATTTTAAATAATTTTATTATTATATTTTGTGTGTGGTCATAAGTGTGGCTTGAACACAGAGCCTTATGTATCAACCAGATATTTCTAGGCTTGTTCTTAACTGTTACACTATATACCAATTATTGAAACAGTTGAGTATAATTTCTGTTATAAACAGAAGATCTAGTAAAATAAATAAAGTAACAAATAAAATAAAATAAATAATAATATTATTAAATATTATTAATTATTCAGCTTGCAGTTTCAAGTGTTACATAATGTATGTAATATCTTGGTGGCTGACACTCACCCACACTAAAAAAGAGAAAAAAGGCTAATGTCTTTTTTCTACTCTATAATTTCTTAGTAGAGAATCATTATTAATATCTTTAGCTTCTAACCACTTATCTTTGTCAGCTAAGGAGTTTTTGAATCTTACTAGATATTGTTTATAGCTTTGATTATTTCTCATAATTCTTCTATCATTGATGATTTTGTGAGGAATTAGATTTTCATCATCTATTATAGGTGGAACAGGAGTGTTTTTCTTAGCAGGAACATTATTATTTTCTTTGTCAGAAGTGATATACTTGTTAAGGAGACTAATTGGAAAAGTTGGATGCTTTCTATTGAATGGTTCTGTCAATATTACTTCCACTGCATTTGGGCCATGGAAAGCTTTGACTACAAAGGGACCAATAAAAGAGTCTCTAAGTTTTTTAGGACCATCCATGTTAGCAAAGTTTACTGTGGATATTAATACTTGATCACCAACTTTAATGTTAGCTTCTTTATGAGTTTTATCCCATCTTGACTTATTATAGTCAACTGCTTGTTTGATACAATCTTGAGCATGTTTTTCTGCTTTAATCATCATATTTAAAAATGATTCAGATGTTAGATGAATGTGTACTGTTTTAGTAAGCACACTGGTTACGGGCATAAAAGGAGTCCATCCTCTTTCTAACTCAAAAGGAGTTTTTTCCAGTAACTGAGTGTTTACTTGAATTATATGCATATTCAAGGGCTGGTAATAAAGATATCCAATCATGAGTAAAACCATCTTGATCTTTATAACTAAGGCCAAAGGCACAATATCTTCTGATCATGTCTTCTAGAGTTTGTATCATTCTTTCAGCTAAACCATCTGTCTGAGGGTGATAAGCTGTAGAAAATGCTAATTTAGTACCCATTAAATTGAACAAATTATCCCAAAATTCGGAAGTGAATTTTGGATCTCTGTCACTGATAATGACTGAAGGACAGCCTACGTCAGCAATAATATGATTCCAAAATAATAGAGCTACATCCATTGCATTATTTTCTTTAAAGCAAGGAATAAATCTTGCTCTCTTAGAGAATCTGTCTACTACAACTAAAACACAGTTGTAATTTTCTTTACCTCCTGGAGGTAATTTTTCTAAGGCCCTTTAATTTTAATAGAGTGTCTATATGCTCTTTAATAGCTTCCCTGCTTCTGGGACTAGCAGGATAAGGGGATCTCCTCAATATTAGGGGAAAATGTTTTTGAATAGTCAACTGAAGGTTAACTTCATGACCTTTTATAGCTCCAAACTCATCTTTAGGAGTATTGAAAGTACCAATATTCATATACAAAGTGTTATAAAACTGTTTGACTTGGTCATTTGACAGTTTTTCATATACATGAGCTTCCTCTTTTATTTGATTTTTTAAAAGCAATAATATTATTAACAACAGAGGAGCTCTTTGTATCATAATGATACTGAACAGTACTATTTCCAATAGTAACATAATTTCAATCTGAATTTATCAGATTAATTTGATAAGCATGCAGATAATTATAACCAATTATAAAGTATTGTGCTTTAATATCTTCCATTACCATCAATTTCATGTTCATTGTAACTGTACCAAGAGTTAAATCATAGTTAATTTTTCCCATGTAGTTTAATTTCTGGTTGCAACTCTTATAAGTTTTATTATCAGGGCTAATAATTTTAGATTTATAGTCTTTCTCTAATTGAGATTAATATCTGTTTCCAACACAAGATAAATAAGCACCTGAATCAAGTAAAGTGTTTACAATGATTTCATTTCATTTCATTTTCATAAAACTACTCTTTCTTTTACTTTCATCTATATGGAATATGTTGCCAACAACTTATTGGGGATTCATCTTATCTTCATCAAGTTCAGAATCCTCATCTACTTCTGGATCTTCTGATTCTTCAGAAATTTTATCTTCAGATATGTTATTCACCATTTTATTTCTTCTGCAGTATTTAGCTGCATGCCCTTTAATATTAAAGTTTGTACACCTAACATCAGAATAATTCTTTGTCTTATCTGATGCAACAGTTATCTACATCAATAAAATGTGTCTCAGGTTTATTTGATGTGTTGAAGGTGGGTACTGTAGCATAAGAATTCAAGTTTGTAACTGAAGATTTAATTTACTCTGGGATTAAAGGTGTATCCTTAATTATTTTAGGATTACAGTCCATATTAAAATGAGAATTTGAGGAATTTAGTTGTAAGGATTCTACAGATTTGTTAAGTAATGTCTGATTAATTTTTATCTCTGATAAATCAGAGATGATCATTTCAATCTTCTGTTCAATTGTTTTGACTTCCTTGCCTTTAAAACTTAAAGTTTTCACTTCATTCTCAAGTTTATCAGTGACATGTTTTAAATGTTCATTGATGGGCTCATCATCTTTTAAGAAGTACTTTTGTATTTCTGTAGTAGTATCACTACACATGTATAAAATACAAGATTGATTAGTAAAAAAATTTGCTATGAAATTTGATTGACAAGCAATGTTCTATTTCTGTTTTCATGTTATTTTGATCTATAATAGATTCTAAGTTATGGACCATATCAGATACGGTGTTTAAAAGGAATTCTTTAGTAACTAAATTATCTAATTTGCTTGAGTGTCTCGAGCTCTCTGGTCCTGATTCTCTGTCAACAGGCATTATTGGTTTGTCCGCTGTACGCATTAATGAATGGATATTGTTTGTTAACAGAATCGACAATTGCGAGTTAGCCAAGCCGACAGCAGTTTTTCAGGCTCGAAGGAAGAAACTGGAATTTCATTAGATCATGGATGACCCATCAGGGGTGAAAAAAGTTTCGATGCAAAATCGAAAGACAATCAAGTAAGAAATTCATGCTATATCCGACGCTTCAAACGGTCTCAGTAGACTCATGTTGAATCTGTTGAATCTACCTCCCTTGCGCGTAGTCCGCAATTTCACCGACAATAATTTGAATGAAGATGGTGTTGTATTTATTGCTATGAATGTTTTATACGATTATGTATATAAAAATCAATGCATTTAGTAGGAAATTAATTAATGTGGTGTAACAGGATGCCACACTTCATTTGTAACTTATCTGGTCTCGCGAGGTCTCGGGAAGAATCTATTCTGTATAGTGGCTGCTTCTAAAAAGCAACTTGCATAACAGAGAAGAAATAAAAAATAAAACAGACTGAGATAGTTTGGATAGGATCAATATCTATGTGCAGTCACGGTTCAACTTCCTTATTTCAGGAGGTAGATAACTCGCAGGCCGTTGGATTTGAGAGCGATTCGGGACGAGCTCGGGCAAGCCGATCGCGGTAAACAAATCACCATCGAGATCACCGCCACCTAGACAGGACGGTAAGGACCTGTCACCTAAGTCACTCGCACACATATGTAGTTCAAGAGTAGATCACCATCACCAGTTAATAATAATTTATCATCATCATCATTATTGATGGCTGAAATCGGATCAAGAATCCTACCTTGAACTGAAAACGCGACGCAATTAATCAATGAGCTCAATCGGGGTGCTATCTTTGGGTCTAGTTTTCCTACTGCCATCACCACCCTGACATCACCTGGATGAATACTAGGCGATCTGGTGATAGCAAAGGAACCTTTGAGATACTTGGAAGTACCTTGAGGATACTGAACACAGACATAGATTGAATCCGGTGGTAGAAAGTTATCTTCGTCTGCAACACCCACTAAAGTGTATGACTTGTCCAGCGGAATTCTGGTCTCGCGAGGTCTCGGGAAGCATCTATTCTGTATAGGGGCTGCTTCTGGTATGAAGTTATCCTTTTTCTGTGTTGCAGAGGAAATGGGGCTCTGGTAGTCAGACAAGTGTGAACAATGTTTGGAAATACGGTCGCGGGGGACTATATCGTTATACACTAATGACGAGATGTGAATGCGTTCAAAGTACTAATCTCAGCGGATCTGATGATCTATTCAAAACTAAATTTCGCTGAGATTTGAAAGAGTTATGTATTTTCAGATAAAAGGGTTTATTTGATGATTCTTAAACAAAGAATCCGCTTTTTTATGTGTAAATTTTAAATTTTTGTGTAAAAAAAAATAGATTTAATAGCAACAAAGGCAGTACAGTGCTTTTCTCTTTCAAAAATGTTTGAATGAGAAAAGAAAAGGATAAGTGTAATCAATAAAAAATTTATCAAAAAATTTCGAATTTTATTTTTTTAAAAAAAAAAAAAAATGACAAGTTAATTTTGAAAGGCCAAATAATTTAGGCCACTGTTGGGACACCAAATGTCAGCTTTCTGTACTCTACTCCACTTATTGTGGCGTGTACAGTAAGGACTAAAGAATAATTTTACACTTTAAAAAGTGTAATAAAGCAGTTTCCAATAAGAACAATTACTTTAAGTGTTATAAAACACTAAGTATCAAATAAAAACAGGTTATAACCCTGCTGCCAAAACTTCTATTAAGGGATTTAAATCCTAGAAGGGCTAACCAGATTGATACACGGTTCTTCCAATCCAATTAAAAGTATTTAATTGATTGGGGGGGATTTGGTTGAGGAATTTTAACTAATTAAGATAGTATATAAATAAAGGCCAGTCCTCCATACTTACAGGAGAAGGTGAGCGCCTTTGTAGCTTATAATAAGTTATCTAGTGTGTGTTAAAATTGATGGGGAGTAATCTTCATTTTAGTGAAGAAAACTCCTTCTTAAATAATAAAATAAATATTATTTCACAAGCTTCTTTTGAAGCAGTGATCAGGGCAAGATCACCAGGGGGAACTGAGCACCCTGTTCGTGATCTGATGTGAAATATGGTGTCATTCCTATGTGGAATGACCCCATAATTATTTCACAATGAATGGCTTAGTGGGAAATAATTATTTCAACATTAAATAATTATTTCACTAAGATGTGCTTGTGAATAAATTTTCTGGGGACTAAGGCTTGGAAAAGCGCTTGCCCTGAGTGATCAGTAATGTAAAATCACATGTACTTATGTATTTAATACATATTACATAAGTTATATAATTAAATACATATGTAATCTTATAGTATATATTACTATGGGTTATGCTGGGATTTTCCAGGATTTTCAAGGAAAAAACTATACCAATAAATGGTTCTTTATCCATTTATTGCGTGTTTGCAAATTGATTTGCCAAGGATTTTCCTTAATTAAATTTCCTTGGATTTTTGATCAAAAATAGATATAATTTTAAATAATTTCATTATTATATTTTGTGTGTGGTCATAAGTGTGGCTTGAACACAGAGCCTTATGTATCAACCAGATATTTCTAGGCTTGTTCTTAACTGTTACACTATATACCAATTATTGAAACAGTTGAGTATAATTTCTGTTATAAACAGAAGATCTAGTAAAATAAATAAAGTAACAAATAAAATAAAATAAATAATAATATTATTAAATATTATTAATTATTCAGCTTGCAGTTTCAAGTGTTACATAATGTATGTAATATCTTGGTGGCTGACACTCACCCACACTAAAAAAGAGAAAAAAGGCTAATGTCTTTTTTCTACTCTATAATTTCTTAGTAGAGAATCATTATTAATATCTTTAGCTTCTAACCACTTATCTTTGTCAGCTAAGGAGTTTTTGAATCTTACTAGATATTGTTTATAGCTTTGATTATTTCTCATAATTCTTCTATCATTGATGATTTTGTGAGGAATTAGATTTTCATCATCTATTATAGGTGGAACAGGAGTGTTTTTCTTAGCAGGAACATTATTATTTTCTTTGTCAGAAGTGATATACTTGTTAAGGAGACTAATTGGAAAAGTTGGATGCTTTCTATTGAATGGTTCTGTCAATATTACTTCCACTGCATTTGGGCCATGGAAAGCTTTGACTACAAAGGGACCAATAAAAGAGTCTCTAAGTTTTTTAGGACCATCCATGTTAGCAAAGTTTACTGTGGATATTAATACTTGATCACCAACTTTAATGTTAGCTTCTTTATGAGTTTTATCCCATCTTGACTTATTATAGTCAACTGCTTGTTTGATACAATCTTGAGCATGTTTTTCTGCTTTAATCATCATATTTAAAAATGATTCAGATGTTAGATGAATGTGTACTGTTTTAGTAAGCACACTGGTTACGGGCATAAAAGGAGTCCATCCTCTTTCTAACTCAAAAGGAGTTTTTTCCAGTAACTGAGTGTTTACTTGAATTATATGCATATTCAAGGGCTGGTAATAAAGATATCCAATCATGAGTAAAACCATCTTGATCTTTATAACTAAGGCCAAAGGCACAATATCTTCTGATCATGTCTTCTAGAGTTTGTATCATTCTTTCAGCTAAACCATCTGTCTGAGGGTGATAAGCTGTAGAAAATGCTAATTTAGTACCCATTAAATTGAACAAATTATCCCAAAATTCGGAAGTGAATTTTGGATCTCTGTCACTGATAATGACTGAAGGACAGCCTACGTCAGCAATAATATGATTCCAAAATAATAGAGCTACATCCATTGCATTATTTTCTTTAAAGCAAGGAATAAATCTTGCTCTCTTAGAGAATCTGTCTACTACAACTAAAACACAGTTGTAATTTTCTTTACCTCCTGGAGGTAATTTTTCTAAGGCCCTTTAATTTTAATAGAGTGTCTATATGCTCTTTAATAGCTTCCCTGCTTCTGGGACTAGCAGGATAAGGGGATCTCCTCAATATTAGGGGAAAATGTTTTTGAATAGTCAACTGAAGGTTAACTTCATGACCTTTTATAGCTCCAAACTCATCTTTAGGAGTATTGAAAGTACCAATATTCATATACAAAGTGTTATAAAACTGTTTGACTTGGTCATTTGACAGTTTTTCATATACATGAGCTTCCTCTTTTATTTGATTTTTTAAAAGCAATAATATTATTAACAACAGAGGAGCTCTTTGTATCATAATGATACTGAACAGTACTATTTCCAATAGTAACATAATTTCAATCTGAATTTATCAGATTAATTTGATAAGCATGCAGATAATTATAACCAATTATAAAGTATTGTGCTTTAATATCTTCCATTACCATCAATTTCATGTTCATTGTAACTGTACCAAGAGTTAAATCATAGTTAATTTTTCCCATGTAGTTTAATTTCTGGTTGCAACTCTTATAAGTTTTATTATCAGGGCTAATAATTTTAGATTTATAGTCTTTCTCTAATTGAGATTAATATCTGTTTCCAACACAAGATAAATAAGCACCTGAATCAAGTAAAGTGTTTACAATGATTTCATTTCATTTCATTTTCATAAAACTACTCTTTCTTTTACTTTCATCTATATGGAATATGTTGCCAACAACTTATTGGGGATTCATCTTATCTTCATCAAGTTCAGAATCCTCATCTACTTCTGGATCTTCTGATTCTTCAGAAATTTTATCTTCAGATATGTTATTCACCATTTTATTTCTTCTGCAGTATTTAGCTGCATGCCCTTTAATATTAAAGTTTGTACACCTAACATCAGAATAATTCTTTGTCTTATCTGATGCAACAGTTATCTACATCAATAAAATGTGTCTCAGGTTTATTTGATGTGTTGAAGGTGGGTACTGTAGCATAAGAATTCAAGTTTGTAACTGAAGATTTAATTTACTCTGGGATTAAAGGTGTATCCTTAATTATTTTAGGATTACAGTCCATATTAAAATGAGAATTTGAGGAATTTAGTTGTAAGGATTCTACAGATTTGTTAAGTAATGTCTGATTAATTTTTATCTCTGATAAATCAGAGATGATCATTTCAATCTTCTGTTCAATTGTTTTGACTTCCTTGCCTTTAAAACTTAAAGTTTTCACTTCATTCTCAAGTTTATCAGTGACATGTTTTAAATGTTCATTGATGGGCTCATCATCTTTTAAGAAGTACTTTTGTATTTCTGTAGTAGTATCACTACACATGTATAAAATACAAGATTGATTAGTAAAAAAATTTGCTATGAAATTTGATTGACAAGCAATGTTCTATTTCTGTTTTCATGTTATTTTGATCTATAATAGATTCTAAGTTATGGACCATATCAGATACGGTGTTTAAAAGGAATTCTTTAGTAACTAAATTATCTAATTTGCTTGAGTGTCTCGAGCTCTCTGGTCCTGATTCTCTGTCAACAGGCATTATTGGTTTGTCCGCTGTACGCATTAATGAATGGATATTGTTTGTTAACAGAATCGACAATTGCGAGTTAGCCAAGCCGACAGCAGTTTTTCAGGCTCGAAGGAAGAAACTGGAATTTCATTAGATCATGGATGACCCATCAGGGGTGAAAAAAGTTTCGATGCAAAATCGAAAGACAATCAAGTAAGAAATTCATGCTATATCCGACGCTTCAAACGGTCTCAGTAGACTCATGTTGAATCTGTTGAATCTACCTCCCTTGCGCGTAGTCCGCAATTTCACCGACAATAATTTGAATGAAGATGGTGTTGTATTTATTGCTATGAATGTTTTATACGATTATGTATATAAAAATCAATGCATTTAGTAGGAAATTAATTAATGTGGTGTAACAGGATGCCACACTTCATTTGTAACTTATCTGGTCTCGCGAGGTCTCGGGAAGAATCTATTCTGTATAGTGGCTGCTTCTAAAAAGCAACTTGCATAACAGAGAAGAAATAAAAATAAAACAGACTGAGATAGTTTGGATAGGATCAATATCTATGTGCAGTCACGGTTCAACTTCCTTATTTCAGGAGGTAGATAACTCGCAGGCCGTTGGATTTGAGAGCGATTCGGGACGAGCTCGGGCAAGCCGATCGCGGTAAACAAATCACCATCGAGATCACCGCCACCTAGACAGGACGGTAAGGACCTGTCACCTAAGTCACTCGCACACATATGTAGTTCAAGAGTAGATCACCATCACCAGTTAATAATAATTTATCATCATCATCATTATTGATGGCTGAAATCGGATCAAGAATCCTACCTTGAACTGAAAACGCGACGCAATTAATCAATGAGCTCAATCGGGGTGCTATCTTTGGGTCTAGTTTTCCTACTGCCATCACCACCCTGACATCACCTGGATGAATACTAGGCGATCTGGTGATAGCAAAGGAACCTTTGAGATACTTGGAAGTACCTTGAGGATACTGAACACAGACATAGATTGAATCCGGTGGTAGAAAGTTATCTTCGTCTGCAACACCCACTAAAGTGTATGACTTGTCCAGCGGAATTCTGGTCTCGCGAGGTCTCGGGAAGCATCTATTCTGTATAGGGGCTGCTTCTGGTATGAAGTTATCCTTTTTCTGTGTTGCAGAGGAAATGGGGCTCTGGTAGTCAGACAAGTGTGAACAATGTTTGGAAATACGGTCGCGGGGGACTATATCGTTATACACTAATGACGAGATGTGAATGCGTTCAAAGTACTAATCTCAGCGGATCTGATGATCTATTCAAAACTAAATTTCGCTGAGATTTGAAAGAGTTATGTATTTTCAGATAAAAGGGTTTATTTGATGATTCTTAAACAAAGAATCCGCTTTTTTATGTGTAAATTTTAAATTTTTGTGTAAAAAAAAAATAGATTTAATAGCAACAAAGGCAGTACAGTGCTTTTCTCTTTCAAAAATGTTTGAATGAGAAAAGAAAAGGATAAGTGTAATCAATAAAAAAATTTATCAAAAAATTTCGAATTTTATTTTTTTAAAAAAAAAAAAAATGACAAGTTAATTTTGAAAGGCCAAATAATTTAGGCCACTGTTGGGACACCAAATGTCAGCTTTCTGTACTCTACTCCACTTATTGTGGCGTGTACAGTAAGGACTAAAGAATAATTTTACACTTTAAAAAGTGTAATAAAGCAGTTTCCAATAAGAACAATTACTTTAAGTGTTATAAAACACTAAGTATCAAATAAAAACAGGTTATAACCCTGCTGCCAAAACTTCTATTAAGGGATTTAAATCCTAGAAGGGCTAACCAGATTGATACACGGTTCTTCCAATCCAATTAAAAGTATTTAATTGATTGGGGGGGATTTGGTTGAGGAATTTTAACTAATTAAGATAGTATATAAATAAAGGCCAGTCCTCCATACTTACAGGAGAAGGTGAGCGCCTTTGTAGCTTATAATAAGTTATCTAGTGTGTGTTAAAATTGATGGGGAGTAATCTTCATTTTAGTGAAGAAAACTCCTTCTTAAATAATAAAATAAATATTATTTCACAAGCTTCTTTTGAAGCAGTGATCAGGGCAAGATCACCAGGGGGAACTGAGCACCCTGTTCGTGATCTGATGTGAAATATGGTGTCATTCCTATGTGGAATGACCCCATAATTATTTCACAATGAATGGCTTAGTGGGAAATAATTATTTCAACATTAAATAATTATTTCACTAAGATGTGCTTGTGAATAAATTTTCTGGGGACTAAGGCTTGGAAAAGCGCTTGCCCTGAGTGATCAGTAATGTAAAATCACATGTACTTATGTATTTAATACATATTACATAAGTTATATAATTAAATACATATGTAATCTTATAGTATATATTACTATGGGTTATGCTGGGATTTTCCAGGATTTTCAAGGAAAAAACTATACCAATAAATGGTTCTTTATCCATTTATTGCGTGTTTGCAAATTGATTTGCCAAGGATTTTCCTTAATTAAATTTCCTTGGATTTTTGATCAAAAATAGATATAATTTTAAATAATTTCATTATTATATTTTGTGTGTGGTCATAAGTGTGGCTTGAACACAGAGCCTTATGTATCAACCAGATATTTCTAGGCTTGTTCTTAACTGTTACACTATATACCAATTATTGAAACAGTTGAGTATAATTTCTGTTATAAACAGAAGATCTAGTAAAATAAATAAAGTAACAAATAAAATAAAATAAATAATAATATTATTAAATATTATTAATTATTCAGCTTGCAGTTTCAAGTGTTACATAATGTATGTAATATCTTGGTGGCTGACACTCACCCACACTAAAAAAGAGAAAAAAGGCTAATGTCTTTTTTCTACTCTATAATTTCTTAGTAGAGAATCATTATTAATATCTTTAGCTTCTAACCACTTATCTTTGTCAGCTAAGGAGTTTTTGAATCTTACTAGATATTGTTTATAGCTTTGATTATTTCTCATAATTCTTCTATCATTGATGATTTTGTGAGGAATTAGATTTTCATCATCTATTATAGGTGGAACAGGAGTGTTTTTCTTAGCAGGAACATTATTATTTTCTTTGTCAGAAGTGATATACTTGTTAAGGAGACTAATTGGAAAAGTTGGATGCTTTCTATTGAATGGTTCTGTCAATATTACTTCCACTGCATTTGGGCCATGGAAAGCTTTGACTACAAAGGGACCAATAAAAGAGTCTCTAAGTTTTTTAGGACCATCCATGTTAGCAAAGTTTACTGTGGATATTAATACTTGATCACCAACTTTAATGTTAGCTTCTTTATGAGTTTTATCCCATCTTGACTTATTATAGTCAACTGCTTGTTTGATACAATCTTGAGCATGTTTTTCTGCTTTAATCATCATATTTAAAAATGATTCAGATGTTAGATGAATGTGTACTGTTTTAGTAAGCACACTGGTTACGGGCATAAAAGGAGTCCATCCTCTTTCTAACTCAAAAGGAGTTTTTTCCAGTAACTGAGTGTTTACTTGAATTATATGCATATTCAAGGGCTGGTAATAAAGATATCCAATCATGAGTAAAACCATCTTGATCTTTATAACTAAGGCCAAAGGCACAATATCTTCTGATCATGTCTTCTAGAGTTTGTATCATTCTTTCAGCTAAACCATCTGTCTGAGGGTGATAAGCTGTAGAAAATGCTAATTTAGTACCCATTAAATTGAACAAATTATCCCAAAATTCGGAAGTGAATTTTGGATCTCTGTCACTGATAATGACTGAAGGACAGCCTACGTCAGCAATAATATGATTCCAAAATAATAGAGCTACATCCATTGCATTATTTTCTTTAAAGCAAGGAATAAATCTTGCTCTCTTAGAGAATCTGTCTACTACAACTAAAACACAGTTGTAATTTTCTTTACCTCCTGGAGGTAATTTTTCTAAGGCCCTTTAATTTTAATAGAGTGTCTATATGCTCTTTAATAGCTTCCCTGCTTCTGGGACTAGCAGGATAAGGGGATCTCCTCAATATTAGGGGAAAATGTTTTTGAATAGTCAACTGAAGGTTAACTTCATGACCTTTTATAGCTCCAAACTCATCTTTAGGAGTATTGAAAGTACCAATATTCATATACAAAGTGTTATAAAACTGTTTGACTTGGTCATTTGACAGTTTTTCATATACATGAGCTTCCTCTTTTATTTGATTTTTTAAAAGCAATAATATTATTAACAACAGAGGAGCTCTTTGTATCATAATGATACTGAACAGTACTATTTCCAATAGTAACATAATTTCAATCTGAATTTATCAGATTAATTTGATAAGCATGCAGATAATTATAACCAATTATAAAGTATTGTGCTTTAATATCTTCCATTACCATCAATTTCATGTTCATTGTAACTGTACCAAGAGTTAAATCATAGTTAATTTTTCCCATGTAGTTTAATTTCTGGTTGCAACTCTTATAAGTTTTATTATCAGGGCTAATAATTTTAGATTTATAGTCTTTCTCTAATTGAGATTAATATCTGTTTCCAACACAAGATAAATAAGCACCTGAATCAAGTAAAGTGTTTACAATGATTTCATTTCATTTCATTTTCATAAAACTACTCTTTCTTTTACTTTCATCTATATGGAATATGTTGCCAACAACTTATTGGGGATTCATCTTATCTTCATCAAGTTCAGAATCCTCATCTACTTCTGGATCTTCTGATTCTTCAGAAATTTTATCTTCAGATATGTTATTCACCATTTTATTTCTTCTGCAGTATTTAGCTGCATGCCCTTTAATATTAAAGTTTGTACACCTAACATCAGAATAATTCTTTGTCTTATCTGATGCAACAGTTATCTACATCAATAAAATGTGTCTCAGGTTTATTTGATGTGTTGAAGGTGGGTACTGTAGCATAAGAATTCAAGTTTGTAACTGAAGATTTAATTTACTCTGGGATTAAAGGTGTATCCTTAATTATTTTAGGATTACAGTCCATATTAAAATGAGAATTTGAGGAATTTAGTTGTAAGGATTCTACAGATTTGTTAAGTAATGTCTGATTAATTTTTATCTCTGATAAATCAGAGATGATCATTTCAATCTTCTGTTCAATTGTTTTGACTTCCTTGCCTTTAAAACTTAAAGTTTTCACTTCATTCTCAAGTTTATCAGTGACATGTTTTAAATGTTCATTGATGGGCTCATCATCTTTTAAGAAGTACTTTTGTATTTCTGTAGTAGTATCACTACACATGTATAAAATACAAGATTGATTAGTAAAAAAATTTGCTATGAAATTTGATTGACAAGCAATGTTCTATTTCTGTTTTCATGTTATTTTGATCTATAATAGATTCTAAGTTATGGACCATATCAGATACGGTGTTTAAAAGGAATTCTTTAGTAACTAAATTATCTAATTTGCTTGAGTGTCTCGAGCTCTCTGGTCCTGATTCTCTGTCAACAGGCATTATTGGTTTGTCCGCTGTACGCATTAATGAATGGATATTGTTTGTTAACAGAATCGACAATTGCGAGTTAGCCAAGCCGACAGCAGTTTTTCAGGCTCGAAGGAAGAAACTGGAATTTCATTAGATCATGGATGACCCATCAGGGGTGAAAAAAGTTTCGATGCAAAATCGAAAGACAATCAAGTAAGAAATTCATGCTATATCCGACGCTTCAAACGGTCTCAGTAGACTCATGTTGAATCTGTTGAATCTACCTCCCTTGCGCGTAGTCCGCAATTTCACCGACAATAATTTGAATGAAGATGGTGTTGTATTTATTGCTATGAATGTTTTATACGATTATGTATATAAAAATCAATGCATTTAGTAGGAAATTAATTAATGTGGTGTAACAGGATGCCACACTTCATTTGTAACTTATCTGGTCTCGCGAGGTCTCGGGAAGAATCTATTCTGTATAGTGGCTGCTTCTAAAAAGCAACTTGCATAACAGAGAAGAAATAAAAATAAAACAGACTGAGATAGTTTGGATAGGATCAATATCTATGTGCAGTCACGGTTCAACTTCCTTATTTCAGGAGGTAGATAACTCGCAGGCCGTTGGATTTGAGAGCGATTCGGGACGAGCTCGGGCAAGCCGATCGCGGTAAACAAATCACCATCGAGATCACCGCCACCTAGACAGGACGGTAAGGACCTGTCACCTAAGTCACTCGCACACATATGTAGTTCAAGAGTAGATCACCATCACCAGTTAATAATAATTTATCATCATCATCATTATTGATGGCTGAAATCGGATCAAGAATCCTACCTTGAACTGAAAACGCGACGCAATTAATCAATGAGCTCAATCGGGGTGCTATCTTTGGGTCTAGTTTTCCTACTGCCATCACCACCCTGACATCACCTGGATGAATACTAGGCGATCTGGTGATAGCAAAGGAACCTTTGAGATACTTGGAAGTACCTTGAGGATACTGAACACAGACATAGATTGAATCCGGTGGTAGAAAGTTATCTTCGTCTGCAACACCCACTAAAGTGTATGACTTGTCCAGCGGAATTCTGGTCTCGCGAGGTCTCGGGAAGCATCTATTCTGTATAGGGGCTGCTTCTGGTATGAAGTTATCCTTTTTCTGTGTTGCAGAGGAAATGGGGCTCTGGTAGTCAGACAAGTGTGAACAATGTTTGGAAATACGGTCGCGGGGGACTATATCGTTATACACTAATGACGAGATGTGAATGCGTTCAAAGTACTAATCTCAGCGGATCTGATGATCTATTCAAAACTAAATTTCGCTGAGATTTGAAAGAGTTATGTATTTTCAGATAAAAGGGTTTATTTGATGATTCTTAAACAAAGAATCCGCTTTTTTATGTGTAAATTTTAAATTTTTGTGTAAAAAAAAAATAGATTTAATAGCAACAAAGGCAGTACAGTGCTTTTCTCTTTCAAAAATGTTTGAATGAGAAAAGAAAAGGATAAGTGTAATCAATAAAAAAATTTATCAAAAAATTTCGAATTTTATTTTTTTAAAAAAAAAAAAAATGACAAGTTAATTTTGAAAGGCCAAATAATTTAGGCCACTGTTGGGACACCAAATGTCAGCTTTCTGTACTCTACTCCACTTATTGTGGCGTGTACAGTAAGGACTAAAGAATAATTTTACACTTTAAAAAGTGTAATAAAGCAGTTTCCAATAAGAACAATTACTTTAAGTGTTATAAAACACTAAGTATCAAATAAAAACAGGTTATAACCCTGCTGCCAAAACTTCTATTAAGGGATTTAAATCCTAGAAGGGCTAACCAGATTGATACACGGTTCTTCCAATCCAATTAAAAGTATTTAATTGATTGGGGGGGATTTGGTTGAGGAATTTTAACTAATTAAGATAGTATATAAATAAAGGCCAGTCCTCCATACTTACAGGAGAAGGTGAGCGCCTTTGTAGCTTATAATAAGTTATCTAGTGTGTGTTAAAATTGATGGGGAGTAATCTTCATTTTAGTGAAGAAAACTCCTTCTTAAATAATAAAATAAATATTATTTCACAAGCTTCTTTTGAAGCAGTGATCAGGGCAAGATCACCAGGGGGAACTGAGCACCCTGTTCGTGATCTGATGTGAAATATGGTGTCATTCCTATGTGGAATGACCCCATAATTATTTCACAATGAATGGCTTAGTGGGAAATAATTATTTCAACATTAAATAATTATTTCACTAAGATGTGCTTGTGAATAAATTTTCTGGGGACTAAGGCTTGGAAAAGCGCTTGCCCTGAGTGATCAGTAATGTAAAATCACATGTACTTATGTATTTAATACATATTACATAAGTTATATAATTAAATACATATGTAATCTTATAGTATATATTACTATGGGTTATGCTGGGATTTTCCAGGATTTTCAAGGAAAAAACTATACCAATAAATGGTTCTTTATCCATTTATTGCGTGTTTGCAAATTGATTTGCCAAGGATTTTCCTTAATTAAATTTCCTTGGATTTTTGATCAAAAATAGATATAATTTTAAATAATTTCATTATTATATTTTGTGTGTGGTCATAAGTGTGGCTTGAACACAGAGCCTTATGTATCAACCAGATATTTCTAGGCTTGTTCTTAACTGTTACACTATATACCAATTATTGAAACAGTTGAGTATAATTTCTGTTATAAACAGAAGATCTAGTAAAATAAATAAAGTAACAAATAAAATAAAATAAATAATAATATTATTAAATATTATTAATTATTCAGCTTGCAGTTTCAAGTGTTACATAATGTATGTAATATCTTGGTGGCTGACAAAGGGTCATTGCCTTTAAAATAAAACATTTCAGAATGAAGTTTTGTTGAATGATAATTATTAGCAAAAAAAAAAATATTCAACCCAGATTTCAGCAATCTTGTGAGCCTGGGTCTCTTATGTGACTGCAGGACACAAGGAAATGGCATTATAAAGCCAGATAATTAAGAGTATTATGTAACTCAACGCTCAAATTTATGATAAAAGGAGCTAGTTGTCTGAGGACAACCTCCAACCTAGAAATAGGTCTGCAACAAAGGCAATTCAAGGGTGAGAGGGTTTGTTTAACCAATAAGGGAGAACAGATTCTCTTCCTTTGTTTAAGGGAAATTGTTGGTGGAATACTAAAGTATGAAATGGTGCTGGATAACCAAGCTACTAGCTAGAAGTTTACTTCAAGGATTTATTAAGGAATTACTAAGAATGTAATTCTTGGTGATGGCTTGGAAATCTAGGTGAAAAACCAAAAAGGTAGTAAATGGGTATGTTTATGTATGTATGTTTTCTTTCCTTCTGCTTAGAGTACTTCTTTAAATAGTACTTGGCTGGGTGCTTTTAGTGCCTGTATAAGTAAGTAGATGTGTAATTCTCAACCTCCTTGTTGAATTACCATGTGCAATTAAGCTGTACATAGACCATGTGTCCTGTAATTAATCTGGCACATGGTGTTTGGGGCTTAGTGTGGAAGCTAGTGGCTTGGCATTCTCAATCTGGAATGGCCACTAGTCTCAAAGTAGAAACCATTCATTTGTACTGTTATAATATGTGTTACAGAATCTTCTATGGGTTATGTCTTCCCTTTAGACTATAATCCTTATCTTTCCAAGGATAAGGTAATTATCCTATAAGTTTCACATATCATAAGGCATGTGTTTTGTTTATTATGGGTTATCCATTATTACATAAGCTACAAGGCTCTATTTCCCTTTTCCTAAGGGGCTTTAGTTTTATTTGAAGTCTTTAGGGCAATAATTATTGGCCTAACTGTAGGTTTAGGACATACTTATTGTCTCTAAGGCTGACAAATCTGATCACCCCTTGGGAGGTTGTAAACCCTTTGTTCCACATTTGTTGCATTTGTTGTCAAGTGTATGGAGCGTGAAGGTGAAATATCTGATGCAAGGGATTCAAATTGCTGAATCAGAGGATTGTGTGCATGCAGAATTGATTGGATATTTCTCATTAAAATTGGTGAAAGATGTTGACCATGATTCTGTCTGTTTTCAAAATCATTTGAATTGTCATAGATATAAATTTGTAGGAATTTTGGATGCTCTTGTGTGAGTGGGAGTAAACTTCCAATGCTGTGATGGATTGTACCCTTGAATTTGAAAGTGTAAACTCCTCAACCTTGTTTTTGCAAGGCTGTTCTGGTCTCTGTGTTGAGTCCCAATGAAGTAAAAGCAAAGTTGCTTTTAATGAGGCAAATGTTTTCAATGAGTTGCCTTCCTTCCTTTGTGTGGGATTGAGTGGCCTCTTGGAACATATGGAGAAACTCAGGTGGTGGTGGTGAGGGAGGAAGATTTATACTTCCATTACGGCAGCAAAGAGAATTTGTTTCACCTAAAAAAAGGATGGCCTGGAACTTGGGACATCTTCTTGGTTGTCTCATAGAGTAATCCCTGAAACCTGGTGGCTCCCTCAAGCCCCATGCAGCAGGCCTGTTGTGTGCAATGTTATGTGGGTGTGATTACCTTGTTTCTGAAAAATTCATGTCTGGATTGGATAAATTTTGGGGCTCTTCATTTTCTAATCTGATTTGATCAAGGCCATCCTCATTGTCTATATTGGCAGGATGAGAAGTTTAAAACCCAGCATGAGAAATTTGGTTGTTGACATGGTCCACAATTTTTTGTAGATCAATTTCTGGAAGCTCATCACCCCAGTTTCTTGGTACATCAACAGGTGAGAGGCTTGGAGAATAAAGGTTATCTCCCAGACCCTGGGGGGATTGTGAGTGTTGTCGATGATGAGAATGAGCAGATCCAAGGGGATTTCCAAGTGATAGTGAGTTATGAAGATTGCGGTGGTGGGATTTTGAGTGGCTTCTGTGATTATTTTGAGAAGAAAAAACCCAATTGAAATTGGGTGATGTGTTTGGTGGTGAATGTTGGGATGGGATTGTGATTGGCTTCTCTGATGGCTTCTCTGATGGCTGTTCTGATTAGACTCGTAAGAAACAGAGGGCTCAAGTGATTGTGAGTGCCGTCTTTGTAACTGAAAGTTGGCAGGGTGGGGTTGTGAGTAGCCTATCAAAAGAGATTGAGAAGAAGGAGGCGGAAGTCCACATGAGCTTTGGCTCAGAATGTTGGTCACATGTGGGTGTGATGGGTGATTCTCAGGGTGTGAAGGGGAATCATACTGTTGAGTTTTCAGTCAAACCTCACTTGAATTGAAGCATATACACCAGACATGCTTCAAAAATTAGCAATCTCAACCGGTTAGGGTTCTATACCTCATTATTAAAATCCTCAGCAAAATCAATTATCCAATCGTCAAGCCTTCCTCAATACTCGACAACATTCCGTTCCAACTCAAGATCTCCATCTCCAAAGTTGAATTTCACTGGTCTCAATAAGTAAAGGGAAAACTCCCTCAGAACTGCAACTCACAACAACAACACTCATTCTTTTCTTTGATTCTCATTTCTCAAGATTGAGTACTCCGGGTATCAAGATCTCATCTTGATTTATTATTATAGTACAATATTTCATTATTGCTCTGTTTGTCTCTTTTTCTCTCTTCCTCATGTTCTCCTTTCTTCTCTTTTGCTTGTTGATGAATTAACCTTACTTAAACTTCTTTTCATTTCTCTCTTTCTTCCCTTCAGAACCTCATTAGCTTCTTTAAAAATAAGTCCTCACTGCTCTATCATTTACTAGTTTCATTTTCTTGTGGTAAATATTCCTCTTTCATCATCATCTCTCTTAAATTTCCTCTTTCTTAATTTGTATTGACACTCTTCTATTTTTAGTCTGGTTTTCATTAGCAATCATATCATCAAAAGTTCTTTACATACATTGGTCTTTGATGTTGAGATTCATGATGATGGGAAGGGTGATTATTGGTGGAGAGTGTTTGGATGCAGAAGGTGGTGGTTTGATGATTGTGAATGGAACCTTGGGGATTGGTTGTTGAAAGTTGAGTGGTTAAGGTTGTAATAAGGGTCCCTCAATGTTTGAGAGTTGGAAATATCATGGTTGTGTATTGTTGATTCATTCCAAAAGGTGGGTGTGAAATAGTTGTTGTGAATTATGGTTGGAGGAAGGTTTTGATTATATAAGTTGTTGTAATGATTCACATTTCCATCAGCAGTAAGTCTCTGGGTGTGATACCATCTTGATTGTTGTTGTTGGTTAGCAGCTCTTCCCTGTTCTTGTCTTTCAGTTTCATAAGCTCTTCCCCAGTAATCAAAATTGAAGCTCATTCTTAAAGAAATATAAGTTTTATAATGTGGAAAAGACAAATTAGACAGCCAAGTAAATTAATTGAGAATTTATCAAGTATTTTATTTGTGATTTTGTGCAAAGAAAATGACCAAGATTTAGTATAATTTTCTTTTGATGTTGTTTCTTGAATATTGTAATATTTCTAATAAAAATTTTGGAATCAATAATGAAGCTTTTGGGTGTGGCAAAAAAAAGGAATAAAAAAAATGATTTGTTGAAAAAAAATAATTTTGTGTTTTATAATTTTTTTTGGAGGGGGAAGCTTTTGGGTGTGGCAAAAACAGCAAAAAAAAAACTGGTTTGTTGAAAAAAAATACATTTGTGAATTATCTTTTTTTTGGAGGGGGAATTCAACACTATATATAGTGTTAGTGATATATTTAACAAATGAGACCTCTTTGCTGGGAGCAGACAATGGGTGGGTGTTCTCAGCAAGGAGGGGAGGTGAAAATGGATGTTGATGGCACCATCCGCTGCAATGGTTGTTGATAACATGAAAACACCATCCATTGCAGCAATGGATGTCAATGACACGTACCATCCTCTGTGATGGTTGTTGATAACATGAAAACTGTCTTTTCTGCAATGGATGTTGATGACACCTCTTTGCTTGGAGGAACCCATGTCAATGGCTGTTCTCAGTGAAGAGGGGAGGTGACAATCAAGGCCGATGAGTCCTCTTTGCTTGGAGCAGCCATTGTCAATGGCTGTTCCCAGCGGTGACACAGATCGATGTCAACCCGTTAGGTTGCATGTATTGATATGTCATGCAACCTAACGGGTCAACATCAACCTGTTAGGATGCATAAATACAACCTGTACACTCGGTACAGGATTTTTTTGGCTCCAGGAGCCTATATTTTTAGTTCTATAGTAGATACCCAAGAGTGTGTCTCAAAAGGTGATTTTAAACGTCAGGACTGTTGCTCATGGGCATGGACTTTGAAAGGTGTTAAAGTTGAGGCACAGCAAGTCCCAGTGACACGGGAGTTACAATGTGGTGCAACATGGCCACTGGTGCTGGCTGGCTCTGGAGTGTTTTCTTCTTCTTGTTGGTGTGTGTGTGTCAGGTCACTTTTTGGATGGTTTATTTATGCATTCATTCATTTAGTTGGTTGGTTGTGTGTCTATGGGTGGAGGGTTGGGTGGGAGGGAGGGTGGCTGTACTTGTCCAGATTCTGTTTGGGTCATTATTATCATGATCAACAACTTCAACTTCAACTTCAACTTCATCATAAAAAACAGACTGATAGACAGACAGACAGGCCTGCTGTTGCTGCTGGTACTGGTACTGGTCCTACCACTACAGCTACTGCTACTACTTGATGAGAAAAAAAAACCTAGTGTTGCATGGTTTGGTTTTAATGTTTTTTCTTTTTTTTCTTTTTTTCTTTTTTTCTTTTTTTCTTTTTTTCTTTTTTTCTTTTTTTCTTTTTTTCTTTTTTCTTTTTTTCTTTTTTTCTTTTTTTCTTTTTTTTTTTTTCTTTTTTTCTTTTTTCTTTTTTTCTTTTTTTCTTTTTTCTTTTTTTCTTTTTTTCTTTTTTTCTTTTTTTCTTTTTTTCTTTTTTTTTGGTGTCAGAACTTGATTTCATATTGTTGCTTATCATCTCTTGATTTATTTTTATTTTTATTATAAATAAAAAGGGGGGTTGGTAGTTAGATCATTGTCTGGTTGGTTAGTTAGTTAGTTAGTTAGTTTGTTGGTTATTTTGTTTGGTTGTGATGTTAGTTATGTTGGGTCCGTTTGGCAGACCCCAATTGTAATAGATCTTCATAAATGAAATGACAGGGGTTTTAGGGTTATGACGGTGATCCCAAAGTGTGTTTGGCATGCCCTGTAATAACCCCAACCTTATGCCAGCTTACAACACAACTTTATGTCCCCCACCCAAAAGAGAAATATTGGGTCAAACCAATATTTCCCATCATAAGTTGACTCCACTGCCAGCATAATTGCCTAGGATAAAGTCATCCCAGTTAAACTGGGATGCACTCAACCAATTTAAACTTGGTTGAAATCAACTGATGAAATATAAATCCAAGTGACCCCCCTTGGATTTATATTTCATTGGTTGAGGTCAACCTACTTTAAATTGGTTGTTTGCACCCTAGTTTAACTGGGATGAACTCAACCTAGGCAATTATGCTGGCAGTGTTTCCCACCTTCTACACATAACTCAACATGCCTCCTAGGAAAACCTGAAATTGCCAAGTGCCTCCAGCCCCCCTTCAATCTGAATCACCCATCCCTATTCACCCCAGTCAGGCCTCTCAGATTCAGCCACCCTTTTCTCCAACCAACCAACCACATGAAAGATTCCCTCCCGTATCAAATCTTTATATCCATTCACCCACCAACTTGCCGGTTCCACAACCTTACTACTTGACTGGGCCACTCTTGCAATCACAGCAGAGTGAGGCAACTTTTCAGTCTCTCCGGACCTCATCAAACGCTCAAGGTGAATGGAACTCCACCAGATTTTCTCCAACAAACTGCCCACAGCCAATTCCGTCAAGCCTGTCTGATTCTTTGAGCAGTTCCACCGAACAAGCCAATTTTGGGAGCAATCCGGCATTTGGAACGTCCTCTCAATATTCGCAGAACTCTCAGGTTCAATAACCAGCTCCTTTGCTCAGGCTCAGTGGTTCCACTCTTCAAATTAATCAAAATAATACTGTCTCAAATTCCACCAATGTGTCAGGAAAAAAAAACTTAAAATAGACTGGTGCAATGGCAAAAGCAGTATTAAAGCCCTATGCAAAAGCCACTTTGGACGGAAAGCAATCAGATGGGGGTTTCAAGGCCAATGTCCACCGCCATGTGGCCCAGAAGATGAACAATCAGTTTCCGGGATCTGACTTTACCAAAAAGAAATGCAAATCAAAATTGAGCCAAGTCAGTTGTTTGCTTCATTAACTCATCATATGATTTCTGGATAACTTACTTATTTGTACTTGGGTAGACTTTCAAAAAGAAGCACAATGAATTTGTTGCATGTTGGAAAGCCAGTGGTTTTGGCCGGGATGAGATAAGATGTGAGGTAGCTGCATCAAACAAGGTCTGGGAAGGCTTCCTTGTAGTAAGTAGGTATGACATACTTGGAGTCCAAGCCATGTAGCTGAATCAACATACCAGTCCCATCAAAATGCTTGCCAATTTAGGAACCAATTGTTTCCTGAATGGAACGATATGCAGATCATCTTTGGAACAGGCGCGACCGGTAGTCATGCAATGGGCTCATTGTAAATCAACTCAATTGAACACCCAAACAAGGGTCCCGCTGAAGAAGGTGGCTCATCTGATGATGACAATGACTGGGTTTGTGGAAGGTCCGCACAACAGCCTTGTTGGAAACAACAATTCCAGTCAACTGGCACTGCATTGACCAGTGCAATCAAGAAACTTGTTGATGCACCAGGAAAAAAAATTTGGAACCTCCATGGAGGTGACTTCTCTATATCCCCCACTTATCTCACCTCTATCTACTATGTATCCTTGGTGTGCACCAATGTTATCTCCATGCCTATCTATTATGTATCACCAATGTATAATGATACATCAGAGGAGTTTTCAAAAAAAATTCAAAAGATCCAATTGTTTTTATAGAAATTTCTGAGGCAAGAAATTCTTTTTATTACAACCAATGTTTAATCAATAACAGCTCATAATAAAATCAAACAAATTATAATTTGTGAAATGGAGACTATAGTTTGATCTTGGGATGAAAATTATATCCAACCATGGTTTATCTATTACTAAAGTTGTTGGAAAAAATGACCATAGAACTCTGAAATAAGCCAGTTATATTTGAAAAGCGCATACATCACCCCAGGAGATCCACCACCCCCACTGCCAACACCTTGGAAGCTGAATTTCTGATATGCACAAGCTTCAAAATCCAAAAAAAAAAACATCAAGTAGCTTGATCAAGTGAAATTCAAGGTTTCAAAAATATTCTTTACAACATGGCTAACATGAACTCCTTGTGGTTTTCAACTCTGGTACAATTGTTGCACAGTCATTCAACCACAACCATATTTTGGATAAATTTGATATTTTGGGATTAAACATGTAAATAAAACCAATCTTGATAATCAACTTGAAGTAAACAACATGATTCATTATAAGCCATTTATTGCAAAATTTAAGTTGAAAAATTCAACTTTTCCTGTTGAAAAGGAACAAAATTCTTATTACATATTCCTTGTCTATGTTGAAACCTTGCATTGTTAAGAATGATTCTTTTGTACCCATCAGCTATTCAATTTGAAGCCAATATGGCATTGGTTTCCCCAATTTTTTTACTTCCTCCATGTTCACAAGTTTCAGAAAAACAGTGATATCATATTCTTTTTCCTTCATCAGATTATTTGTAATTATGGTAAGTGCAAGTTGAACTAAGAACACAAGCGTAAAAATCTCCTATCAAAAAGCATCTATGGAACGTGGGCCTTGAATTCTGCAAAAAATCAACAAAAGATTATTCCATTAATTTTGGTGCCACATTGCACATTCATAAATATGGTATATAGATTTTTCTAAAATCAAATTGAATGCCCTAGTTGGAATCAGGAAACACTTTCCAGGTGTAGGATCATTTTTTCCCCCACATATGTTAATATCCATTTGAGAATCACCATTTCAACCTCCTATTAATTTGATATAGACTATATCTCTCATTTCTGTCTCAATAAATTTCAACCTAACACATAATTTAATTTAGACACAACAAGATTTCAGGTGGGGATCAATTTCTTTTTTGATTCTCTCTTCAAATCTGCTTAAATGTATCCCTTTCAAGTCCCAAAAAGAATTGTAAGAGAAAAGATGTTATTGATCCTAATGAAATTTGGCCATTCAACTACATGAGAATTTTTAAATATCCACAAAAACAGCTTAAGTCATTTACTTGGAAGCTTCCCGCATGGAAAAGCCCTCTTGGGTATCAAATCTCCTGTATAATTTCGTGGTGTTGTTGAAATATGTATACCATCCTGTTTTGGTGTTACTGCTCTGAATCCTAGATTATCCTTAGATGATACTTTAGATAATTTTCAAAAACCATGTCAAGTCCTCTGGTAATTTATGCAAAATTACTGAGAAAGAGCAAGAAATTGAAAATCATGATGATTGGATTGATGATATATTTCTTACCATATCTCTTACCAATTAATTCTGGAAGCCTTCTGATCTCACCTCCTATCATCACACTCCTTTTTTCCAACTAAGACCCAAGATTACTTATTATCAAAGAATGGTTGACAGTGGTCTTGTATTTATAGATTAACTTTTCAGCTATCATCTGTCATTTTATAATATCAACTTTGGTTAGAAATGATTCACATGATTTGAAAAATCTCATTCTTTTTCCATGAATAATCAATAAATTTTGGATTCAAACAAAACAATTTTGCCATATCCTATGATCTTATGTCAAGCCCCAATCTTAATTACCCAATTACTCATAAGCCGGCCAGGATTTTCTGTTGTAGATTAAGCCCGCCGGGCTTAAACAGAACCCTTGATTTTCCTTGTTTTCCTGCACATACAAAATTTTTTTTTTAGTTCAAGCATCCTTAAGCCCGCCGGGCTTAATATCAATGAATTTTGGATTAAAACCAAACAATTTTGATGTATTCTATTATTTTATGCGGGACCCAATCATACTTACCTAGTGACGCACAAGCCCACCAGGAATATCTTTTTTAGATTAAGCCCGCCGGGCTTAAAAAACACCCCTGTGCTTCCTTGTTGCCCTACACTCAAAGTCTTTTAGTCCAAGCATTCTTAAGCCCACCGGGCTTAATATCAATCAATCTGGATTCAAAAAAAAATTGTCCAGATTCTATGATTTTATGTGTTTCCCAAAACTTACTTAATTGGTGAGACATAAAACTGCCACGATTTTCTGATATAGATTAAGCCCGCCGGGCTTAAATCCTAACTGAGCTTGTCATTTTTGGCCTGACCCTCAATTTTTTTTGGTCCAACCATCCTTAAGCCCGCCGGGCTTAATCACTAAGATGAAGCCCCAGCTCATAATTATACTTTTATGCTACATTACGAGTGGAAATTTCAGATCTTCCAGGAATTTTTGAAGAGATATTTATCAAGGGAAAATAAAGAGGATGTGGACAGGAATTCTGGATACGAAGACCTGAGTCAGGAGAAAACAAAGAAATACAGTCCGCTAGGTTGCATTGCAGAAAATTACTCATCCAACAAGAAGTATTGACCTTGAGGAAATGCACTTAGATGAACAGATATTTTGATTTCTATATAAACATTAGGTTTGAAATTTACAACAACTTTGGGGTCAGATTGTAGGACAGAAGATGGTGGATTACATGCAAATTCAATCTTTATGGGGAGAATTGAGTGACAGGAAGTGAAAGGCGTGATAGATACGGAAACAGAGAAAACAATGAGATATGTGAATGATGAAATTCCAACACTTAGTGAAAATTAAACTCAACTGCAAATTTTTTCATCTGGTTTTTACCTGAATGAAAGGATCTTGAATAACCACATGCAAGCTGCACGCTTCTTGCATAAAGAACCACCCACAAAAATATTTATTTTTGGTTTGATGAAACTTCAATGATTTTGTGTATAAGGCAGCTCAAATATTGCATTACAATAACTGATTGGACATTTTCAAGGAGAGTGCTTCTCTTTGCACGTGTTATTTTCACTAGCCTTGGGGGGGGGGGGGGTGGGTTAGATCAAACCCAAGACACTTATTTGGTAGAGACCACATGAGAAAATGATGAATTCAACCCTGCAGTATGATATATTTCGAAACTGGATACATATGAGTGGATTCAGATAGCCAGACATCAGGCATAAAACATATGTATCCCTCTGCTATCCCTTTAATCAAGTGATTGATATACGTTGGATACAAAGTGGAGACAGCGTGGTGAAATACAAAGACCTTGTTTTCCCTGAAGCAAATCCCTCTCAGGCTTCATAAATTATGATCAACTCTGACAAGAAGTTTTTAAATAAATTTTGAAGGGTTATGTGGGTAATAAATTACAACTTTGGTTCACAGAAAACCGCCTGAAAAACCTATCCATTCAATTCACTCAGCTTAGATGATAAATTACAAGATATAACTTCCAGGGTATTCCACTTGAGTTTTAATTTCCCCCAGCACCAACTCTACTATAGTACAAATAAAGATTCTGACCTCTTTTGAATTTTGAAGAACCGCTAAAAAAAGAGGCACACTCTGAGTGATTTCATGTATGATCCAAGATTTTTGAGCTCTTAATATATTCCAAGGAATGATGATATCATATGGTATTTACAGAAGATTTCACTGTTTGTGGGTTTCAGTTGGTAACTGAAACTCAACATCAAGAATTTAACCTTACAGGTGAAATCCCCAGGAAATTCAATCACAGAGGAATTAAAAATCCCTCGAATCAATTATACATCTGATAAACAGATAAATTGTGCTGGATGAAACATTTTGATTGAGTATATGCTCAGTTGCTTTGATTTTCATATGAAAAATTTAGAGCTGTTCATTTGGATCATAAACCTCTTATTTGATCCATTTGAAACCATGATTGCTGTGAAATTCAAGCACACTAGCTCTTTGGGCCAAGAAATTTAGCTCATGTATTTCATTTCCTCTATCAAAAGTCATCTGCTCTACAGTACTCTTTGGAGTTTACTGTTCAGAAGCAATTTCCAGTTTCAGCCTTCTCTATCAACAGATACACAAACTTCAAAGATTGGATAATAAAACCACCCCATAAGCGCCTTGCTTAAATACTCCCATCATCCTCCAGAAAAACCACCAATTGTCAAACTTGAATTACATTTTATTTAGGATACTAAATTGGATACCATATCCCGTATATACCAAGCAAGACATTGGTTTCAATTTCTTAAGGAAGCTGTTTTATCATTTGAAGTCATGGTTGATATTACAATCCAGCTGAGCTTGGAGGCCATGATTTGACATAGAGGTTATTGTTTTGTCCATTGTAACTATTTCCACCAAATTGATGAATCATGGAATTTAATCTCTCAATTTTGCATGGAACAGAGAAACCGCTATTAAGCAGTCCCTGATTCCTTAGTAATTTGGAATACCCATAGAATGCATTTGGATAGAGGTACTTCAGTCATATTTTGGAAAATTTGTGACATTTTACTGAAATTTCCAGCTTCAAATTCCATCAGAATCCATGATTAGAAAACCAAACACAGTTTCAGGTCGAAATTGACCAATTTTAACCATTGAAGAACTAAGTATGCAGGTCCTGTGGATGATTAGTTGAAGTCCACTCAAATTTAAGCTCTTTTTTCATGGAATTTTCAGGATAAATATAGAATTACGCCTATTAGCTATGATCAATTTACAATAACCATATGTTTAATTTATTATCCAGGATTTGGAGTTTGTTGGAATAACTGTTACTAAAATCAAGCTGCATCAGTTTTGACCTGACAGTTGTGAATTGCTTCATTTTATCTTCATTCTTCCCCTCACCATCTTTCACTACAAAGATTGTTCATTTTTCCTCAGGGTATATTGATCAAAAAATCAGGTATATTGATCAACTTTTCAATTTTTCCCCTTTTTTTTTTTTTTTTTTTTTTTTTTTTTCCTCGTGCGGCAGCGCTACCATCCTTATCAGGAACTCCATGTGTAATCAATTGTTTCAATTGTTATCAACTCATTTCCCATTTCTCTGATTCACAGTTTTTGTTGAATTATATTTCTCAGAGTCAAGCATTGGTTAGATTTGATAAATTTTGATAGGTTAAATTAGATACAATTACAATCAAGTATGTACAGGAGTTTTTGCAAAGAAAATATTTATGTACAAGGAAAAATGTGATTATAAATGAGAACTAATTTCCGGGGACCATCTCCGAGTTTTTACAAATAAATTATTTATGTACAAGGAAAAATGTGATTATAAATGAGAACTAATTTCCGGGGAGCATCTCCTCAAGTTCCTTAACAAGGGCTCTAATATCAGATTTTGAGCGCAACTTCAAAGCAGATCTTTGATGCTCGGTGAGGGAGTCAAGCCATTCACAATCAAAGCATGCCTTTGGAAAATTGGATGGTGGTTTGAGCTTGCTTTCAATTAGCAAAGAAACATTCTGACACTCCCGGGCCGCAGCACCAGAAGAGCTTTTCGTGGTTGCTGCTATCATAGCAGCCTTCAAATCATCAATTTTACGCATCATGCAAGAAATTTTGTGATGTTGCCATGGGATTGATCAAACGGTGCATTTTTTGGGATTTCTTTTTGAATAAGCAATTTGGATCATTTGAGATACTTCATCATCGGTATCATTGTCACTGCATGCGCGTTCAACAATTGGAACAAGGCCCAAAAGCTTTTGATACTTGCTTAAGGTCGCAATTTGGGCGTGTTGTAGCTGCAAGAAAAGTTTGGTTTTGTTAGTCCGGGAATATATTTAAGCGGTCAATTCAATTGTTGCTTACATTAACCAATCTAGAAGTGCGCCAAGCAGTCTTGTCTTGTGCTTCTTGTTGACTGTCGGACCACTTATTCTCTTGTCAATACCTGATGAAATTTGTTTAGTAAGGAGACATGAATCAATATGATAGGTAAACAAAGCATCAGGAAAAAACTGACTATCTTCTGAGTCGCTGGGTAACATGGAGATGAATGGCATTTCGGATGCTTTCCTCTTTCAGACCTTTGGGAACAATTCCAGTGTACTCTTTGCATTTGACCAGCTCAACAAATGTCTTCACGGCCAGATCAAGCAGATGCTCATTATCAGGACTGTTGATTGGTTGGTTGAAATTTGGGCGGAAGGAATGAACTCCGGCAGCAGTCATCATCCTGCGCATGATGGCCAATGTTTCGGGGGTAGTGGATGGATGACCAGGACCATGAGGATACGGGTAGTCTGGATCACTCAAGAGATCCTCCACCTGATCATCAATATCCATGCGCAATTCCTCTTCATCATGATGAGGTAGAGTTTTGCTTTTTGACCCTATCAGGGTGGCAACATGTTTTTGTATCAAGCGCTGAAGATCAAAGTTGAGTTAGCAAGACGTAACATGTGGGGGACAAATGGAGACATACAGTGAATTCCCCTCCTTGTGGTTTTTCATGATCACTAGTCAAATTTCATGAAGTTTATCAGGGATTTACTTGCCATTTGAAAAATTATTAATTAAATATATGGAAATACTTCAACTTGGGAGCAGTCATGTGAAAACAAGATACCTCATTGATACATTCTGTTGAAGTGGGGGATACAGTCAAGATACAGTGTTGATATGTTGAGGATGGGTAAGAGATAAGCGAAGGCACCTCCATAGAGGTGCCAACTTTTTTTTCCTGGTGATGTCTTTGCAACTGCAAACACAGCTCAATCCAGTTCTCACATTCCATTGGACCCAAACCAGTCTGGGGGATCTTCACATGCATCAACCAGCACAAAAACCAATCAAAAGGCAGTGGAGGAGGCCATCTCCTTTTTTCAAGACTCTTTTGCCACTACACTCCCCAGGGCGTTGATAAAAGCACGCCAACGCGCACGCCAACGCCAACCCGCACGCCAATTTTTTTTGGCGTGCGGGGCCCACACGCCATTTTTTTTTGGCGTGTAGGGTCTACACGCCAAAAAAAAAAGGGCGTGTGAGACCCACACGCCAAAAATGGCGTGTGGTTCCCACACGCCATTTTTTTTTGGCGTGTGGGCCCCACACCAAATAAAATTGGCGTGTGGGCACATAATTGAATGGGAGGGACCATTCAATTACGTGAGCGGGGCCCCTCCCGGCTGACAAGGTTATACAACCTCGTCAGCCGGGAGGACTTCCTCCTGGCACGAGGTTGTATAACCTCGTCGGCCAGGAGGACTTCCTCCCGGCCAACGAGGTTATACAACCTCGTCGGCCAGGAGGAAGTCCTCCCGGCCGACGAGGTTGTATAACCTCGTCGGCCAGGAGGACTTCCTCCTGGCTGACGAGGTTGTATAACCTCGTCGGCCAGGAGGAAGTCCTCCCGGCTGACGAGGTTATACAACCTCGTCAGCCAGGAGGAAGTCCTCCTGGCCGACGAGGCTTACAACCTCGTCGGCCGGGAGGACTACACCTCGTCGGCCGGGAGGAGTCCTCCCGGCCGACTTCCCTTGTGCCGGGAGGGGCCCCGCTGTAATCAAATGCTCCCATTCGATTATGTGAGCGAGGGACCCGCACGCCAAACCAATTCGTGTGGGCCCCGCAAATTGTTTGGCGTGCGCTCCCCAAATTTTATTTGGCTTGTGCGTGTAGTACACGCCAAAAAAAAATGGCGTGTGGCCCCGTTGGCGTGCGGGTTGGCGTTGGCGTGTGCTGTTGGCGTGCGTTTATCAACGCCCCACTCCCCATGGAGCAGCTTGTAGTTGGTTTTAATGTACTTGAAAACCCAAGTAAAGCAAGGGTGTACCTTCAACTCAATGACATATACAAACAAGGTGGCTTAAGTATGAGATTGAGAAGATGATATCCTCCCAATATCATTCATAGTAATTTGATTTTCTTTTTGCTCACTCCAACTTCTTACTCTGCTCTATGTTATCTCTAAAAAAAACTGGTTGGGTTTCAAAAACCAATTATATAATCAATGAATTTCATCCGTATGATGAATAAACATACAAAGATTGTTAAATGATGCTTGTTACTTTCTGCTTGATCAAGAAATAAATTTTGATCCTGTACTGAGCCTAGTTTTCAGCTGCGTGGCGGCTCTGGTGGCCTTGTTGGGACCTATTCCTAGGATTCTGAGAGAGATGTTGCTGGTATTGCCCCCACATATAGGGCGTTGATAAACGCACGCCAAGCGCGCACGCCAACGCCAACCTGCACGCCAATTTTTTTTGGCGTGCGGGGCCTACACGCCTTTTTTTTTTGGCGTGTAGGGTCTACACGCCAAAAGAAAAGGGCGTGTGGGAACCACACGCCATTTTTGGCGTGCGGGTCTCACACGCCAATTTATTTTGGCGTGTAGACCGTACACGCCAAAAATAATTGGCGTGTAGGCCCCGCACGCCAATTGTTTGGTGTGCGCTCCCACATGCCAAACGATTGGCGTGTGGGAGCGCACGCCAAACAATTGGGTGCGGGGCCCACACGCCAATTGTTTGGTGTGTGCGCCAATATCCCCATACACATAATACATACATGTATTATGTGTATGGGGATATACATATCCATCCCCTCGCTCACGTAATCGAATGGTAGGGACCATTTGATTACGTCAGCGAGCCCGCCGAGTCTAATTCCTTTCAGGAATCAGACCGTCGGTCTGGTTGTTTCCAACCAGAACGACCACGAAATCCTGGGCAAACAACGATCCACCCACCACCACGGACCAATTCAAAAAAGAAAAAATGTGAGTAACAAAAAAAAAATAAAAATAAAAAAAATAAACAAAATATGAGAAATACAAAATGAGAAAAAAACCCCAAAAAAACCAAAAAAAAGGGATTTTTTGGGGTTTAATTTTGTGGGAGAAAAAAAGCCCACAGGCCCAGGGCTCCAAGACCCAACTGGCCCAAAGACAGGGCCCAATGGCCATAAGAAGGGGCCCGCCTCTGCCCATCACCTCCAGTGGGCCCACAGGCCCACTTTGATGCTCCAAAGGGGCAATAAAACATTCAAAGGGGCTATTCACACCCCCCAGGAAGCTCAAAGGGCCCCGTATAAGCCCCAGACGCACTCCATCCCCCCCAAAAGTGGCCCAATGGGCCCATCTCAAACACATTCATTCCCCCACATCTCTTCCAATTTTTTTTTTAAATTGTTTTTACCATAGATAGTAACACGTGCTGACATACTCTCCCATTCAAATGCTAACAGATTCCGCACAAATCACCAATTTGACTTCAACAATCAACAATGTCTTCACATCAGACCTGTGAACTAGGACGTGAGATTCATTCCTTTATTTTGTGTATAATATAAGCAGCTGGCTCACTCCCACCCACCCTCCCACCATTACACAGGTTTGGATCTCTGGGAAAAATGCACAGAGCTGGCGCGGCACCCTGCGTTGAAACCAGATGAACGTGAAAACCTGGAGAATTGGGCCTCTAAAATAAAGGCTGAATACGAGCAGTCAGACGATGAGAATGAACAGGTCTCCAGAACCCCGGCCCGGGCTAGAAACACCTTAGGCGCCACTAGGCCTGCTCCACCACAGTCGCACCCACGCCCTGAATTTGAAACCAACTCAATGGCATACTTATATGCACACACTCCTGATCCCCTACCTCCTGCAACCAACCCAATCCCCACGCTCAATCAATTTGCAAACCAAATCAACAAGGATGTTCAATATGGCCAGCCCAACACAACAAACCCAGCTGATGGATCCCCACGTCGAAGCGGAGAGATACGGACAGATGCTGAAGGCCACAAGACAACCCTCAACACCTTTGGCCAGCCTTTCCTTCAAGGCGTACAAAGGGACCAAGCACTCATTGGCCAGAAGTCCTCCAAAGCCCCCAATGCGGACGGGAGACAAGAAATTAACAATCCAGCCATCCGGGACAGCTCTGAAGACCCTGACGCAGAGGGTGAAACAGATGACTCTGAAGATGGTGCAGAAGACCAGCAAGTCCTCCAAAAATTCCTTCATGGACGTCCCAAACCTACCTTCCACCAGGAGCCAGTCCATGAACCGGTGCCACAACAAACCCGATATCGCTATGACATGGTATGAATTGAAGATCCTACGGTTGAAGACCCTACGAGCAAAAAGGCGCGCCTGGACAACTCTGCTTCTTCTTCTAAAAATACAGGCCCCATGTATAATTTCTTCACCCCTCATCCCACCTCTCACGAATTCATCACTGCGCAATCACTGCAAGGCCTCAGAATTCCACGGAACCCCCCTGTTTCTGGGCCATCAACAGTCAAGCCACCTACCCAAAGACCACCGGGCGAATCAATTCCTCCTCCCCCGGTCCTGACGCCTCCTTGTAAGTCACTCCCCATTGCTTATGCACACCCATCTTGTAATTAACATCCCTCCTTTGGCACAGCTATGGGTCTATTTATCCCTGGCCCAATGCTTCCAAAAGCATTGGCAGATGATTTGAATGAAAATTTGGCGGGTGGAATTGCGTGGTCACACCGTTCAGCCGAGAAAATGATTGAAAAAACATAGCATTCATCCTCACACACCTTCGCTCAATGGTCACACCACATCCAACGATGCCACAGGAGTTCAGCCGAGTCTTTTGGAGGGAAGTGGATACACTTCTGAAGGCATGCAAATCTGGTAATTACTCACTTTTTTTCTCACTTGTTCATACATCACAAAGGCTGATATTTGTGTGGTATGCAGAGAGAATTCTTAACCCCACTCAACCTGGTGCTCTCTCTCTGATAACTCCTGAAGTTGTCAACATGGCACAGCTCGAGGCTTCCCAGGAGAACCGGAAGGCGCCGCCGTCCAAACGTGTCCAGACCCACACACTTGCGGCGAATCTGGCCTCATACTTTTCTCCAAGTGACCACGCTTATCTCCGGCTTAAAAGTGCTTTGCAAGACTGCTGGGCCCTTCGACACATGGAGCAACAGGGCAGTGAATGGCAGCCTCTCCCCCTGGACGAATCTTTGGTGCATACTGCCCATCTTGCATTCCAACGAACTTATGAAAACCTTGGAAGTCACGCAAAGGATGGATCAAGCCCCCAACCAAACACCTCTGGTCTCAAGGTCCTTGGTCTATACTTCACGGGGGCTATGTCAGCCTTGTGTTACATCTGCGGTCTCCAGGCACCAACAAGACCAAAGTATAAAAAGGCTTGATGAGTGGTCAACATTAAACACGCGGGAGCAAATGCGGATGCTTGCTGGTCTCCTGGTTTTTGGTCCAACAACCGCCTTTGTCACTAACAAATACGGGTCCGAACGTCCGACTACTTCAAATGCTTCGGCCTTATTGGAATTTGGCGCCAATGTTCTGAAACATAAGGTTCGATAGTGGTAATACTTCAGTGATGCCTCACGGGACTTTGGATAACCTCCGATTATACTTTCTCAACTTTTTGTGCTCCATGGGATTTAACCGGATCGGTCATGATGGTTTGCCAATGGTTGATTGGAAAAAAACCCATGAAGAGTTTCACAAATGCTTTTCTATTCAAAACCTCCAAATTTTGTTTTCCCAAGATATAGAAATAGCTGTAGCCAACTACCACTTCTGATATATGTACCGGGGGTTGTTTTTTCTTTGGTTTCCCTTTTATTTCTCATTCACATGTCCTTGAGTTGTAATTTCCACCACTGTCTTGCTCGTCCACTTGAATGAAACATCAGACTTAAGTGTTTTTTGAAATATAACCCAAACAGAGTATTATTAATAGGCATCCAAGGAGTACTCATGTGGGTTTGTGGTTTCTACCTTATTGAAGGTAGGTTGTGGCCAATTCTTGATGATATATCAGCATTAAACTATAGATTATCCAGAATTGGGCTATTGGGATTCCTTAGTGGTATCATAATTATTATAGGGCATTAAGGAACAAACCCGGTTTTTCCGCGTTTACACACAGTTCACACAGTTTTACGCAGCCGCAACCTCAAATTTGCTGCGCAGCACACCCGGTTTTCCGCTTTTAAACCCTTTTTTTTTATTTATTTTTTTGCGGGCAGATTTTGATTTTTTGCAACATTTTAAAAATGTCTAATATACTCCAGGGGCGTAGAAATTTATGGTATTTTTTATTTCCCAAAAAAACAATGTCTTCTATTTTTTTTGCCCATTACATATCAGTTCAGGAATGTAATTCAGGCGTATATTCACCATTTGTAAGCATTTTCTAGCTGTTATCAGTAGTGTTGATAACAATTTCTCTTTCTTATACGTATTATTTGTGTGCGCACTCTTAGTCTGTACTAATGTCTCTTTGTTGTTAATGACATTTCTTATTTATTAATAAATTATTAACTTGCAATTATGTCTCTTGCTTTTTATTTTATTTATTTATTTTATTCATTTCATTTATTCTAGGGCATTAATAAAAAAAACCCGGTTTTTCCGCGTTTACACCCGGTTTTCTGCGCGGCTGCGGCTGCGCAGTGCACCTGGTTTTCCGCATTTACACCTGGTTTTTGTTTATTTAATAAACAACGTGTAACACTCCAAAGCATCATGCAATGTACCATACCTCTGTGTATAATTGTATTTCCATTTCTTTGTCATGAAATCTGATAAGAAGTTAATTTTATAATCAGTATTTGTTTCCAATGAATTCTTCACCCTCTAAAGTGTATGAATCCATTTAAAAACTCCCTGAATATCTTGAAAGACAGACGTGAAGGTGTTTGAAAATAAATTGAGTCCAAAAATCATAAAAAATCCAACCAGTGATTTTTAAAAAAAACTGTTAGTCAAATTAAATTCTACACCCCTTAAAGTGCTTTAAAAAAGTTTAAAAAAATGTTAAAATGTTGAGAAATCCTGGAAATTAAGCTGTGAGGATTTTTTATGAAAAAACCGGGTGGATTGGCCAAAAAAAATGGAAGACATGGTTTTTTTGCAAAATAGAAATTACCATAAAATTCTAAACCCCTGTAAGTATGAGAAATAAATTTAAAACTTTGAAAAATAATGAAAATCCGCCCGCAAAAAATTAAATTAAAAAAAAACGGGGTGGATTGGCCAAAACAAATAGAAGACACAGTTTTTTTGCAAATTGAAAAATACCACAAAATTCTACACCCCTTTAAGTATAATAAATAGATTTAAAATTTTGATAAATAATGTTTACTTGTTTTACTTATTTAAAATGCCGCCCTCCATATTTTTGTTTTGTTTTGTTTTGTTTATATTCCTTGTTTTAATTGTTTATTTTATTTGTTTTAAATAAAATATCAAATGAGGATGATTGAGGAGGTCACGCGCATCAAATGCCGCGCTCGTCGTGCATCAAATGCCGCGCTCCACGTGCTATTTGCTTAAAAATTAACAATTAAAAAAAAACCGGTGTAAATGTGGAAAACCGGGTGCACTGCGCAGCCGCAGCTGCGCAGAAAACTGGGTGTAAACACGGAAAAACCGGGTTTTTTTATTAATGCCCTTATTATATTAAAGGCCCTTTTATTAATATTAATAAAATATTAACTTATCATTGTGTATGTGTCATTTGTTATTGTCACATCTTATAAGTATTATTTATTATCATAGAGTAACCTGAATTATTCATGTGTTAGTTAATCAACGTATTATTAATTTAAGTATATTATTTATTGTAAAGATTGATTGTAGTTTAATCATACTATATTATCACTCTATTATTTATTATCACAGAGTAGCCTGAATTATTCATGTGTTAGTTAATCAATGTATTATTAATTTAAGTATATTTAAATTAAGTATATTATTTATTGTAAAGATTGTAGTTTAATAATACTATGTTATCACTTCTTAAATTCTTAATGATGAATTAATAATACTAATAATATTCACTAGAGATCTTATAAAAGGAATAATATTAAAGAATAATAAGAATGGTAAATATTAATAAGGATAATAATAATTAGTGTTACTTGCAGTAACTTTGTACATTTAATCATTTAGGGATCAAAGAGTGAAGAGTAGTGGAAGGGGAAACACAGTCTAGCCAAGCAGCTGCTGGGCTCTTGTGAAATAACCGGGAGACTTTAGGGAGAGGAAAGGGAATTGTGGGGGTCCGCTTGACTATCACACGTATCCAATGATTATCATTGAAAAATGATAAGAAGAGGGCTGGCAGCGGTTTAGGGTCCGGGGGAACTGTGGCGGGAATATATGTGGTGCTCCCGCCCGTTCTGCTGAGGAAGACAAATGGCCGGTTATACGCATTGGCCAGAATCGGTCCCACATCCAACTTGCTCATCCATTTGTTCATGGGGACTGATCCACGTGGGTCAGTCACCTGAACACATCCGTAAGCGCGGTCGAATTCTGAAGGGCCCCCAAGGTATCTTGTCCAATGTGCCTTGTTCTGTTCCATCTCTTCTAACACATCCTTTTGCACTTGGTACCACCCATTGGCCTTAGCGTAGGGACCCTCTGGTCTATCTGCTGCCAATGCATGTGCCACACATGCATAACCACAGTTCCCATCACCTGCAGGGTTATAAGTGGAATGCAGGTATTTTAAGATCCATGGTGGAAGCTCCGCCTGACAAGAATGATGAGAAGTCGGTTATCAGTCAGAGTCAGTGCATTCCTCCTTGTCCGTGTCAAGCTTGAGTCACTCACTGCAACATCAGGGTTGGTATTCCCCTGTCTTGTTCGGCCAGCCTTGGGTGCAACCTCAGCATCTACATGCCGGTCCTATGAAACATACAATGGAATCAGACCTTGATAATCTAATGTCAAAGTTATAGTACTTACCTTGGCTGTGGGGGGTGAATGTAGCCTGGCCTCACCCTGAAACTGATCATGAGAGCTTGAGGCTTTTCTTGAGGCTTCTGGAGGTGACAGCTGCTTTTCCTCAACCTGCATCTCAATAGATGAGGAGGAATCCACTGGGGGATCAGGTTCTTCATCTGATTCCCCACCTTGTGCGTCAGATTCTGCGACTGATTCCCCATCTGTGGCATCAGATTCTTCTTCCAATGCCCCATGTGGGGCATCAGATTCTTCATCTGATTCCCCATCTGGGGCATCAGAATCTTCATCTGAAACTGCATCTGCAGAATCAGAATCTTCATCTGTTACACCATCCATACTACCATACTTGGGCTGCCACGTTTCCTTGCGCCGTGATGTTCCTGAACTCGAAGACCCCCAATTCCGTTTCCCAATAGTGAGGCTGCCAACTCGTGGGGGGTGATTTCTCTTGACTGCTTAGTAAGTCCATCAGTTATCAGCCTCTTAAAAAGACATGCAATAAAGTTGCTTACGCATGAGTGTCTCCACACTGGGTAGCTCATCCAGGGCCCCAGAGGAAGAAGCTGAGGTGTCCAATGGAGCCTGCGCCTGCTTGGACTGTCGCTTACCCCCTTTTCCTTTTGATACACCGGCCTTCTGTCTTGCTTTCCTTGCCTGCGCCTTTTGGATTTGCGCTTCCACAATTTCCGCATGGGTTTCATCGCGCTTTTGAACTCGCCCACTACCCTTTCTCTTCTTCCACGGCCTTTCCAGTATGTGTTTCACTCGGATAGGATCAGGCTCTGCAAGCGGAACCACGTGTGTGTTTGCATGGACCCTTTGTAATTTTTTCATTGTTGCTTCTAACGCCAAGGGGTGGTGGGAAGCCAAGATCTCCTGTTTGAAATCCTCAAAATCGTTGTCAAAGTCGTACAGTGGTTGATCAAGAGCCTGCAATGAACATTGATGAAGATTAGCTAGGAGGGACATGAACAAGTCATACATCAGGAGGACTCACTGGACCGTCAGGGTTATAGGCCAGATGCCGCTGGAAATGGAAATCAGAAGGCTCCACATCTCCCTTCCCCTGGACCAAACATTCAATAGTGTGCAAACACGGAATGCCCAAGCCAGCCTGGAAATTACCATTGCATTGAAGGCTGGGATCCCCAGGCTTGGATTTCTTCATCTTGATGAACTTGTTGTACTGAGACAAGGCCAACTTGAGCGCATGACAGGAGATTTTGCAGCTGAGGGACTTGAATGCATTTGGTAGTCCGGTTAATCCCTTCTGTAACTCGTGTGCCAGGTTCGTGTGGGCTGTGTCAAGTTGTTGGTTGAGACAAGGCCAACTTGAGCGCATGACAGGAGATTTTGCAGCTGAGGGACTTGAAGGCATTTGGTAGTCCGGTTAATCCCTTCTGTAACTCGTGTGCCAGGTTCGTGTGGGCTGTGTCAAGTTGTCGGTCCACTGCTGCAGCAATTGTAATGAAAAGTGTTGCAAAGTCGCACCTAGCCGATGTCACATAGGTTTTCAGCCAGCTGTGGGCAGATTCACATTGTGACAAAGTCAGATTTCCTAGATGGGGTGTCATTCCGGCCCACGCATTCATGAACTTGTGTCGCTCGCTCCAGACGTTCTTGTACAGGTATTCGTAGACGTTAGTTCGAGTGACTAGGTACTGTGTCAGTTGAGCCCACTTTGAGTTGCAGGTGTCCTCATTGGGGGCATGTGCGACCTCATGCCAGAGCCTCATGAATTTGGCCCATTCTTCGCCATTGCCAGCAAACGCTTGCTTGCAGTTTGTAACAATGTTCCGATCGATGTGCCACATGCACAAGTTCGCGGTTGCATTCGGAAAGTGCTTTGAGATAGCATTACGCAGTGCCGATTCCCTGTCTGTCACAAAGACCTTTGGCGCGTGGTCAGTGTCCCATATAGATCTATGGGTATCACACAGGCACTTGAGTACAGTCAGTTTCTGATGAGAATAGGTGATTATTCAAATATACCACCCACTTCAACTTATCAAGAGCCCATGAGTAGGCCTCATTCTTCACGTTTCGCATCAAACAAAAACCAATCGAAAAACTGTGATTGGTTGCAGTTTGGCCAACCACATGCAGCAGGGGGTAGTTGTTCAGGTTCGTCTTGTAAGTGCAGTCAATGTTGACCACATGGTGGAACCTGCAAGCAAGAAGCAACAATCCTGGGTGCGCAAACCACAAGTAAAGGAGCTTGCCGTCTGTGTCGTAAATGTCCTCGTGTGTCCAATTGGATTCGTTGAGGCAACGTAGGAGGTACTCGATTGGGGTGTTGCCAGCCCTCTTCTCTGCCCTCAGTGCCTGCTTTGTGTTGTATATCGTCCTGTTGGTTACAAACCTTCCCTCACTGCTAGTAAGGAGTCTAGCGATTGCCTGGGGTTGCATTCCAAGAGACGACAAGCGAGCAACCTCAGTTTGGCCTTTGACAGAGAGCTTCTTGTGGATGACTACATGTTCCAGATCGATTGGACCATGATTGTGCTCAATCGTCTTTCGGCATCGGATTTCCCATGGTGCATCCTTGAGTTTTACTGAAGTCGGTTTGTGGCCAGATATTTTGAAGCAGCACCCCAGTCGCTTATTTCTAGATTCCCAAAACCGGATAGCATCAACTGAGGTTTGGTCTTCCCCGGCAACTGTGCATGAAAAGTAGATGTTCTTGTCCCGCTTGGAAGCACAAACTTTCAGAGCGTAACCATGCTCGTGGGCCCATGTGGTGACAAAGTGTTTGAGATCAGTGACACATGTGAAAAGGAATTCGGGTGGTGCCATCCATTGCATCTGGAAACACAAGCAGTTCAGCCAGTCTGCCTCAAGTGGGCGAAATTAAGAAACTAGAAGAACTTACTGCCAACTGAATAATCATAAGATTGTACATCTTCAGATTTCATCAACACTTTATGCGGTTGATTGGCGGCGGGTAACATTGCGGGGGCCAGCGGTGAACGTCCTAAAGGATTGAGCGGGTATACTGGAAGATTGACTAGGTAAACATTAGGTCTTGGTAAGACGAAAACAAGGTGGAGAAATATTTGAAGACTCACCTTCAGCCACAGTTTGAGGGACTTGAGGGCTGAAAGTTGCAGGGGGAAACGGTTGAGGGCTGGGTGGTGCAGGGTGATACCCGCCGGGAGATGTAGACGTGACGCTTGGGTATTTTACTGGGAGATTGTGCAGGTAAACATTAGTTCTTGGTAAGATGAAAACAAAGTGGAGAAGTATTTGAAGACTCACCTTCAGCCACAGTTTGAGGGACTTGAGGGCTGAAATTTGCTTGGGGAAACAGTTGAGGGCTGGGTGGTGCAGGTTGATACCCGCCAGGAGATGTAGCCGTGATCCTTGGGTATTTGACTGGGGAATTGAGTAGGTAAACATTAGTTCTTGGTAATATGAAAACAAAGTGGAGAAGTATTTGAAAACTCACCTTCAGCCACAGTTTGAAGGACTTGAGGGCTGAACATTGCTGGGGGAAACTTTTGCGGACTTGGTTGTGCAGGTGGCCAAATTTGAGGGCTAAATGGCGCAGAGGAGGTTATTTCCCCCAGAGATGGCTGCATATCTTGCATGACAGGTATTGAAGGGATTTTATTTGTCTGCGGCGGAGCAGGCACTGATGGTTGGCCAAAAGGGAAATTGTGAGAGGTTGGCGGGCCTTGGAAGTGAGTGGCTCCAAGAGTGAATGGGTTGGCCGGGTGGGACAATGGTTGGGGTCCCGGCTGCCAGTAGTTTGAGATTTGTGGTGCTTGATGGGGTTGCGGAAACGGATGGGATGGTGGGGCGTGAGTTATATGAGGTGGTGCGTAGAGGGCTGGCTGAGCCAGATAGGATGGTTGGGCTGGATCAAGCTGATAGGTAGAGGCTGGAGGTTGATGGTGATAGTGGGTGAATTGAGGCAATTGTACCTCATATGGGCGGAACACAGGCTGCGCTACTGGGTGGGCTGGGGGGACAGGGTTTGGCTGGATTTCCAGACTGTAGTTGTTGTCTGTGAAGCTGTAGGTGGCTGGGTGGGCTGGGGGGATAGTAAGGGGCTGGGGGGCTTGGCCATATTGGTGGCTTGGGTAGCCATAGTTAGTTGCTAGGTGGCCTGATTGATTGAGTGGAGCTGCAGGTTGGCCAAGCACGTGTGAATTTCCATACACAGAGATTTGATTTTGATACATGTTGCCAAGTGGGGCGTGAGGGTGATGGTTGGGGTCAACCTCATAGAATCCGTATGGGTGTGGAGGCTGATTGCTTGAGGAGTTGGAATGACCGGTGTGAGACATCGTTTACTGCTGATTTGGTGAATTGTGCGGAATCTGTTTGCATTTGAATGCGAGAGTTTGTCAGCACATGGTACTATATTTACGGTGAAAAAAAATAGAAATAGGAAGAGATGTGTTTGGGATGGGCCACTTTTGGGGGGGATGGAGTGCGTCTGGGGCTTATACGGGCCCTTTGAGCTGCCTGGGGGGTTTGAATGCCCCCTTTGAATATTTTATTGCCCCTTTGGAGCATCAAAGTGGGCCTGTGGGCCCACTGGAGGTGATGGGCAGAGGCGGGCCCCTTCTTATGGCCATTGGGCCCTGTCTTTGGGCCAGTTGGGTCTTGGAGCCCTGGGCCTGTGGGCTTTTTTCTCCCGCAAAATTAAACCCCAAAAAATCCCTTTTTTTTGGTTTTTTGGGGTTTTGTTCTCATTTTGTATTTCTCATTTTTTGGTTTTTTTTTTTTTTTTTTTTTTTTTTTTTTTTTTTTTTTTTTTTTGCGGATTTTCAGACTCACCATTTTTTTTGATTGGATTGGTGAGCGGTGGGCGGTGTTTGTTGTGGTTCTGGTTGAAAAAAACCAGGACCATAAGCGAGCCCCAGTCCGGAAACAGACTCGGGCTCGCTCACGTAATCGAATGGGCCCTCCCATTCGATTACGTGAGCGGGGGATGTGTATATCCCATACACATAATACATGTATGTATTATGTGTATGGGATATACAAATCCCCCCCTCACGTAATCGAATGGGAGGGCCCATTCAATTACGTGAGCGTGTGGGACCCGCACGCCAAACAATTGGCGTGCGGGGCCTACACACCAATTATGTTTGGCGTGTAGGGTCTACACGCCAAAATAATTGGCGTGTGAGACCCGCACGCCAAAAATGGCGTGTGGTTCCCACACGCCCTTTTTTTTTGGCGTGTAGACCCTACACGCTGTGGTAATCCATACCTTTTCACATACAAACATCAACAACTTACATTTCCTCTCACATATACTTCATTGTTATTACATAACCAGATTCTACATACAAAACTACCCCTAGTCACTCACTCAAAGTACCCCTGATTTCCCTTTGGTTCAGAAGTTATTGGCATTCTTGGAATATTACCACTTATAACCACATAACTTTACCAATACTACAACCCCATAGGATATTATACAAGGTATTGATTTAAATATACAGTACATAAATAAAACACAGATATTACATACTTTTCTTTAGTTTATATCTTCTTTGGTATTAAGTTGTACAGCACAGTCATTCATATTACATAGTTACATCTTCTGCCTTTATCATCCTCTTTGGTTACTAGTCACATTACATTCCTTATATACATAGTTACTAGCTACATTGGCTCATCTTTCTTACACTATCACTACTCTCTTTTGGTTGTATACCTCTGAACACATTTCCCCTTTCTCTTTACTGCCAGGATCAGCCATCTTGTGCCCTTTTGTATAAGTAGAACTCCCCTTAGTTCTATGGATGAGGCATGCACCCCCCCTTTTACCAAAGTACAGTTTACATTTACATTTACCTTTAAAAACTTTTACATTTACTTTGCATCAACCTTCACACAAATAACAATCATAACACATACCCCATACTCTTTCTCAGTGCTTTTCTCACTCCTCTTAAGGTCCCTGCCTCAGATTGATTAAACAACCTAAGTTCCCATTAGTAGCAGCAGTCTAAGGATTAGTAGAAATATAGTCACACCCTTTTTCTTTCTTTTTCTTAGTGAAACCCTTTCCCCTCAGCATTAGTCAAGAAGGGCAGCCTCATCAGCACCTGTAGCTTCAACATCTTCTACTTACTGGATTTGTTGTCTATTTCCCCTTCAAGCTCTTTCCTGATCCTTTAGGAGTTCCACAAGTGGTGTCCCAACAGTGGCCTTATTTCCTTCAGTTTTAATCTTTCAGTCTTAGTTTCCTGCTACTACACCAACTTACAATCTCAAATCAATTCTATCATACCTAATCCCTTCATTCCATTTCTAAGTGCATCACCTATAAATAAAACCCCTAAAAACATATCTTCCTGTTAGTTTCTCTACATATCACTTCCTTGTCTCTCCACTTACTTTCCAACATGTCCAGCCCTCAACAATCCCCTGCCCTGAAAATCAGCAACAACCTAGGAGAAACCTCTGGCCTCACCCAAGGATCAGCTAACAACAACCAAGGATCAGCCACCACACAACCTGGAACCTAGTATCACCAACAACCCCAATACCTCTAGGCCTGCTGCTCCATTCCAACTGGCCAACCCTGGCTCATTCACCCACTACAGAAATAACCCTGCAAACTCAGAAAGCTCCCATTTGGAAGGATCCAGGCATCAGTCCCCAACCCAGCAAGCCTCAGACAGAATGAACACCCACTTTTTGGAAAGAGAAGCTGTAATGCCCAAGTACCAAGGACCAACCAAGGCTGTCAAAATTAAACCATTGGACAAGGAACTATACTTTGATGGAACCAATATGCCTGTGGAGAAGTTCATTAAAAGGTATGAGAATGCTGGATCAGCTGATGGAGCTTCCTCTAGGGACCTGGCCATGCAATTTATTTCTTTTCTCAAAGGGATGGACTTAAAGGATGAAGTAGAGGAGATGACTGGCCATGAGGACTTGGATTGGGAGGTCTTGAAGAAACAACTCTTGGACAGATATGGATCACCTCTTCCCCTGGTGAAGTATACCAAGCAAGACCTAAAGAAGCTCAACTACTCTACCATCCAAGCTGGAGGAATCAAGACCCTGGTTTTCTCAGTCGAACACGTGAAGTCATTGAAGTATGCGCACTGGATGCCCTCTAAATCAAGAATCACAACCGGTTAGGGTTTCATCTCAATCCTCACCTTGAACCATCAACTCTCAACATCAACAACAATCCGTTCAGTCTAATTGACTCATCAAGATCTCTATCTCATCAATTCGACTCAAGATCTCAATCTCAGTCGGCGAAACCCTCGGTGTCAACCTGTAATGTCTCAGATCCTCAAATCGACAACAACAAAATTAATGCTCACTTTTCTTCCTATCCTTCTCCACTCAGAAGATTGACTCGCAGGACATCAAGATCTCATCTTGATATTTAGTTTAATAAAACTCATTTCTTTATTGTTGCTGTTTGTATTCCTCTGCTCTTTACTCTCTGTTCTCCCTCATTCTCTCTCTTCTCTGCTTGTTGATAAATCATCTTATTCCTCCATCCACAGATTCCCCCTACCTATCTTATTCCTCCTTTCATCTTAAGTCCTCATTATTCAACAAAAAACTATCCATTAGCTGCGGTAAATATTTTCTTTCTCTCTATTATTCCTTTTCTTATTGTCATTGATTTCCCCTTGTTTCTCCAGTCTGGTTTTAGTTAGCAATTCAATCTTCAAAATTGTTCACGATTAACAGTCGAAATCCGCTCAACCATCGCCGGACGAAGACCTAACAGAACCAGTCGCTAGCTCATTGTCGCAATGGAAAACATCAATTCTACTATTTTGAAGACGACGATTGAGGCAATCCCAATCCTTACTGAAGAAAATTTTTCCAGTTGGCGAACTCGCATCACCGCTCTCTTTAAACTCGGACAAGTAAAGGAACCTATGATCAATGGCGAACCTGCTCTCGAAGACAATGATAATACTATCATCTGTGCTATCATACTGGCCAAACTCTCGCCAACTACGCACAGCAACGTCGTTACTACTTCGAACGAGGACGACGCTCAACTCCTCTGGAAATCCATAATGAAGAGATTCATATCATCCGAACCGTCAAATCGTGCCCGAGTTTACAATCAGTTTGCCAACATCAGTTTCGATATTAGCAACATAGAAAAGTTCATCACTGAAGTAAGGAGCTGCTTGAACAAGATGGAGGACGTCGGCATTAATCTTCCTGAAGACATCATCACTTACGAGCTTCTCAGAAGGCTTCCGAACAGTCTTGAAAAAATCAAGCAGAATATAACACACTCCAAAAACGGATCCGATATACGACCCGAAATCTTACTTGACCACCTTGAAATCCACTTGAACGAAGTGAAAGTTTCATCTTCTTCTCGAGTCGAATCTATCAGCACCACCATGATGACTACTCAAGAAAGAAGATGCAGGCCTGGATTTCACAATCCCGATGCTCCTCACTCTCGCAATCGATGTTGGTCGTTGTATCCCGAAAAGAAGGAAGCTCACCTAAAAAGGATGCAAGAAGCAAAACCGTCTCAAGAAGCTAAAGTCAGCAGTCTTTCCACTTTCTCTAGTAATCAACCCGATCTGTTTGTCCTTGATTCCGGATCAACTTCGCACATGGTGTCTGACAAAGACATGTTCATCAATCTAGATGAAACCGAACAGGGAATGATTAACACGAGCTGTGGCAAGAATACACTCGAAATAAAAGGGAAAGGAACGATAGCGCTGAAATTTCGAAATACATCTTTCAAGCTGCACAACGTTCTCTATGTACCAAAAATCACAGTAAACCTGCTATCCCTTCGTCATCTCCTTTTAGAACAATGCAATGTGAATTTTTTTATCAATCACTTTAACATCCTGAAAAACGGTGTGCCATTCCTAGAGGGGAACTACAGTCAGAATCTTCCAGTTATCAAACTGTACGCGGAAAGACAAAGGTCCCACCTCAGCTCAGCTGAACTGCTTCACAAATCGTTGGGACATGTGAGTTATAGTCGCATCCGCAACAAACTTGGTATTCCGATCTCGGCTCCAAAAATTTGTAATCCTGTGCCCTAGTAAAAATAACCAAGCATCATTCAAAACAAGATCATCTCAAGTTACTAAACCGTTTGAGGAACTTCATCTAGATCTCATCGGCCCTATCAGTCCAATGTCTCACAGGAAGCACAAGTACATCCTTACCATTGTCGACTCCTTTTCTAGGTTCTGCGCTGCGATTCCATTGGTCGGTAAAAACGACACTTTCAATGCACTCACTTACGCTTTGGATGTGGAGGCTAAGCGATTAGGATATTATCCTTCGATTTTGCATTCTGACCGCGGCACAGAGTTCATTAATTCTAACCTTGACAATTACTGCCGGAAAAAAAATTATCCGACAGACTTTCTCAGACGCATACACACCCCAGCAGAATGGTCTCGCCGAACGGTTCAATCGAACTATTCTGGAGTCGTTAAGGACGAACATTTTAGATTCCGGACTTCGGAAAAATTTGTGGAATGAAGTGTTAAGCGCTACAACGCTCACACTCAATCAAATACCAGCCCATCGGAGTAAAAAATCACCTCATGAACTCTTCAAGGACAAAAAAGTTCCTCTGAACTACTTTCACCCCGTCGGTAATCCGGTCGTGGTACTCTCTAATGAAAGGAAATCTAAATTGGAACCCAGGGGTCAGTCAGGAAAGCTGATAGGCTTCAACCTTGATCTGAAATCCTATCAAATTCTCATTGAAAGCGGCGAGATAATTAACTCAAAAAGTGTTCAGTTTCTGGATTATGTACCTTGTGAAGATTCAACGATTGATCACGATGAACTTCTAGTTGGCGAGAAACAGACTCCACCGGAACAGTCGATAATCACTCCTGAGACCAATCAACCCATAATTAAGATTGAAAACGACGACTCTGTTGAACAGGCTGATCTCTCTGAAGATGAAGACACCTCTAGCGATAATGAAGAAGAAATATCAAACAATCTGATTCCAATTCCCGAACCTCCACCTAGCAGAATTCTTCGAGACCGAACATTGCAAATAAAGCCTGCCAAGTACTCCCACCTTACTCAAGACCCAAAAACATTCAAAAAGGCCATTGCCTCCAATAACGCAAATGCATGGTTGAAAGCCATCAATGATGAATTGTCAAATATTGAACGACATGAAGTCTGGGAAAATCATGAAGACACTCCAAAGAAGATACTTTATTCGACCTGGGTGTTCAAAACTAAGCCAGCCACGTCCTCTAGTCCCGAAAAACAAAAAGCACGACTATGCATTCAGGGCTTTCTCCAAACGTTTGGAGAAGATTTCTTCGAGACATTTGCCCCAACCGGAAAATTCCCATCTCTCCTTACTCTACTTGTGTTAGCGATTGACCTCAAGTTACCGATTCGGCAGTTCGATGTGAAAAGCGCGTTTCTTTTCGCACCGTTGGATGAGGAGATTTACATCAAAACTCCCGAAGGTTCAAATCGCTCGTCTCCCTATCTTAAACTGAACAAATCTCTCTACGGACTGAAGCAGGCCCCAAAAATTGGTATAATACTTTAACCAAATGGTTTGAAGAAATACACTATGAAGCTTCGATCTCGGACCCATGCTTATTTATTCATGAAAAAAAAAATTCCTTCATTTTTTTTCACGTCGATGACCTTATTGTTGTCGGACAAACTGAGAGATTTGAACAGCTGTTTCTGACTCGTTTCCCGAATTCCACCGCCCATTCACCTGACACTCTCCTCAGAATGAACCTGAAAATTTCCTCCGAGTCAATTGAGCTGTCTCAACCTTCCCTTATAGACAAGGGTCTGGAAATGCTTGATCTCTCTGACTGTCAATCAGTAAAGACCCCATTGTCCCCAGCAGTACAACTACACACCGCCTCCGACGATGATCACCAGGCCTTTCTTGACTTAAAAATCAACTACAGATCGTACACGGACATGTTAAACTACCTGGCCTGCCGCACAAGACCCGATCTAGCCGCAGCCGTATCCGTCCTATCCAGATTCAACCAGCGACCTGGCCTTTCTCACTGGAAGGAGGTACTACATTGCTGGAAGTACCTCAAGGGAACGAAACATTTTAGCTTGTTGTTGAAACCATTCTCAGAACACTTACCGGAGCGAATCAGATTCTTTACAGATGCTACATGGGGTGAAGATCAAGAAACGCGAATCTCGCAAAGCGGTTCACTAGCTTTTTGGAAATCTTGCCCTATCCTGTGGAACAGCAAACGACAGCGAAACATCACCTTATCATCAACCGAGTCAGAATTGAATGCTCTATCAGACGGGGAGCAAGAAAGCCAATGGCTCAAATTCCTCATTGAAGAGCTCTGGAAGACAAACCTCCCTCCTACTCTCTTTCACATCGACAACAAAGGACTAATGGAAAAGTTGAATAACTTTGGGTCTAACTCAAAAACAAAGCACATCGACATCAAGGCAAAATCTCTTCGTCATAAGCACAAATCGAATGAAATTGAAGTACAGCTAGTCTCATCCGAAAAAATGTTGGCCGATTCGCTAACCAAGGCAGCTCCTCACGACTCCATCAACAAACTACAATCTGTGTGTTTCAAAGATTCTTCATCATCAAGCAAGGAGGCCTGTTGAGTTTTCTCAGTCGAACACGTGAAGTCATTGAAGTATGCGCACTGGATGCCCTCTAAATCAAGAATCACAACCGGTTAGGGTTTCATCTCAATCCTCACCTTGAACCATCAACTCTCAACATCAACAACAATCCGTTCAGTCTAATTGACTCATCAAGATCTCTATCTCATCAATTCGACTCAAGATCTCAATCTCAGTCGGCGAAACCCTCGGTGTCAACCTGTAATGTCTCAGATCCTCAAATCGACAACAACAAAATTAATGCTCACTTTTCTTCCTATCCTTCTCCACTCAGAAGATTGACTCGCAGGACATCAAGATCTCATCTTGATATTTAGTTTAATAAAAACTCATTTCTTTATTGTTGCTGTTTGTATTCCTCTGCTCTTTACTCTCTGTTCTCCCTCATTCTCTCTCTTCTCTGCTTGTTGATAAATCATCTTATTCCTCCATCCACAGATTCCCCCTACCTTATCTTATTCCTCCTTTCATCTTAAGTCCTCATTATTCAACAAAAACTATCCATTAGCTGCGGTAAATATTTTCTTCTCTCTATTATTCCTTTTCTTATTGTCATTGATTTCCCCTTGTTTCTCCAGTCTGGTTTTAGTTAGCAATTCAATCTTCAAAAATTGTTCAAATTCAAAACATTCAGGACTAAGTATGAGGTAATAACTAACTATCTTTTTAGAATGGGACAGACATCACATGTGGAGGAATCTAGGGAAATATTATTGGACTCACTCAGCCCAGAATTGGAATCTTCAGTCACCAAGGAACTCATCAGGGACAACAAGATGCTAGCCTCAAAGGATGGAGGTGATATTCTTCCAAATACCCAGGTCCTGGTCACCTACATACACAGGGAGGTTCAGTCAGCTTCAGTAATGGAAAGAAGGAAGACATCCAGGAAAGATATCAGTCAGGAACCAATCAACACACCTTCCATAGTTCCACCAGTTCAACTCCCACCTGTATACAAATCCCCAGCTCCAACCACCTCTAATTCCACAGATCAGAAACTGGACTCCCTCATTAAGAAATTTGCAGCTCTCACTGCTGGAAAATCTGCCCCACCTCATTTTTCTGGAAATCCTTCTGGACAATCATATGGACCAAGGAACCCAGACTTCAAGTGCTTCTACTGCTTCCAACCAACCCACACAATCACCAGATGCAGTCTCTTAACCTATGATGAATCAGTTGGATCAGTTCTCAAGGATGGAAGAGGATTCAAACTTCCAGACAGCTCACCAATTCCCTGGGATTCCAGCAGGCCAATCAAATCAGTTGTGGATAAATTTATCAAGGATTCCTCAGAAGCCACTACATCATTTGGACATATATCTTCCTTTGGCCAACTAGAGGAATTGGACCCAGAAATCCAAGGATTCTATGAAGCAGACCTAGGGAAAAGGACTAGAGGAAACAAGTACCAAGAGGAAGAATCAGATAAAGGAAAGAGGACCAAGAAAGACCAGGAAACTCTAATGGACATGGATCAACAGGACTTACTCAGAATGGCTACCTCTTCCCCAGGCCCCAGTTCCAGGTCCCCTTCTAATCCTCAGAATACTAAAGTTAGGTTCCAATCCAGTGAAGAATCAGAAAACCCACCCAAGGAAAAGGCCCCAAGGACGACTTACTTGGAAAAGACTCTGGCCAAAGAATACCCAGGAATGGAAGAAGAGACAGCAGGAAGGATTATGAAAACTATTGTACCCCTTACAGCAGGAGAAATATGCACCATAGCCCCAGGAGTGGTGGACCACATCAAGAAAAGGATCAGTAACAGAAGAATCCCAGTGGAACCTAATGTATCAGTATACTCAGCAGCAGTGGAAGAAGAGGATGAGGAAGAAAAGGATTCAGTCACACATTATTCCTGCCCACTAGGTTATGTCAAACTCACTATACATGGAAAAACCTTGGAGGCACTTTTGGACACTGGATCAATGGTCAACATCATTCCAGAAAAACTTGCCAACCACCTTGGATTATTTATAACAGAAAAACCAATGAAGCTCAAAGGAATTGGAGGCCATCACACTGAAATAATTGGAATTTCTGAAAAGGTGGAAGTACTGGTGGGTAGAATAACCAAGTTTGTTCATTTCTGGGTGGCCAGAGGTGGAGTCCAGTTCATAGTTGGAAAGCCCTTTTTAATGGACATATCAGCAACCATCAAATACAATGGACCTAGGGAAGAATCACTCTCAATAATGGAAAAAGGACAAGCTTACCTGGTACCAATCCTCCTCCCAACTCATCACAAATGGGAAACATTTCTTCCAGTCAACATTGTCACCAGGGATTATTTGGACCAAGGGCAGAAATTCCATTTCCCATAGGGGAATGGGACCTGCCAAAACAACCATCAGAAAAATTATGCCCCTTCCTTTTCATAATCTCATATCACCTGTGCAGCAAAATATAAATCAACACAAAAAAAAAAAAAAATCAGTTTTGTTGTCTTTTGTTATTTTTTTTATTTTTATATAAAAAGAAAAAAAAAAAAAAAAAAAAAAAAAAAACTCACTAGAATAAAACATTTACATCCTGTTTATTTACAGGCCATATCCTTTTTTTTCTCTCATCCTTCTTGGCTCATCAGTATTTTACGGCTTGGTTTCGGCAAACGGCTTGGGTTTGGCGAACGGCTTGGTTTCGACGATTGGCTCGTCCAGACGCGGCGCGGCGTGCTACAGGGCAACCATAACACCAGGAATATTGAAGAGGAGGAGGATGTCATCGATAACGGGCGAGTAGGGGACAACATGCGAGGTGAGGAACGACGACGATATCGTCGAAGCCTTTTATAAAAAAAATCAATCCCTCATCTTTCGACGCCGGTGAACGACCCGGGAATACGTTCGTTTTTTTTTTTGGCCTACTACATCTTTCGACGCCGGTGAACGACCCGGGAATACGTTCTTTTTTTTGACCTACTACATCTATTGATGCCGGTGCACAACCCGGGCTTCATTCTTTTTTTATCTTTCATTTTTATTTTATTTTTTTCCTCTTTTCCTGGTCTTTCCATAGACCGTTCTTCTTACCAGTAAAGAAGGACGGTTCGCCTTTTCATCTCCGAGGTCGTTCTTCGACCCGGAGGAACGTGACCTGTGCTTTGGAGACGCCGGCGATTCCGCGGATACAGTATCGCCGGGACCCCGCGGCCACTCTCCGCGCGGATTCACCAACTTCTCTCCGGTTGCACCCTTCACTCCGCTGGAAAATGACAACCATTCATGTTAATTTTTTCATTATAATAAAAAAAAAAAAAAAAAAAAAAAAAAAAAAAAAAAAAAAAAAAAAAGAGGATAATGAATAAAAATAATAATAATTTTCCCATTCTGGAAAAAAAAAGAAAAAAAAAAGGGGAATTCCAAATTTAAGGAGGAAGGAGGATAAAACTATATATAAAAAAAAAAAAAAAGATTCCTTTCATCCATTTTGGGAGTTTCCTGATTTTTCTGGGATATATATCAATTTGATTTTTTCCTTCATCATGAATCCATCAATCCACTTTTTCTTCCTCCAGACATCATATAAATTTAATTTCCCCTTCATCCATCTTGGAGGATCCTGATTTTTCTTCCTTCATCCATCTCATTATCCTCATTCCTCACCAATCTTTCCTATATATACTAGATATTCTTTCATCATCACCATCATCCATCTTTAATCCATATACTAGATATTCTTTCATCATCATCTTCATCCACCTTTCATCCATATACTAGAGGATCCCATCCATCCATCCATCCATCCATCATCCCCCCATCCATCCATCATCCATCATCCTCATCCTCTTTTATTTTTCCCTCTTCACTCCACTTCCTGATTTCTGGACCACCTCCTTAATTATTATAACTCTTTACTCTCCTTAACCATTAGAGTTTTTATTGAAACATATATATCTTAAAATTCCCTTTGCATATAACATTACCCCTTTCCATCACTTTCCTTCAGAATCCTTTACCCTTTGATACATATATAAATCTTTTAAATCATTACATATTATAGGATACTCATATACATTCACCCTTCTTCTCTTGAATTACCACCCATGACCATTCTACCCTTTCTTTCATCATACATTTAAATACTACATATTATCATTACCCTCTTACCACATCATCAACACCTCTCTTTCTTCTTGCCATTATCCTTACCCTTTCCTCTCTTCCCATATTACCACCACCCCTTTTTTTTCTACATTATCTTCTTGCCATTATCCTTACCCTTTCCTCTCTTCCCATATTACCACCACCCCTTTTTCTACATTACCTTCTTACCATTACTATTGCTCCTCACTCTATTTCCATATTACCACTACCTCTTCTTCTACCTTACCCTTACCCCTTATCTTTCATTACTCCTTTAAGTCCTCACTCCATTTCCATATCACCACTACCTCTCTCTTCACATCAACAACTACCCCATAACATTTAAACCATTACCATTACCTTTTTTAATCCATCTCCATATTACCACTACCTCTTTTCCCACATCAACAACTACCCCATTACATTTAAACCATTACCATATCACCATTACCTTTTTACTCTATTACCATATTACCTCCAATCCTTATTAAATTACCCTTTACATCATCTTTATATTATTACATATATTACATCTTACAGTTATAGGATACAAACTCTGGATTAGAAAGCACTGGACTTGGATAAAGGAATAACGGACTCACTTGGATGGTGGCTCTATGAGGATTACCTGGACCTTGAATTGGACCTTTGGACAGCAGAAACTTGGACTAAACCCTGGATCTCTCCTGCATGTTGTTTAGAATGGAATTTATTTTTAGGAGCCTTGGACTTTGGACTTTATTGGACCCTGGATTCATTCTGAGTTGGAATGTAATATAATTCTAGGAGGCCACTGGACCTTGGACTTTATTGAACCCTGGATCATTCTAGCATGTTTTTTGGATGGATTTATTCTTTAGGAGCTCTTGGATTATGTTGAATATTGGCTTTTCTGGATATCTTGGACAACTATACTCAGGATTCAGTAACATATGTACACTAGGCCTCTGGATTTGGATCAAGACTTCCTTCTTCAGTATGTGGACCTAGGAATTGGCCACCTTGGATGGATCTGGACTTCCCTCTTTGGCTTTGGACTTTTCACCCTTTCCCCCTTACTCTCTGGACTTCTCTCTGGGACAAACTAGTGGACTCTTATTTTGGATACAGACATCCTTTTGTGGCAGCACCTCTTTTATTTGGACTGGACCTCCTTGGCTTGGATACAGACTTCCTTCTTTGGCTATGGACTTTTCCTTCCCCTACATACCCCCACTCTCAGTTTTCTCCCTAAAATTCCCTTTTTTTCCATCATCATTATTACTCTGAATCAGGTTCCTCTTTTTTTTCCCTGCCTGGGGACAGACAGCTTAGTTGGGGGAGGATGTGGTAATCCATACCTTTTCACATACAAACATCAACAACTTACATTTCCTCTCACATATACTTCATTGTTATTACATAATCAGATTCTACATACAAAACTACCCCTAGTCACTCACTCAAAGTACCCCTGATTTCCCTTTGGTTCAGAAGTTTTTGGCATTCTTAGAATATTACCACTTATAACCACATAACTTTACCAATACTACAACCCCATAGGATATTATACAAGGTATTGATTTATAAATATACAGTACATAAATAAAACACAGATATTACATACTTTTCTTTAGTTTATTTCTTCTTTGGTATTAAGTTGTACAGCACAGTCATTCATATTACATAGTTACATCTTCTGCCTTTATCATCCTCTTTGGTTACTAGTCACATTACATTCCTTATATACATAGTTACTAGCTACATTGGCTCATCTTTCTTACACTATCACTACTCTCTTTTGGTTGTATACCTCTGAACACATTTCCCCTTTCTCTTTACTGCCAGGATCAGCCATCTTGTGCCCTTTTGTATAAGTAGAACTCCCCTTAGTTCTATGGATGAGGCATGCACCCCCCCTTTTACCAAAGTACAGTTTACATTTCCATTTACCTTTAAAAACTTTTACATTTACTTTTGCATCAACCTTCACACAAATAACAATCATAACACATACCCCATACTCTTTCTCAGTGCTTTTCTCACTCCTCTTAAGGTCCCTGCCTCAGATTGATTAAACAACCTAAGTTCCCATTAGTAGCAGCAGTCTAAGGATTAGTAGAAATATAGCCACACCTTTTTCTTTCTTTTTCTTAGTGAAACCCTTTCCCCTCAGCATTAGTCAAGAAGGGCAGCCTCATCAGCACCTGTAGCTTCAACATCTTCTACTTACTGGATTTGTTGTCTATTTCCCCTTCAAGCTCTTTCCTGATCCTTTAGGAGTTCCACAACGCCAAAAAAAAAAGGTGTGCGCACGCCAAAAAAAATTGGCGTGCGCGCTTGGCGTGCGTTTATCAACGCCCCACATATACTCGGCAATATTGTTGTGCCAATTCTTGAGACATTGTTTCTCCTGATTAGTGAGATGCGGCCCCACAGTATTGTCCTCACTGGCTTCTTCCGCATGGCTCAGAGTCAACCATTCATCAGCCATTGATAATGGGTCAAAAAATTCATCCTGATCAACCCCACAGTGGTCAATTGAAAAGTTGTGGATGATGCCCAAAGCAAACACCAAATCCAGCTGGGTTTCTATTGAATAGTCAAGCAAGTGGTATAGGATTGGAAACTGCTTTTTCCATGCCCCAAACGTTTGCTCAACTACATTGCGTAAGGATGCATGTCAAAGATTGAAAAGTTCTTCTTTGTTGCTTGGCCTGGAAAATAGGCTTGAATGTTAGCAAGTTGAAAGGTTGGCCAGCCCTTGTTCTTGCAGGTGGTAGTGCACACCTCAATAAGGTACAAGGATGCCATGGCTTAATGGGTATCCTGCGTCTGCTAAGTAAAATGAACCACTTGGAATACAAAAATTGTTTGCTCAAGCATGAGAGAGAACTCTAGAATCATGTGCTGAACCTTCCCAGCCGGCACACAGATAAGTAAACTTCATGTTGAAATTGACCACTCCTAATACATTTTGACTGAGAGTACCTTTCTGATTCCAATACGCTGGACCAAGAGCCTTGGGAATCTTGGCTTCAACATGGGCACCGTCCAATGCACCCAAGCATTTGTCAAAAAAGGGTGAATGTTTTGGGCTATCCATGATAGATGGGTGCGTAAAATTGGGGATGGGTGGCTTGATGTATAGGGGTCCAAGTCGCATCACAAGTTCAACAAGCCTGATGATATGATGAAAGACACACAAGATGGTTTCTCCACTATGTTGGAATCAATCTTGAGCCTGTCTGTTGCTAGCTCCTTGGCCAACAATGTACATGAAGATTGCTAACTGATCTTCCATTGAGAGCAGTTTTGATTCCAGGTGGGTGTCTAGGTGGGACAGCTTGGTTGCGAGTAATTTGAATGTGTCGGAATTCAACCGTAGCATAGTTTGGCATCTACAATGATTGCCACACAATATAAAATTGGTGTAAGAGGCGCCGCCAAGTGGACTGTTGTTGTATGGTGTCCTGAAATAGCAAGAGCACTCATAGATTGTGGTTATTATGACCAGAATCATGGTAATCTGCATACCTAAATGGAAGTTGGAGTTTTGGATTTGGGAGTGTAATGTCATATTGGATTCTTCAGTATTGAGACAATTGGAGCTTTTGGATGCTGACTGCTCCAAACAGCCACATTCAATAATCAGAAAATAACAGCCTTCCAAACACCCCAACGAGAAATAATCATTGATGTGCAAGGTCTGTTGTAATTGAAATTGGGAAAATCCAACCTTATTTCACTTTTGACAATAGTTTATCAAAATTTCTTACAATACAGGACTTCCAAATTGACCTTAGTTATGTTGATTTCCCCCAGGGTTTTTTTTCTTGTTTATAATCAGATTTTGGAAACACAATCTGCAATATATATATATTTTGTAGCCCGGGTCACAATGGGTGAATTGTTTTATGGCAATGACTTGCATCATCAAATGTGGCCTGAGTGCACATGCAGACATGTTGCTTGTGATATATCTTCTTGTAGAAATACATAAAGCCTTGTTTGGGAGTGCAATATGACAGGGCGTAATATTCTATGCAAAGTTCATGCAATATGCTCATTACTACACCCTGTGATAATGTCTGAGCAGATGCTTATTGGCAAGTGTATGATCGTGGTATGTTTCTTCTTTACAACACTATATACGGGCTGTTTCCAAACAGCCCAAGATAATATTTCACAAAAATTGTGATATCACGCCTGTGATATCACACTCCCAAACAAGGCCTAAGATTTTTTAAGGTCAACATCTTATTGGGTTTTGTACACACAATATGTGATTTAAACAAATGTTGTTTGCTGGTGGAGGCCCAATGTGAACCAGGCTAATGAATGAATAGTCTGACGTAGACTTTTAATTGGTGATGATCATTGTCATCATCATTGAGCCTGTTTCAATGTTACCTTCTTCTTCTGATAACAACTATCTTGATAATACTACACAGACCATAAATCTCTATGAGAGAGCTTTGCTTTGTGGTCTTGTATTTTCCTGGTCATTAAGCTTTTCTTGGGATGGGTGGACTGGTCCTGTTAGGGTGCTTAGTTGGTGGGGGTTTAGAGCATGTATATGAGTGGTTGGGTAGCTTTGGACCACAAACACAACAATTTGCTCAATGTTTTTTTTTTTGGTGATTATGATGTGTGTGTAAGTGGTGTTGTGTATAAAATGATGTGCTGAGGATGTTTGCTTGCTCCTTTCACTCAATTGTTGGATGTATTGTGTTTTTACAAATGCTTGGACTGATTTGCATCAAGATTTGTTAAAATCAGTCAAAAAAAAAAATCTTTTGTGTTTTTCAAAACCCATGATCTGGTCAATAATGATAACCATGGCTGAATCCTATTGCTTGGTGTGGCAATAACCTGAAGATTAAACTGGGGCTGTGGCCTTAATCCCATAACCTTGCCATCGAAAAATCTTCAAAAAGTTCAAGCATTTGTAAAAACACAATAATTAAGTGGATGGTTAAAGTTGTAAAGCCAGGATGGGGTGACCACTCATCTCACTTGCCACAGCCTCTCCTAGTCAAGACCAACAGGTCTGTTGTTGGGAGAAAATTCTTAACACAAAATATGTATGTATCTCATTGACCAAGTTAGTCGCAACTTCAGGGCAACAAATCTTTGAGGCCAATAATCTTCCATATTCCTCTCACTTTCTTAGTTGTTACCTCATCAATAAACAAACACTCTATCTAATATAACCAACATTGTTTCACTGTATTGGTAGTCTGTTTTTTGTCTGAACAGCTTCTTGGATTTCTTGTATGTCTAGTCTCCAACAAGATTGTATTGTCCTCTTTCAAAATAGTTATACATTCTTAGTTTTTGTCTTCTCTCTCTTGCATTCTGTTTTGAGCCCTTCTTTGTCTATACAACAATAGTAACCTTGTTGAGGGAATCAACAGATTCAGCCATCTGATGTGAATTTGGCGCCGTTGGTGACCAAGTTCTTCTCAATGTGCCAGATGCACAGCATGTGGTAGGCGTTGGGAAAAATTTGAGAGAGGCAATTGATCAGACCTTGTTCACATTCTGTGATGAATACTTCAGGAAGGGGAATATCATTTGAAGTAAGAATATTCAGGAGATTTCAAAGCGCCCATTTGTAGTAATCTTGAGTTTCTTCATGTAGAAAGCAAAAGGCTAGACTGAAAGATTTATTTTCTCCAGTTACGCTGGTGATGTGGAGGAGTGGCATCTTGTATTTGTTTGTTTTATAAGTGCAATCAAGAAGAAGCACGTAGTGATAAGATGAGAGGAGTTTGATGGAGCGCGCATGACAGAAAAATAGGGCAGTAAGGTTGCCATTGTTGTCAGTTCTAGCCGTAGTAGTAAATTCAGAGTTTTGGAGAGTTTTGTTGAGATGGGTGATGGGGCTGATGCCTTGGAGCATTTGTTGAGTGGCCTTCTTGTGTGCTGTGTAGATAGTAGAAATGGTGGCTAAGATAGTCTTGTCAGGGTGTGTTTTCTTCAGAGTTTCAAAGATAACTGAGGGTTTCAATCCAGTGTTGCCAAGTTTTTTAATTTCTTCAAAAAGGGATTCAGTAAGCTGATGGTTGGCGGTGTGGGAAGAGGGATCAAGAGATGAGGGGTGGTTGTGAGAGGGATTAGAAACAGAGAATTTCCAGTGGCCCTTCTTCTTCTGGAAATAAGCAGAAGTGGCAAATGGGCAGTTGATCAAATGGATGACCTTGGGGAGACTTCCATTGCCTTTGCGCTTGTTACGTTCTGGGTTACCTCCCCTACAAGACAGAAAAGAGACAAAAAAAATGTTAGCAACAGGACCAAAGAGATAAAAAAAACAAAAGTGTGAGGACATAAAACCTTCAAACTTGCCTAAAAACCCCAAAAAATGTGATAAAAAACAGAAATAAAAACCAGTCAGAATCAGTTAAAATCATGGGATGAGGAGAAGAGAAGACAAGATTATGACTTGAAAAATATGAGAAAAATGCTGACCTGTCACATTTGAAATGGGCACTTTTTCCAGAAACAGTCCTCTTTGTCACAATGGCATAGCCTTGAGCTTGAGCAAATTCCTTGATGGCAGCAGAGAGGGTTTCCAAGTTGTTGTAAATGCCTTCAGCTGGAGGTGGAATATTGTGGGCTTCTTCTTGTTGATTCTCAGAGTGTTCTTGATGGTTGAATTCATCTTCTTGTTCAGTCGATTGATTTTTTCTTATCTCTAAATTTGGAACTAGTTCAGTAGCTTGCACTGCCAGCATAATTGCCTAGGATGAAGTCATCCCAGTTAAACTGGGATGCACTCAACCAATTTAAACTTGGTTGAAATCAACTGATGAAATATAAATCAAAGGGACCCCCCTTGGTTTTATGTTTCATTGGTTGAGGTCAACCTACTTTAAATTGGTTGATTGCATCCTAGTTTAACTGGGATGAACTCAACCTAGGCAATTATGCTGGCAGTGTTGATTGTGATTTTCTTGCTCATCTTCTTTGTTATTTTTTTCTAGTATTTCTAAACAGGTTTCAATCAGCTTCTTCTACATCAGGACTAGTATTTACAAAACTACTTCTACTAGGATTATCTTCTTTGTCATTTTTTTTATCTTCCTTTTCATTTTTTTGTTCATTTTTATTTTTTTTGGAGTTGTTTCTGTTTTTTCTATCTTCTCTCCTGGTTTCTGGTAGAATGAGGTGTTGAGGAAGGGGGATGGGAAATCTGTAGGGCTGGTGAACATGTTGCTTTGGTGTGGTTGGGTGGGTTGAGAGGTGGAGTGATTTGATGGTGGGTGTTGTTTGCTAGTTCAAGGATCTTGGTCGTTCATTCCGTTTGGTTTGAGCATGATTTTTTTTTTTTGGCTTGGGAGTCAATGACTGCCTTTAATGTGTGGTTGGAGGTTTTTGGGGATTTACTCCTGTGCTCAGTCTCATTTTTGGTGTAGCAACTCCGACGGGGGTAGCAGCTGTTTTTTTTTTTTTTTTTTGGCAATTATCCTGCTGACTCCCAATTCTCAAGCTGAATTGGGAGATTGACTCCCAGGCGGTCACATCTTGGTTGACAGGGGGTAGCGGCAACATCCGCTTCTTTTGGGAGTCAATACTCCAAAAAAAGGGAGTTGTTTAACCAAGTCCCTATTTTATTTTTTCTTGAGCCCATATGGTTTACAGATGATGATGGTAGAGAGTATGATATACATCAGGGTGAAAGAGAAAAGGAGACAAAATCCGGGTTGGCCAGACCTTGTGGATCCATGGGATGGATATGACATAGATCACATATATATATAACAATATTATGGCATTAATCAGACTCCTGGAACAAGTCCAATGAGAATATGTAATTGGGAATTGTTTGGCCAAGAAATGGCTCATGGATCATCAAGCATCACAAAATTGAAAGGAATTATAACTGACATCTAGTATCTAATTCTTCAAGTGATGGGGGGGACTTGAAGTTTGTATTTTACGGGAATTGTTTTAGTTAATCATTACTATAAGATAATTATCAGACCAGAGGGGCTGGTATGTATAAGGGGCTTTGTTGAAATTATGTATTCTGAGTGAGTATCATATGTAAAAAAGGTAGGGAATCCTTTACTTGAGTGAACAGGGGGAGCTCCTTAGATATCTTTTGGTTGCCCAAGTTTTTTCAGATTAATGGCCAATTACGGGGCTATGAAGCTCATGGGACAGGTTGTGTGGGTGCTCTAGCTGTATTTTGGATGGATTTTTGGATGGATGAGCACAATTGAAATTTGAAGCTTCTCAGTATTTTATCAACAATAAAAAATTGATTTGTTTCATCCAGAATCATTTGGTCACATACCCTATCATTCTGTTTCATATACTATCATACACACAGGCCGTTTGAAATATAACTGAACTATTTCTTGAGTTTTTCATAGAAGATAATTATCAAACACTTCATATTGTCTCAGGAGACTGGAGGAGAAGTCCTGAATTGTTATGGATACAATCTAATATTACATATTCAAGGAGATGTTTTTGAGGGTATTGGTGAGTGAGTTAGGCTTAGATTCAGAACTTTTATTAAAATTATTGCTTTTATTTTTTGTGTGTGTGTTATTCTGTAATAATTTCTCTTTCCACTGCAAGAGAAACTGGATCAACTGCCAGCAGTTGACATGCAGCATGCTCCAAGAAAGCCACCATTGTATCTCCACCCATTTACATATGCAGCTGTCTGGGTACAGTCACTGGGCAACATGCACAGTGACTGTGCATTGAAGCTTGGCTGATTCACCCTTTGAAAAAGGTTGGAGTAACACCACCAGCTTCCTTGGAGTTTCCACATGTCAACTACAGGCAGTTGAGCCAGTTTGTTTTGCAGTGTTCTGTCTTTCTTTCTTTCTTTCTTTCTTTCTTTCTTTCTTTCTTTCTTTCTTTCTTTCTTTCTTTCTTTCTTTCTTTCTTTCTTTCTTTCTTTCTTTCTTTCTTTCTTTCTTTCTTTCTTTCTTTCTTTCTTTCTTTTCTTTTATTTTTATTTTAGCATTTTATTATATTGTTTTATTTCAACTGTTCTTTATAATTGTTCTTGAATAATTATGTCAATTTGGCTCTGCCGTAGTAGCCAGCTGACAAAATACTTGTATCAGCCAAAAAGGGGTCTAAACACACCAATCACTGTTTCAAGATTTCAAGTTCTTGAAATAAATACACTGCTCATCACACAAAGATTTACTTTTATCACACTATCGAACTCAAAATTTCAGGATTTCAAGCTTCAAGTTAGTAGGCTAAACTGAGGAGATACGAGCCTGGGTCTCTTGTGATAAAATAAGTGTTAACCAGGACAATGTTTCCCAATCCGAACCGTTGTGGCTTCAGAGACCCCACCAGATCCACAAACTGGCTTTCAGAACTTTCAAATAAATATTGTAAATGCTTATCAAGAGGAAAACCAATAATAGAACCACAAGTTGAGAATTGAATACGATAAAACATGGAGGTATTGAACAAATTGATCAACTTCCTGATCCCACGTTCACAAACACCTTATTATGATAAACCAAGTCGAGCTCCAAGAGAAAAACTAATTTGACAAAACATGAATGGAAAGAACAAAGGATGATAAGACAGAATCGGATATTATGTGGACTGACATGGTGCAAGGTATTTTTGTCTTATTAACATGGTCAGAGAAATGGGGTTTCAAAACTTTCAAAATACATCAGACTAGTGCCATTAAATGTGGCGGAAAAGATTGGAAATGTGTTTTGTAAATCTTTTGGATTATCTAAATGAATGTTTTAGGTATCTTGGTCCAGTGGTGATCAAGCTTCAAAGGCTGTGATGTAGTCGAGGCATGTCGACAAAATAGCAGTACTACACTTGTCGGAAGAAATTGCAGCACTGGAAACACAATGTGTTGATATCGTTCTTGTCTTTTTTAATTAATCCTGGTAGGATGCCAGTTTGATATCGTAAACGGAAAAGTCGAACGAATGTGCAAAGGATCGAAAAATTGTTCGGCTTGTTTCTCACATAGGCCCTCTAGTCGACCAGAGTGAAGGTGTATACAAACAAAATGCGGCAATCGAGAACCAGAATATGTTTCCTAACGAAGCCTGTGTCCCACCGCCTAATCAGGGTAGTTCAAGGGAGTAATATACACGGATCAGCTATCGCCAACTCAAATTTGTTGACTATAGATCGGCTAGGCGGAAGAATCATACCACCACCAATTTGATTGATATTATTCCGAATCTTTATTGCTGTCATTAATGTGAGGAAAAATGAGACCAATGATGCGATCGCTCCTAACCCTACCAGAATTAAGCTGGTAGATGCAGTCTTTACGAATTTGGCTAAACTAGGTGATGATTTCTCGAATGGCTTGTAAGGTATTAGCAACAGCAGCAAGCCCCATGTGCCCAATATTCCGGCTATCAAATCATTTCCAATCGTTAGAGTCCAGTTGCGCTACGAGTCAGCGGGTATAGATTGGCCTGGACGGACCTATGACATGTGTAATCAGTAGGTATGATTGTGATTTGTTCATAACTTGTACCCAGACCTGATCATTTGTATTTTCTGATGGGTCTACATTGAAACCAATCGTGCTGTTGGGAAGTGGTAGTCCAGCAAGTCCTGTACTGTTGACGGGGAGACCTAGTTTTGAGGTAGTAGCATAAATTGGAATATTCTCTTCGAGTCTAGATGTTAATTCGAAGTTGGAAAGAAAAGGCTGACTGAATGTCCATCCAACTCCAGGCCGAGAGCAGCCTTTATTTTTTCCCAAGTTGTGTAGCATCGCATCAAATGTACTGTTTCCGGTTAACGTCGCAGCTGGGTTGGCAGTTGTTGCGTTCTCGGCATTGAACCTGAGCGGACGAAGAGCCGGGAGTTTGGACGGGGATAGTCAGTCAACTGCTCCCAATTCTCTGAAGGGAACCCGGCTTTTAAATTCGGCCAACCTGGTGCAGGCACCCCAGATGCCGATAAACCCAACGAATGTGGGATCACTAATTTTGATGACAGAGAAATCTGTGAAGTGGGTATTTTTTCATTTTTGAGGTTGAAGTCAATTCAAATCGTGCAAGGAAGGTTAAAAGTAAGTCAAGTGGATTATAGGTGGAGTCGAAACGATTATAATAAACAAACTTGCCATCATCCCATGGTGCAGTGAAGATAGAAGCGACTCTATTTGGTGCGATCCGATCAATGAGTACATACAGACCTCAGTTCAACCCCCCAAATACAACCTTGATCGAGCCTGTGAGGACTTACACCAGCGCAGTAGCAACGATAACTGGGCCCAAGAAACCGGGAGACCTGAGCGAAGTCCTGGGGATAAATATGGAGGTGCGTTCGTCACTCATGCCTCGACTGTCTTCTTGGGTTGGAGCGCTTGATCACAAAATTGAAAGAGAGATGGGATGGTATTATGGCATGAGCGGGTTCCTCTCTCTCTTGACAGCCACAGGCGATGTTTGTATGGTAATTCTTTTCGGTTGAAGTGTTTTGGAAAGACGAAGTTAGACAGGCAGATTATGTACGACATGCACACGTTGCTTCTTTATTTATGTAAATCTGTATGCAAGCACACCAACTTACACAATTTGCCTTCGACTGAGTGCGTTGGCTCCTGAGAGTGAGTAAGTAGTGTGACGATTGCTGGTTCGGATTATCCCGCAGTTTTGAAGACTTGTGTAGGTATTGGGGACTTGGAGAGAGGAGGTGTAGACTAAATCTAGTGGGGGCTAATTTGAAGAACTCGCCAAGAAGTAACTATGGAACAGGAAAACCAGCTTTGCAAGCGAGGAAAGCTTCTGCAGTCAGGCTCTGTTGAGGCTTGTCAACAAGAAATATGTATTTACATATCGATTTATTTGACAACTGATATTGCATGTGTTGATGTCTGTACGAGTATAAAACATGAACATGTGTGAATGACATTCAGGTGTGCGTTTAAGAGGTGCAAAGTCCTTCCTGCCAGACGAGTCAGGACGAGCCTCTTGATTGAGGATTGGCTTGGTTGAAGATGACCTGAAATGATTCCAGCGGAGGGCGGAGCTTGGGGCGGAGTTTTATGAAGGTTGCGTATCACCCGATTTAGCCGTTTCACTTGAGAAGGGGACGACACCAAAAGAGTTCAACCATAATCCCACCATCACCCATGAGATTCCATTGAGGATCCCTACAAGCTGTATATGATTTTTATGTGCCGGTCTCCAGAAGAGGAGTATGTTCCGCCGATTACTTGCGTGTAACATACTAGCCTGCAGCCTGAGCGGTGGATGTGTCCAGAGATTGCTGAGCGTCTGACAGTGAATTCCTATGGATCTCGTCGCCCATCGTATGGCAGTCACCGGTGACGAAGATGTTGCTGTATGTTACGGCCATCTGAAATGCTCATGAGGCAAGGCAACCTTCCTTTCTGGCGCCTGGATAACAGTCAAGCTTAGGGAAGCAGTCTTGCTCAAAAAATTCACGTCCTAAATCTATGAGAAAGAGGTCAGGGGACTGAGGATACCAACAGCTGGGCTGGGTGCTCCCATCACTGGGCTCCCCGCCCCGTCGCTTGTAAGCAAGTCCAGGTCATTTTCCTTTTCCTTTGGCAAACTCTTGAAATATGTCGTGGTAATATATCCGGAACCGGGCGCACACATCAATTAAGTATCACCGTCGCCAACCATGCGACGTGACATATTATAAGAATACATATTAATGCCTTATTTTTTCTCAAGCGGAGACCGAAGTTGAGTTATTTGGCAAGATAAATTCCTTCCAGGATCCCACGGCCACAGCGGAAGCCGATGAACAGTAGAAATGGTTTGGATCCCGGAGTGAAGCCACAACACATTTACATAATACTCTCCATCACGATGCGGATCGAGCCAGAATTCTTAAATCGGTTCATCCCCTTCTGGCTCAAGGAGGCAGGCCGACTGTCATCAAAACGGAAGCACGTATACAGGTATTTGACACTAGTGCCGGAATCAGAGAGGTGAATGGATTCACTTCATCCTTAACTTTCGATTACTATGTAGTCTCTTGTCTGATGCCGAGAACAATTGTCACACACTGATGATGCTTATATTTCTGTTTCTTCGCCTTCAGGAAGACTCAAGTTCTTGGGTATTCTCCATGCAGAGGCTTGTGGGCTTGTCTTAGTACTACGACTTGAACAATTACAGTGTGTTGAGCATACACGATCTTGGCCATCTCGTCAAGCCACAAACGGTCCATATCAGTCAATCGTCTCACCCTCCCCATTCTTCCTGTTCCGGTTTGGGCACTCGGACTGACTGGCAGCAAACTTGCCCGAGTCAGGACAAGAGCCACCCCAAACAAAAACCAAGCCATCCATAGAAGAACCTCGGCTCGAACGTCTTTCAACTATCAACTGCTTGGTTTATCTGTTCCTATATCGCCACCTGCTTTGAGAGAAACCGATCGGAAGTTTTACGCACAGATTCAGCATTTCGCCACGCTTCGTCACTCATGGTGGTCTTCAGGACGCGGAAACCCGACATTAGTCCAAACGACTCCCGCGACTCTTCAGGCGATGGCTCTCTTGTCAAAACTTCAATCGCGGGATCCCTGTCACCGCATCCTGTAGTTCCCAATGCTCGAGTACTCAGTCCCATCCAGGCGCATGGTCTCAAGCAGTACTCCTTTAGGTCAGACTTCAATCCACATAGCCCCCTCCCCCTTCTTCGACCATCCTCTAGCTCTTCGAACCAATCTCATCGAATCCAAAGCCCCCAACCACATCCACCTTGCTACAACCAGTCCTTTACTCCGAGGTACACTCCCGGCTATCCATCTCAAGCCCCTCTCCAGCGAGCCAGCCCTATACAATCATCCCCTTATCAACCTCAACAACACCAGCTCACCTCACGATCTCGTCAGCTCTCATTCATGGGCGCTCAAGATCAGCCCTTGCCTCAATCGACCGCGTCGTCAGCTGCTTTGACTCAATCCTCCTTCCGTCTCCTCAAGTCCAAAATCTTTTCATCCACATCCAAGTTCAAGCCGTCCCCTCAACCTGGGCTTACCCCCTCAAGCTCGACCGGGGCTCCCTATCTATCTCCATCTATAGCAGCATCATCAGATCATCTCAACAACTCAAGCCAAACTGCTCACCACGAGACAAATACGCTGGGTAACTCTGCGGCTCAGCAAAAGTTCAATACCATTAGTCATGGCACCCGATCCAATGGGCCTATCCCACCACCAACTAAAGAGGAGCAAGTAGACTGGGTCCACTTGGACCCCTCAGGTCTTGCAATCACCCCTCGACCGTCGAATGATTTCCCCAGACCCACGTCAATACATGCTGGCTACTCATCATCCCCAGCAAACAGGATATTGATTGACTCCAATGCCAACCGTCGGAATTATCCACAATTCAATAATAAACCACCCATCCAAGCTGGCCCTAGAGTCATGAGAATCAATCCTCAGTCAGAAAACCTCAAGCGCTTGAACACGCCTCCATCAGGAAACCCGCCAACCAATGACTTATCATTCTACGCGCAATCCCTCCGGCCCACCCCGGTTCCACACGGAGGTAGTCGTGCACTTTGTAAGCTGTGCATTCGCAAAATCAAGCTGGACCTTGATTCATAAATATAATGCTTCTCCTTCCCTCCGAAGTGCTCTCACAAGTCTGGCCTGGAGCTAATCACATCATCATTTTTTTTTCTGACTGCATGTCTTGAATCAACAGTGTCGATCAACACATCTCATTCTAACCGCCCTGATGCTACCAATCAACTTTTGCAGCAGGCTAACATGCCACCGTTTGCTCCTGCTTCTCTAGAGCCATTTTCGACCTCTCTAGTTGCTGAACCGACACATGATCGTGAGCGACCGATTCTCAATAGGTTAGGTTCCAAAGAGACGGATATCATCAACGTCCCTCAGAGACATTCGTCTTTTCAACTTGAGCAGCCTTTGAAAGCCGCTGCTAGCTCCCGCATTGGACCAACATCCTCATCACACATAGCTCCCATTCCACCACAATCGTCTACACCCTCAACGGAATCCAATTCTCTCTCATCGAGTCCAACCCAACATGATGGCTCGACACCTGAACTGAGTCATGAGGCCGGACACACATACAAAACTACCTTGACATATCTCCAGAAAGCTGCACCTACTGCTGCTTCCTCCACAATGGTGTCAGATATATCTAAACCTATGATTGAGAGCCAAGCAGTGGGTCCGCCATTGAAAATCGCATCTTCCACTCCGCCAGGCTCACTGGACCTCGGAGATTTTTCGTACTTGTTCCATAATTCTAACGCTCTCGCCAAGAGGACTGACACGATCGACTTCAAACATCTGGACTCAACCTTATCTAAACCGAAAGCAATCGTTCGCTCTATACCCCCTCCTCTCGCATTTGTTTCATCAACTGAGTCGTCGACCCTTACCTTCCCTCCGTTGAAGAGCCCCTTGTCACCACATGAGACTTTAGGTTCTTCATCGCCCACTCTGCTTGTGTCAGCGCGGAGCGATAACTACTCCTCAAAGCTCCCATCCATTGAGAGTAGCCAATGCTCTCCCAAATCGGTGCGGAATTCCAAATCTCCCTCGTCGCTCCAATCGACACCTGTGAAACCCGAAAGGCTTGCTTCCTCGTCATCTTCTTTTCACATCACAAATTCATCAACTCCGCAGAGCCCCCTTCCTTTACTACCGTCTGCGCCATCTCCATTGTCTGCAAATAACTCTTCCATCTCCACTGGAGATGAAAATTTTCCTTCACATCTTCCTTCTTTCCAGAAGTCCATTGTTCCGGATCCGGAACCCTCATCTATTAATATTCAATCCGAACTTGAATTAGAACAAGCACGTCAGTTGATTCTTGGCTTACAAAAACAAGTTAAACTGCTCAAAGACGCCTCGATCAAGCCGCTCCCAGTAACTGAAGGAAACACTCCAGATTCACCATTGGTCATAGTATCGCCTGCAACTGTGACTCTCACATATGATGATGTGAACGTCCAAAAGAGTTTGACATCAGCCTCTATTCCGAATGAGCTCGATAACTGCCCAAAGTGAGTGAGCTACTTTTCGTCATCCTTGAGGATGTCACGTGACTCATGGGAGATGGGGAAAACTCACCTAAATTGCATCTGGGTAGGGATAGTGTGAAGACGGATACAAGTCATCAGCCCGGTGTTGAGATCAGGTAAGCCCGATCATTCTTATCTTGACTGATGATAACCAAGAATGACTGATTGCCCCATCGCTCACAGGCCATCAGATACAACCATCAAATCTCACAGCCCATCTTTCGTGGTAGTTCCAGACAGAAATCCGTTAGTCGTATATCTTTCCCAGAATTGATGAACCCTTTCAGTCCTTCATATTATTGATGCATTTCCCATCCAATTTGCATGCCACAGTATCGAAGTACCTAATCCCCAATATGCTTTTCCTACTCAATGTGTAACTACGACCGACTCTCAGTCGAACGATCATGATGAGCAGCAAGCAGCCAGATCAGTGTCACAACTGATACCCAGCCGACTACCCGTAGCTCAACATCGATTGAGAGCCATGGCCTCTTTAGATTTTGAGAAGACTCTTATCTCCAATACAGACAACACGATGTCCTTGCCTCGCCGGCAAATGAAAGCTTCCCTCACCTCCTCTGTTTCGACCGAGTACCGCTATGATACTCCAGAGTCATATTCAACACAAATGACCACCCCATCCCCTATTTCCACGACCCACAGATTCAATCGGGCTCCTTCGGCTAAGCAAGCGTCGCTTTCCGATCGGGTACGAGCGGATACGGATACAGGTCCCAACGCTCGCCTGGGCAAGCAGACGTCCCTCTCGGAGCGGGTGCGAGCAGACACAGGTGCAAGCTCCCAAGCTTCTGGGTGGGCCAGAGAAAGGCAAAATTCTGTTCATAACAACTATCCTGAGAAGGGCAGCAAATTTACGAGATCAACCATTCTGGCAGGGGGGCAAGAACCGCGATGGTTACCTGCCCGCCCACTGAATGATTCCGCCACGTTAGCCGCCCTGACGCGGTCTTCATCATCTTTAAGTCAGACAAGAGTACGACCAGACCCTGCTAACTCACGACATCAGCGACAGCACCAACCGTCCCCCTCGATCAGCTTACAATCAGTTCATGACGAAGAGTTCTCGGAAAGCGGCAGTGAATTAGATTCTTTATTTGAACGAACTAGTCATAGCTCATCACATCAGGCTAGTCGCTCTGGCCTCGACTCCGTCAACGAGGACTCTGCACTTCACCTAGCCAGTGGGAAATTCAACAAATTCAGTCTAAGATTAATGACCAAGCCTGAGCTACTGACGATCATCAAAAAACAACGCGCCAAGCTTGAGAACATAAAGGAAGCGTTTGCCGCCGAGCGCGACGATCTGCTTGAAACCTTGGAGCACACCAGGGAAAAAGAAGCAGAGTTGAGTCGAGAGCGCGAGAGACTTATGGCCGAAGATGCTTGGAAAACCGACGAGCTGAATCGAGCGCGGGAAGAGATCGGGTGGCTGAGTAGGCTGGCCGACACCTTAGAGCTTGAAAAGAGCCGTCTGGAAACCCGAGCTAATTCGATGGCTAATGAGCTAAAGCGGGCAGTGGTTGACTTACGAACAGTTTCTACGGCTTCGTCACAAGGGCTTGGCTCTTCGCGCGATCTGAGGGCGCAGCCCGTCGCCTCTTATCAAACTCACGCCCCTCTACGACCGCCGGGAGCCGATGACTACCCTGTCAGAAAGAGTGACAGTAGCTCCCAAAGTCGCTCCATTCGAAAATCTTCATATTCCCACGCGTCTATCTCATCTACCCCTCATCGCGTTCGTCAAGAATCTGTCGAATCTAATTCAACCGTCTGTCGGCTAGTGACGAGCCCCCAGCTGCAAGCGTCCAAGTCGCAGAGCAATCTCAAGAGCATTGCATCGAGCTTGCGAGGGCGTGACCCCCAACTGGCGGAATCAATGAGCAGTCCAAGGGCGCGTGAATTCAATATCCCTCAGCGGAAGTCACCTGCTCAACGCTCTGTACCAGACTTCAGATCACCCCTCTCACCATTGAAACTATCATCCCAACGGCCTGGGCGCCATGAAAGGCTAAGCAGTCGCCACATAAACTCCCGCCGTCCAAATGGCTCCCGTTCCATTTCGTCTGGACAGTCTCATACCGAGGATCAGGATGAAGAGATCGACTCCGAGGATGAGCTCCGAGATGATGTTATTATGGAGGAAGAGCGGGAAGAGCGGAGCTCCCGAGACGCGCATTGGGCACACCGCGATGCCGAGAGGAGGCATTCAAGGAGCAGTTCCTCATCCTCCCAGGCTATTTCACCCAGCTCCACCGTCTTCGCTGACCACCACCGTGACCACAGCTCCCGTACCGCCGCTCGCTCAAGTGGCTCGCAAGATCAACACAGTAATGTGTATCGTAGCTCCTTGATCAGCTTGCAATTAAGACCCGAAGATGAATTGTTCCTCGAAAACTATCTCGAAGAGGATGGCGATGGCATCGATACGGACATGGATTATTGAATTCACCCTCTTCATTATTCTTCAGCATAACACCATTCATTATCATATTGTTGTGTAGAGTTTCACTATCATTCACTCGATTTCATACTACATACCTCAGCCATTTTGAAAATTCAAAACGTTTTGTACCTTAATGCCAGGCTTCCCCATCTTATGTGTCTCAGTTGACTATTTCGGGTTACTCTTTTTTTATGCCAATCTTTGTTGTTCTCTTTGTTTTCTTATTCTCGGCTAATATATCGGATTCGTCCTCAAATGATCCCCCTTGGTTTATGACTAAGCTGAAAGTGACAATCGCATGGACGTCCAGTTGACTTCTTAGCAGCTCGACAGGACTCGATGATTGTGTGTTACTATAGGCTCATTGCAACCGGTCATTGGATCCATGCCTACTGCTTGAAATGAGGGGAGATAACTCTGCCAATTAAGGGGCAAATTACCAGAGAAAGGCTAGTATCTAGCTGCTCATCTCCGATCGCAAGGTGAATTTGCGAATCGCGCCTCTTTTCAGCCTGTCTTATTCCGTGAAACACGCGTGTCCTTTCGAAACGCTAAGTAGAATCAAAGTGTTTAATGTGTCATTGAAAATATTGCAAACCGCACATCCAAAATTCAACGAAGATGTGCAAAGAAGCATGTTTTTTATAAATTACAGGAATAATTCAGTTGTTGAATAACGCGAAAAATTCACGATTCAGATAAGATATGCCATTATTAAAGGTTTCATAGGCAGATCACTCAGAACTTCAGAAAAGCCATAAGATATGCAGTGGTAGCACTAGCGCAAAAGATTGCAAGACTGAAGAAAGTCTTAGCTGTAGACCGGGGGAATTGTTGAGAGCAGGGTTTGATGTGATGTATTTCTTCTGCTTTTCTGGGGAAGCTATTTCCACTGGTGCTTTATTACTCGTCGGCTCCCCCTTGCTCAGCACATCGATGCATTCTTGTTCAGATTTACATCTGAGGCCAGGGAGGTTCTGGAGGAATTTATCTGTGTTGACTCCACTTTGTGAAGCAAGGGCAATCATGTTATAACGATCTTTCACGTCACATTGAAAACACTTCTTGAGGGCCTAAATCCCCGCGTGAAGTAGGAGTGCCAGAGATTAATTCCAAAGACTGAGTCTCAGAGAAATGTGGGAAGGAAAGTCGAGCAGACTGCAACTCACATTCGCCAAAGCTGCTTCTATTTCTGGAGCCCCTGACTCCAGTCGATGAATTTGAAGGTTCAAAAATGACGTCACACTGTATTATCAATTATTTATCAGAGCAAATTCCAAAAGAAGAAGGGAGGAGAAACATAGAAAACTGAGCATGAATCCTTTCTCAATCACTACGCAAAAAAGTGGCTCAACTGGCACCAGTTGATATGTGAGATACTCTGGTGTAAGTCTGTCTGTAACTCAACCCCATGGCAATTTTTTTCTTTCAATCACTGTGCATTGAAGTATGGTTAAAAACAACCTTTGAAGAGGCTTGAGTATAGCCATAACCTTACTCAGAGATCTTACATGCCAACTTGTACTAGTTGAGCCGCTTTTTCTTGTAAGCAAAAATCGAAATGAATCCCAGATCTCAACTGAAAAGACTTACGTTTCCAATTCTCTGATTGCCCGATTATGTTTCTTCGTGTCATCACTCCTCAAACCCATCCACACTGAGTCGTAGAGTTGTCTTGAAGTTTTAAGAAATGCTACCTTTTCTGGCCCGTCTGTTCTTGATGCACTGAATGTTTTGAACGCAAACCCTGATGGTGAGTTTTTCTTATCCTTTGTAAAATCGATCGACGACTTCTCAGAGTCAAAAAACAATCCAGTTAAGAATTTAAAACCTTGCAATAGATAACACACGAAACCTGTTTGATTGGGATTTGACTTACATATTTGACGCCTTCGAACAATAAGTCCGGAATTGGTGGAATTGACTTGGACTAAGGATATATAAATATTTTACCATTGTGGGTATAGTAACGAACAGTCAGTCTTCTCGGCACGTTTTGTACCAGCTCATATAGCCGATTAAAATCTTACACCATCTTTAATGCAAGCAATATTCGGGTTTGCTCTCAATTGTTTTGGAAGATTTAACGGATCCAAAATGAAGCAGGCTTTCTGTTCGGGTGTTTTGGTTAAATTTTGTCCGGGATTCCTGCCCGGATCTGTTGATTGAAAGTACATTCGTAGACAGTCAGAGATAAACCGCATAATTTTTCAACAAGTCCAAGGAAATTGAAAGCATAAATGAAATACCTTGCGCAAAACGCCCTAAGATTGCCTGCCCTACCACTGAAAGGTACAATAACCATTTGACTGTTTGAGTGCACTGCGTGACCATTGCTTTCAAGTATTGAAGAGCAACTGTTGAGAAAAGCTAAGCCAGCTTCCAATCATGGAGAACTAGGGGACAGTAGTGCCGGAATGCCTCAGGTCACAACCCAAGACGTGTTCAAAAACATGTCGTTGATTTGTGACTTCCAATCTTATTCATAAACGAATGGCGTGATGATATGGCAGCGTATTGTAGGCCTGTGTAACATGTTGAGTTATGCATTGGTATAGAGAATTTCGATTTAAGCTTTCATTTTGATGTGTGCGAGGTAACCAAAGTTGTTGAGTCCAGTCTGCTGCTTTGAAAAAATGGAATTGACAATGAGTGCTCATGGCAACAAAATTTGCATTCACCTAGGAGTGCACGCATTCCTGGCCCGCGGTGTCGGTACGAATAAATATAACATTCTGATGATAATAGACTGTTGAAAGGTGAATAGAGCAACAACCCGGCACTTGGCGACCGAAGTCAATCGTGCTTGGATTCCAGGTAAAGTTATGATGTGTGTAGTCGTCTTCAGTTGAGGAAAGGTGCAAACCTCAAGCAACACAGAATCTGTATCTATAGTGAACGATTGGATCATAACATCATCTGGTTCCTTGCAGTGTTTGATTTAGAGTTCGTCTCTGGATCCCTTCCCGGCAACCAAGTTTTATGTATTTATTTGAGACAAAAAGGCAGCACGACCTCGTTGTAAGCGCATCCTACTCTTGATGCTAATGAAACCTTGGGCCTTCTGTTTGTATTTCTTGCTTTACTCTTGATGGTTTGATCCTTCAGTGGCTATTCATCGTCGCAGAAAGAAACGACTTGGGCTTCTAGGTATGAAAGTCAATCAACATAGATAAACTTAATTTTTGCGCTTCCCGGCTAACTTATTTTACCCACCACGAACGGAACAGGATGATTTTAACTTACGCTATACTTTCCCTGAGCATATTTGCTACATCTTTTGCGATACCATCCCCAGGTCAGTATTTTTCAGCCCAAAATGATTACATTACTTGGGTGCTGACGAGAGACAACAAATCGTTGGTTTAAAAACAGCACCGAAGCCAACTCCGGTCATCAATGTGGCTGAATCCGATGATCTCGCGATTTTTAACTCCAAACCATGTTTCATTCTAGGATCAGGAAGAATCCCTTTCAAACCAAATCCTGAAGTAGTTTGCATGGAAGATGGGGTAACATGAGTTTCTAAAAATTTAAGTGGAAAAAGTCAAAGATTCTTACATGCGTCCTTTTTTTTACCTTCCTTGTGTTTCTCTTTTTTTCAGACAAGGATGATCCCTCCCATACCAGATTTAACATTCAAAGGAATCAACTACGTGGGCCCAATTTGATATCAGATCCTTCAACATATTTATAATTGCTAACATATTATTTTCCGAATGGATAGTCAGCTATACATTATCGTCCAAACATTATTACAACACCAGTGATGTCCGCTTTTGAGATCTTTACTATCGATACTCATAGAAGAGTTCCCGAGCAAATCACCTTCTTGACTAATTCTAGAGAGCTGTATATTGCAATGGATATTGCGATAAGGAGCCTAGGGAACACATTGCCGAATGGAGGAGGTCACTTGCGGAACAGCAGAGCGTTTGTTCACATTTTATATTCCTGTAAAATCACTTCAAGGGGCAATTTACTGACATTTGATTGTGATTTTTTGTCATTGTAATAGCGTTGCCAAAGTGCTTGACTTCCAAATTTCAAGATTGGAAGCAAAGATCCCATCGATTGAAAAGGCCCTTGAAAACGTAAATACATTCGATGAAAAACTCTTATTATTGTTTCGAAGTAAAACAAGTACTGACATTGTTCATTAAAACCGGCAGATGCTTAAGTACTGCGCCAGTTGTAGTGTGAAGGAACGATTTGATATAATCATGCGAGCTAGTGAAAGCGGAATAATCGTAGACCGCTTCTTGGACGATCTTGATAAGATTGGATGCCTGACAAAACAACAATGTGACGAAGAGAAGAAAAATCTTGCGAGTGTCAAAAAGTCGGCCACGCGCTGATGTGGGATCAAAGGGGTGGTGGTTCACTCCTATTAAAACGCTAGATCACCTTAATTACTTTAATTGATACTCTATTTTTGTTATAAACTATACTCCATGTTATTTATCCATGTCTAGTTGCGACCCTGGTGTGATGTTTTTATCGTTAATTTACACCTATTCGTTCAAAAAAAACAAAAAACAAAAACGGAAAACTAGCCTCACTGCTGAGGCCTGAGGTATGACTATGAATGAGGTGACATTCTTTATGTTGTTAGGAATTTGACCGCCGCAAAACTCATTCAGAAAAAAAACAATGGCGGAATGCAGCAGAAAAAACTTCCATCGAGGATTTTTCTCACAAGCAATATTGTATGTATACAACTAGTTACTTCCTTGTTCGGAAGATTGAGTGCAATGATCATTTCAGAAATCACATCATTTCAAGGAAAACGCGTAACAGCGGATTGGGTGCCTGCATCGTTGCCTATCAACTTGGACAGACTCGCAATCCGCCATTTTACGACCAAACACCCTCGAGGAGAAGAGGAGCTTGCTCCCTAGAGAGCAGAATTAGTTCGAACGCGTCGAGAATCTTTGACTTGTCTCAAATGATCAAGCCCTCAGCTATGGGGAACAACCATAGTAAGGTCGTCGATTGGCCTGAATATTTCGCCCCGGAACGCGAACTAATGAAAGTTTAGATAGGGCCTGGAGCAGTTCAAGATGAGAATGCTAGCTCAGTTTTCGGCTCAATAACGAACAAACTATCCAGGCAAGTTTCGCTTCCAGCTGGCTGATGAATCTGCTGTTGTCTGACGTCAGCTGACAACAAGAAGAGTTGGAACCAATAATATGCGAACTGACTTTTCGACTTCAAATCTACTCGGATGAACAATCTCTGGCGCAAGAAAACCAACAAACTACCTTCCAGTCCAGTCCTACAAGGGTGCTGAATAGTGCGTGAATGTTGAAGCTCGAGGATGACCGAAAGGAGTCCGTCTATCTTCTCTGGGAGTCTCAAGTATAAAGACCACTCATGTGGGCATAGTTCTGGAGCATCATCCATAGCCACATCGCAATCGACTTGACTCAGTTTCATTGAACTCGACTTTAAATAGTATCCCTTTTATTCACTTAATAACATCTTTTTCGGTCACCGCTGGTCTTTAGAATATTCTTTCGCCCCCTTTTGCTCAGGAAATTTGATATTTCCATTTTCATAATCTTGAAAAAGCTTGCTCCTCATCTTTTCTTTCGCCTTACCAAGATAAAACAATCGATAATGTTCTCCACTCAACTCTTCACTATGATTTCTGTAGCAGCTTTGAGTTTTTCATCTCTAACCAACGCCGCCCCAACACCCCAATTTGGAGGTCTCTCGAACTACAGTAACGGAGGCCAATTTGGTAATTCCCTGAGCGGTGCCAATGGCTTTGGATCCAATGGGTACAACAGTGGCTTCAATGGTGGTCAGGCCGCAAACGGAGGCCAATCGAGCTCGAACTCATTCCAACAGTCATCAGGAACATCCACCCAATCCTCCGGAGGTGCCAGCAACGCCTTTGGATCCGGAGGTGCTTCCGGCTACGGTGCCAATGGTTTCGGCACAAACGGTGCAAGCAATTACGGCTCCGGGTACGGAGGCGGTTCATCCTTAGTGGGTGGCCTCGGCTACGGAGGCGTACGTTTCGTTTTCTCATGATTTCATCTCACATAATATGTACAAAAAGCCTGATCGCAATCTGTTTTATTTCCAGCTCGGCCTCGGGGGAGGTTATGGCGGAGGCCTCGGGGGAGGTTTTGGTGGTGGCTACGGTTATGGCGGGGGTGGTGGTTTCGGCGGAGGATTCGGAGGTGGTGGTGGCTTCGGCGGAGGATTCGGTGGTGGAATTGGAGGCTACTAATCCTTCCTCTTCATTTCTCTTCTTCTTTCGACTGTTATCATTCTGGGCAGGTAAAGGGACACTTGGACTTGGAACACATTCAAGTTCATAAATTTTCTCATTTGTTATCTTTTCATCTAGACTTTTTGGATTACTTTTTTGGAATGTCAGCATCATTTTTGATAGATGGCTCATTATTTATAGCAAGATTCACAGTAAGCAGATGGGGCCACATTCATCCAACTCAAGCTTCTAGTATCAAAAATGACCCATTCCTTGCCCTCCTGGGTAAGGATCCTGCATTGACAATCCACCAGCAGACAGCTAGGGGATGTGAAAGATAAGAAATATACAATCAGAAAACAATCAATTATCCAACACTCAAACTTGTCATCAGTGCATCTTAAAAGGATGTAAATGAAGGAGAAAGTGTCAGCTGGAAATTAAAACATTGTTACCCCTAGACTGGCCAACAGATCATTTTACTACGCCATCTGCAGTTGCAGGTTTCACATTCATTTCACTCATTTTGTTATTAACATACTTTACATATGCTTGTGTTTGGTTGACCTCAGCAAGCCTCATATACAGCTGTACCCTCTGAACTCTCTTGATCCCCAGACTTTCAGAAAAGAATATAATAATAACATAATTTGATTTACTGATTCCTCTTGAGCTTGAAGTCATATCAGCAAACCACTACTTCATATCTTGCTTGAGCCATTCAAATCTATATATCACTGCCTGGCTCCTCACACCTGAACTTCTCAAAACTTAATTCCAGCTGGGAATAAACTCTGTGGATCAATTTCAACCATCTAGGACTCAGAGCCTCTGGTCAATTCCAGTAAAATTCTATTAAGTGGATTCACAACCTCCCTGGAGTAACCCACCACTGACACAAAGATGTTTTGAAAACAAAGGTATTTTTCAAATTTTTCAATTACATAATTGTATTTGGTCATATTTTATACACCCTAATTCCTTCTATTGCATTTTCAGTATTCTTGAATACAAGAACAAGTCAATCAAATGCCCCAAGTTGGTATGCAAAAACTGTGAGGAATATTTTCTTGCTACTTTAACCATAATCAAATTTTACTTCAACACAGCTGCAATGTGTAGTCACTGTGAATAAAACTCCATTGTGGCATTGAGTGGAGTTAGAATAGGATCTCTGCTGGAACTGGAAGCAGCTAAGCCAATTTTTCAAGCAATGCATGAAGATCTTGAAAAAAAAAACATGAATACTAGGGCCTGGGTGCAATGATTGCCTTTCCAGAATAAGCGCACACTTTCAAAGATTTTTTTACTACCATTAACATGATGCTTGGATCTATTGAGTTAACTTACCACCAGGAAAAATGAATTTTCACTAGACTACAGGTGACATTAGCCTAGGTTCAATGAGCTGCCCATTAGTAGCAATGTTGGCCTCATGTACAGCCCCTTGTAGTGCACAAAGGGGCCATTGTAGCCTAGTTGGAGTGGAATCAGAGCTAGAAAAAGTCTACAGACATTGTGTCTTGATGTCACCAGATGTCAGGTTACAATTTATTTTTCCTGGTGTACTACTGAAATACTCATCATCCAGTTATATACTGATATTTAAAGCCTGAACAAAACCTAAATGAGTTGTTAGATGTGAAATCATGTAGTGATCTCTATTTTCTCTTTTCTCATTCAGTTGTATTTCTGTTTTGACTAATTTTACACAATTATCATCTTTTCTTGCCCTTGGTTCCACTTATATCAGTCAGCTTGTGTGCCTGGCCTTTTTTTCCCTTTCAAAATAATCTCTGTTCCTAGTTTTTCTACAGAATCCAGGAAATAAAAAGACGCTTTAAATTACCCCCCCTGGCTCCCAGCTAGACTGCACAAGAAATATACAGGCCACCTGAGAAAAGTGCCTGGTTGCATATTGCCCCAGTAGGAGGGTTGGATCAAGGAAAAAATGGGTGATATAGTGTCAGCCAGATACTATAGCAGAGCCAAATTGCCATAATTAGAGAAATTATTACAAATCAACAATGCTAAAACAATACAAATATTGAAATACTAAGAAAGAGAAATTATCACAAAATAACATCAAAGAAATATAAGAATCAGGCACTGCAAAAAACAAACTGGCTCAACTGCCTGCAGTTGAAATGTGGAAACTCTAAGGAAGCTGGTGGTGTTACTCCAAACTTTCTCAAAGTTTGAATCAACCAAGATTCAATGCACAGTCACTTGGCATTTTTCACAGTGACTTTGCCCAAACAGCTGCATATGTAAATGGTTGGAGATACAATGGTAGCTTGGTTAGAGAATGCTGCATTTCAACTGCTGGAAGTTGATCCAGTTTTTCTTGCAGTAAGGGCTTCAGAAAAGTGCACTCCTCCGCCTGAAACCATATTAAGTTTTCCATAATTAATCATAGAACACTCCAGAATATTTTACAAAGAACCATACCTCCGCCTATCATAATATTTGAAATAGAATGATAAATTATCCTAGACGATTCTGTATGAAACACTTAAAAGTTTGATGAAAAACTTCAAATGAAGCTTAATTGTGGTTGTTCACCCACAAGCCAGCCAAAAACAGCTAGCTTACAGCCAAAAACTGGCCAATTAGGTTTATAAAACACAGATTGGATATAACCTGAAAAAATGGGTGCTCCCAGATACCAAAAAGGTATTCAAGGAGCTTACTTTTCCCCCAAGCAAGGATTCCACAGATTCTACACATACCTACTTAGATGAAATGCTTTCAGAAAATCCCTGTTTAAACAGCCTCTTGCATGATAATTATCCTAAGTAGTTAGTCTTTCTTTAAAATTCCCATGAATTACAAGGTAAAAGTTACCCATCCCTGAAATAATTATATACTAGCAAGTTATGAATCATTTCAACTTTGTTTTGCTTTTCCTCCCCCCTTCCCTTAAACCTGAGATATAGAAAACCCATGTTTCACAGGCCCCAGTAATTTAGTAGGTCAAAAAATAATCTGCTCTGGGTACATACCTTAAAGGAATTTCAAACACCCCACCTTTTTTATTTAATCTTTAATTATTATTTGATTAAATACAATTAAACATTCCTCATTTGTATGCTCCAATTCTTCTTATGTTTCACAGAATTTTCCCAAAATTAGGGGGTATAAAATATGACCAAATCAATCATCTAATCAACTGGTTTTGAAAATCCACCATTTTTTAAAAAAATGGATATCAATATAAAAAATTTTAGAATTCTCAAGAGTGAAATTTTGTGGAAAGACCTATTCACTGGCTTTAATTGTGGATTTGGTCATATTTGATATCCCCTATTTTGCCAAATCATCATGAAATTGAAATATTTTATCTTGCACCTTTGGTAGCTGCAAGCAGTTCTTGGCATCACAGAGGCTGAGAGATAGTATGAGGCAGAAAACTTCTGTAAAAACAAGAATATTTGGTAATCCTCATATTCATGAGAAGAAGAAAAAAAAATGGATAGTCCAAGCTTCTTGCTAAAGACCCCACATATATTCTAGCAGAATTTTGTTTGAAATTGAATTTGCAATTTTTTACTAACAATCAGAAAGAGAATCTTGGAAGGGAAATTTCTGCATTTATAAAACTCCAAATGATATTAATGATAGTTCCCAGCCAGAATTACTGTTCAAAATAGGATGGTTAACATCAGATTTTTTTTGACCAGGCTCATTGTAGAAACAAATGTCCTGTATAAAATCTTCAATGTCTTTGTAGAAATCATTTTCAGTCCTAGAGATACACCAGAGTATTCTAAGGACTGACTTAGCTTGAAAAAATAATAAATATACTGTATTACCAATGTAAATAACAACATATCCTAAAATATATTTGATAAATAAACTTATGATGTAAAATTAAGTGGGGTAGCTCACTCAAACCACCACTTAATTCCTACTGCTTCTAGTACTTTATCATATCTGAAAGGTACTTTGTAAGAAGCAGGGATAACTGTATAAAATATGGATTGAAGGTATTTTCACAAAAGCTGAGAGAAAATAATCTTAATTTCATAAATATAAGAAGAATATATCCATGCTAATAAGAAAGAAACTGCCTAAGTGCATGGGAATTTCCCAGAATTTTTCTATTATATTAATTGGCCCATGATGTGATTGGTTATAAATGAATTTCATGAGGCTGTGGGGACTAGAAAATACTGTTCTCAATACAATGCAATTGCATAATAGTGAATTTTGATTGTAATAAATTAGAGCAGAATTTATAACAAAATTCTAGAAACTTTCCCTGAAGACCTCTATAATATAACAGGAGGCCATTTCCTGGCCTTGGATTGGATCCTCAGCATATACCCCCAGTACAAAATTAATAATTACCCTGAATATTCTCCTCCTACATTTTAGAGTAGTTTTTTCCTTTATTATCCAACACGCCTTATCTACTGGAATAATTATCAAGTCACCTTAGAACCCCCTCAACTTAGACCTTGAAATATTCCTTATAAAGCAGTTTCTGTAAGAATACCACCTCTTACAGTAGCTAATTTTCACACTATGACTCATAGGCTCAGCTAACAATGGCCTAACATTAACATATCTGTCAAACTTTGAATACTCCTCAGTATTACTCAAAGTTTCAATTTCCTTTTGCATGGCACCTAAACAAGGTGGAAATTCAAACTCATCTTCAATAATTACTTAAATCATTTAATCCAACACCATGAACCACCATTCCTGGAAATGTGACTCTGCTTTTATGCTTATCCAATAACCATTTCCTGGACTAGCTCAAATGCTCTACTCAACTCAATCTCTAAGCTCGGAACTTACCCATTTCCCTAGCCTTGCATTTCAATGAAACATTCCGTCTTATGCATTCCACCTTTGACTCAAAGACATCCACTTGACTACTCATCCTCAATTATCATGTGCTTTTCATTGCATTAGTCCATCTTTAAACATCATTTACTCTTCTTTGTTACTGATATTCTTCAAACATCATTGTATCTCTCACCTCAAGTACATACTTGGTCATTTTTCTTTGACACATGATCTACATATCTTTGATAAAGATAGCCTTTTCTTTTATTATAAATGCTCTTGAATTTTTCATCAATCTCTCTCTCCTCAGTTATTTTTTATAAAATTGTTTTAAGCTTACAACTGATCTATTCATCTTGCCATCATCCTTTCTGGGTACAATGGATTCCATCCCCTCTGATTTCACACATCTTCATCTTTGAAGTTATCCTTGAACTTCAAATCCCTCAAACTTGTCTTTGATGCTTCTTCAAACTTATCTTTGAGAACTTTTCCCCATTTACATCTTCAGCTTACATAAAGCTATATCCCCTCTGAGTACTTTGGTTTGGTTGCATGAAACCAATCAGCTTAAGTGCTTGCCAGCTTCTTAGTAACAATTTATATTGTTACATATTTTATAAAAAGACAAAAGATATTCAAACCTATACAGTTAGCTGTTGGTCCTCTCCTGATTGAATAATTTTTAACCCAAATCTGACAGTTATAAGGAGTGTAGGTTATCCTCCATGCATAGTTTGGACACTATAGAGATAGTAGTAGTAATAATTACTCAGATAACCGTTCAGCACAGTGACATTACCTGGCCTTTTTATAGACATTAAGCCAGAGTTTCATACACATAGCTGAGAATCATTATATGATTTTTTGAGATTTTCTCATTTACTGGTTGTTGAACCATAACTGTGAATTTGTGTTTAATTGAAATATGTTCATACACACCTTAAAGATAGCTCATTTAACCAAATTCTTAATCCATCTGTATGATATCTTCAGATCAGAATATTAAGTATTTGAATAACCAGTTCAAGCCCATAATATATTAGTGGTTAGTGTAATGGTTTTGGAAAAGGATTTAATAATGCTACAGATTTCCATTTTTAACAACTTATTTACAGGTTACACTTCACCCAGATTTGACAAGTGGGGTATTGCAAAATTCAAGCCAGTTCACAAGGATTCAGATATTTTTTTCCATGCACTGGGATATTTTGGTTCTCAACACAGGTTGATATACATGCTTGACTGAAAAAATTACATAGCCCAAATTCAAAACAGGAGATTTGCATTCATCCGGACTGCTTAAATTCAAATTTTATTGCTACTAGTTTAATGAGGGCCCACTGCTTGATGATTTTAGAAAATTTTTAGTTTCCAGCCAGCCAAATTTATGTTTTGTAAATACATTTGACGGCTGTATTGGAGCAAAGGTCAGGGATAACCAAGTACCTGGAAACTTGAATTGCAATTAAAACCAACCAATGACAAACCAACAGAGAAAAAAAAATCTATATTCTTTTCTATAATTTCTTCTCCCATAGTCATAATTTGTCCACCCACCAAAAATTCCTTCACATTTATCCCTTCTTTTTCCTTTGAGTATTGAAGAAGTTGAAAAAAATCCAGTTTTTTGGTTCTTCTTATTTTTATTTATTTTTATTTATTTTTATTTATGTATTTCAACCTGAAAGTCAGGCTCCTTGGCACCCATTTTCCCAAACTCACCAAGGAGCAATTGAAGAAATATGAGACAGATCCTCAAAATTTTTATTTTTAGGGGTATTTCCATTTCTGTCCACTTTAAAGTGGGTTACCTGAAGTCTTTGATGCAGGGTAAAAATGGATGGCATCCCAGGATAACATCATTTCATCTTTCAAGCTTTTATCCCTGGAAGCTTAAATTTTCTGCCAACTAGCTACTTTTGCTCCTCAAATTTCCCAGAACAATCATATGGCTTCTGGAGATATCTGCAAGGACTTGAAGATCTAATTTGAAAATTTAAGAAGATAAAATCATGTTTTTATATATTATTTTATGTGACTCAAACACAACATAGCTCAATAAAAAAAAGCCCAGGATGAATTACCCAATTTGAGCAACAAAGAAACATAAAAAGTTGAAAGCACCTCCCAAATTCACATATCAATTGCACCAAATTCAACTTGCATGGATAAGGCAGGTGGAGCAGTCCAGAGGGGGACAGTAATAAGATAATTCAGAAAAACCTTGGAGAGGGGTGCACCAGGGTGGAATATATGTTTCCAGTGGAAAGGGAACCAAGGGTCCAACAAAGGTCCAGCAGGATATGAAAAGTGTTGGATTCAATGGTGAGAGCTTAGATGTTTAAGGGGATGGTAGGGTGTTAGATTTTTGGCGAAGAGAAAAGAGGAGAGGAGGATTTTTGAACAGACTCTGGGGTGACTCAATAATGGGGACTAGTTTATTATGAGGAGAACTGATAATTTTGTTATTGCTCATACTAGGCTATGTATTTATAGTCTAGATACAAGTGTGACAAATTGTGGTTGAAAAATAAAAATGAATAAAAAACAAATTGAATAATAAAATAAACTGAGAGACAAAACAATAAGTTCTTAGAAAAAACAAACTAGACAAGACTTCTCATTCTCTTTTAGTCAGGCTAGATGAGTTAGTTAAGACAAAATATTATATGAGTCACAAATAGAGAGAGTCGTTAATTCTTACTAATCAGATTTATTAAATCAAAAAATGACTAAGGAAAAAGGAAAAAACAGCTATAGGAACTTGAGTTGTAATTACAAAAAACAAGTATATAGTCTAATCCAGCCAAGTTGATTTTAAGAAAATATAAGAAAGGAATTTTGGGAGGAACAGAAGACAGAGAAAACTCAACATAGGGAGGGAATGAGAATATAACTATGTGAGGGGTGTCCGTGTAGCCTGGTAGAGGATATGCTGAACAGAGGTGAGCAGGATTTGTGTGGGATTAAGGGAGAAGTCATAGATTGTGAATGGGTTTCAAGAGAGTAGGGAATTATTTGGGGCAGGGGGGGGGGCATTGGTGCAGTGCAAGATAGTAGGATGGGGTGTTTTGGGAGATTATGCTATTTATTCTCCATAGGATTACAGACTTTTCACTTGTAAAAAAAACACTGTGTTAGAGGATTATTGTTTATTTTATTGTCAACATTGGTATTTTCATCATCACCTTCATGATATTTATCAAAATAAGTAGATTTAACTTTATCTTTGTGCTTATAAAGCTTTGCAACAGCACCAAGATTCAGCCTTGATGATCATCAACAACCTGATCATGGGTTTTGTAAAATACAAAAGACATAACTTTTTGATGGATTTTAACAAACCTTGATGCAAATCAGTCTAAGCATCTGCATAAACACAACATGTACTAATCCTCTAGTTTTGACTTAAAACTGAGGTGTTGTGCATAGTCTAGAAGATAGCACAACAGGCCCACTGCCAGCACAATTTCCTAGGTTGGATTCATCCCAGGATACAACCAACCAATTTAAAGTAGGTTGACCTCAACCAATGAAATATAAAACCAAGGGGGCCCCATGGGTTTATCTTTCATCAGTTGATATGAACCAAGTTTGAATTGGTTGATTGCATCCTGGTTTAACTGGGAATCCTAGGCAATTATGCTGGCAGTGAGCTAGCTAGCTAGGGTGTATGGTGTCTCCACGCCCGCATGCCCAGACGGCTTGATGACCATACCTTGAGAGCACGTTGCTCCCGCTCTCTCCCCTGTGCAGGCCCAAGTTGACTGCGCGCACCAAGAGGGTGAGAACGTGAAGTAATTCTAATACCACGGCCGGCTTAATTGTTCAAACAACACATTATCCGAGTGAGGCTCCATGAATAAAACACCCCGGGCGTAGGCGTAAGGAAGTACTCGACTGGAAAAAACAAATCACCAAACCATTGATCAGCAAACACAAGTACAGCTTACATAGCTGCCCCTCCTCACCCGGAACATTACCTCAAACAATACGTTTTCACCCTCACTGTCAATGGCAATGCGGCCAGGTAGTACCATCGCCACAGTAGGTTGACTTCTAAATAAATAGATACAAATGTCCTCCGTAAAGTACATACTAAATTCCTTGCTCGCATTGCTTTTTCAAGGTGAATGGATCACAGGTAGCATTCATACACACCCTCTTCGCACTCGGGGCTTTCGGCAGCGCGTTGGTTCTTGGGTGCTACTTACACTACCAGAAAATTGTCAAAAATGAGGTTAGCATTCCAATCGCTTCGTCTTAATCCCAGCCCGATTACCAATACCTAAGATTGAAATCATGTGCCTGCTTTCAGTGGTATGGATATCCTCAAGAGTGGTTTCCTTCAGTCAGTGCAACAATGTGCGTGGGTTTTGGATATCATCCAAATTCTTTTGCTTCGTATTTATCGCATCGATATTTATATTCGTAGAGGCGACTACTACCCAGAAAGACCGATTTTTCAAATTCTGATCGCATTCAACTCGGGACCCCGACTTCTTCTGGTTTATCTAACTTATGTTTTCCAAACTCATTTTTCTGGCAAAGCTTCACCTACCGCTAGCAAATTCGTTGCTCTGTGTGGTTTTCTACGTACTGTCTCTTGTGGAGGCTGGGTGTACATCACGAGCACTGACGACCACTTTTGGCATGATGTGATGATGATTTCGTGAGTGAACTGGATGTTAACAATTAATCTGTCCGGTACAGCATCGCAATGGAATCTGACCCTTATCAAATTATCTCAGCTATATTGTTCTCACTATCCCTTGGCAACTCGGCAATGTCGTCCTTTCCCCGGACGCAGTATTGCATACCGGTAACAAATATCGCCGGAGGTTCAGCGGCTTATTCTTTCTCAGCATCATACCCTTGGTGTATTTCTTCCTGCAACACAAAGTGAAGCGGGTACCAGGTGGTGCGTCATAATTTAGTCATGTCCATTCCAGTCCTGCAATCTTTCAGTAAAAAAAACAAAACAAAAATGATCCTGACCGGACTATCGATTATACGTCTTCTGTATGAAACGGCATTTGTCCGGGTCAACAAAAAACGCCGACTTTTTGTCATGAAACTGCTCTGATTAGCATACACATACGTAAGCAATTCATGTGTTGGTCGCAGGCTACAGTTCTTTGCAAACTAACTTGGTTATTTTCCATCTGTGCCCAGTATGCATTCATCGAATGGAGTTTGATTGGTGAGCATCCAGTTGCTCTCGCCAATCTTAGCGCCACAAGCTAACGTATAACTATTTTGTTTAGCCTATGACATCCTTTACGATTCCAGCGCCGTTATCGACTTTTGTCATTTTGATTTTGTTGTGAATGCCACACCCAAATGCAAAGCTGATATGAAAAAGACCCTACTCGGCGGTGGAGGTACTCCTCAAGGAGCTTCTCGCACGAATCCATCGGAAAAGCTGCGCAAGATGTATGTCGATTGAAATTGATCCCATCAGACAACTAAGCAACCAGGTCTTTGGCTACTATCCTATCAGTCTCGTCTTATTTCTCCCCCGTTGTTCCAATCGTCCGTTATATATTTGCCTTCTTTGATCCCGGCTCGCCTTTACAATCGGCTGTCATAAAACTATCGGGACCGTTCTCTGCTCCTGACCTCCTTGACAACCAATAGAAGATTAATGATCGCTTCTCTTGAAATTTTTGTGCATTGAAATTTGTCATTTTTAGAGCTTGCAGGCCCTCTTTAAACAATATTTCCAGAGGATCCAGTTTAAGTCAAACCATGCAAGTCAGCGCACACGTTTTCTCTGGTATGTTATATATTGGCTCAACAGCCTAACTTGCTGTTTCAAATGGCAGATACGACTTTATAATTTGAATCTGGGAGGCTAAGCGTCGTTAACTACTTTTTTTTCCCCTAGGCTTTGTGTTCTGGACGACGCTTACCGCTGTCGGACCAGTCATTTTCTACTTTTCAGTTTGGAGCATGGTTAGACAGATTTTTATGGAGATTGATTCACCATGTTATCTGACCACTGTCACTTTCGCCTGCAGGGTTTGGACGGCCAAGAGGTTTTGCTATTTGCAACTGTAGCCCCTTTCATACTCTGTTCGACCCTCTTCAGATCTTTCTTTCGGAAAATCTTGCCCATTGTCCAATTCCTCACACTTCTGAGCATGGTGTCATACCTGGTCGACCGGGATTTATTTTATGACGATGCGGTACTTCGACTTCAACTGACCACCATTGCCGTGGGCCTCAGCACAACCTTACAAACATTCAAATTATTCCAGAGCCAACTTCAGAGCCAGTTGGAACTTGAAAATTGCTCCATGACACTGGCCATCGGGCTGATCGCTAGCGTGCTGGTTAAATACGCCAACTACTCTTTGAATCCGATGTGGCCCATTCTGAGGAAAAACAACGGCGGGTTTCACAGGATTGGACTAATCTTGGGTATTCTGAGTAGTCTCCATCTGTGTCTCAACTGGACGCGTGAATCCATACCAAAGGAGGAAGATTCGCAACTTTTGTCGCCTGCTTCAGATAACTCACCACGTTCATCTAGCCCAGCCAGCTCAGCACAATCTACAAGCTCAGACGACTTACCTCCTGCGATCACTCACAACTCACATGAAACGGTTTGGTGGAGGGCAGTCATGGGATTTGGCGGAATCATGTTCATTATTCACACGCTCTTCACCGATTCGGGTACTCTGATTGCTTGGGTATGGGACGGCTATCCAATCACGGGACCGCTACCACTTGAACAAGGCTACTGGATGATTTTAGCGATGTGCATTGGTCTTTTCTTACCGCTCACATATGGGAACGAGATGTTTTACCGTCCAGGATGGCTACTACTGGGTTGTACTTCGGCGTTTGGTCTCTATAGCTTTCATGGATGGCTTGGGTTTGCGTCTGGCCTCCTTCTGTGCATCTTTTCCATCAGTATTTTCCCTAGATATCTGCAGGATCTTGTGACCAGCTCCCAATCGGGTGGCTGGTGGAAGGTAGCTGCAGGATTCGGATTTGGATACCTGATATACGACATGTTGGAATTGTGCCACACTTTTACGGTCGCCTATGCCTTCGTGCCACTGGCGGCGGTGTTTCGTGAACGCACGGATGCAATACTGCTTGTCACGATGGCTCTTATCAGTATAGGATATTTCCAACCTCGCGCAAGTGACCAACCCTCCAGGTCGTTCCCACACCCCAGACGAGATCTTTCAATAAAATTTATGAAAATCATGTTGGGCTTGTTGGCATTTGCCTCAGTTATGGTGATGCTCAAGCGGACTGCCTTCAAAGCAGATATCAAGCCTTACCACCCTGAAAACAGGACCTTTAAAGCTGGAATCTGGACCGTCCATTTTGGAGTTGATAGGTCAGTTGAGAGTCTGGATGGCCGTACATAGTTTCTGCCCAGATTAGCTTGCTTACCTTAAAATTGTTTTTACTTACATACTTTTGATTGCTCCCAGTGGCATGTGGGAAAGTCAACGCAGAATCAGAGACATTGTGGAAGAATTGGAACTCGATGTGATTGGACTCCTAGAATCAGATTTACAACGCATCGTCATGGGCAATCGGGATCTGTCAGTCTAAATTTGAGCAGATCTGTTCAGTTAAGCTGAAGGACTGATTTTCCCAACGTATTTCTCATGTTAACTGGGCGGGGAATCCAGGACTCAGTATGTGTCCGAAGAATTAGGGATGTATGTGGATATTGGACCGGGTCCAAACAAGCACACTTGGGTTAGTCTTCTCTAATAATCAGTACATCAACAGCTCGTTGGTTACACATAGCTGATTAACAATTTTACAGGGCGCTGCACTGTTGTCAAAATTCCCAATTATCAACTCCACACATCACCTTCTGCCATCACCGCACGGAGAGTTAGCTCCAGGTAAGGGCACATTGATTTAGTACGATTGCATGGAATGGCTGTAGTATTTACCATTTCCCTTCAAAAACAGCTATTCATGCCACTCTCGACATGTGGGGCACCCATGTTGATGTGATTGTCAGCCACAATGGACAAGAAGAAGACCCCGTTGAGTTGAGTAACCTTGATGTCTTCGGGATTGATTCTGGTTGGGTAGACATTCAAGTTGATCCTTCTTGTTCACATCTAGCCGAACTTTGCAATCTACCAAACTTGCCGAGATTATGCGAACAGCTTATCCGAAGCCATTCGTCTTCTTGGGATACGTAGTTTCTCAGCCACATGCGCCGAGGCCTGCACCTTACCAAATCCTCGTAGGGGATGGCCACATGCTGGATATTGAGCGTGCGGACAGCGATCGATGGTATGTGTTTTCCTTGGTATCTAAATTTAAGATTACTCAACCCTAAATCTGAATATAGGTGCGAGTATATCCTATTCCGAGGCTTGAAGCGACTTGGTTACGCACGTGTCACGAGGGGGTAAGTGTCTATCCTATCCGAACACCTTTCTGGGTAACAATGTAATTGACCCAACAAAACGAAAAAACCCGCAATGAAACAAAAACAAAAAACATTTTGCCTCTGGCTACATAGGTCTAACCCAGCAGTAACAGATACCGAACTGCAGGTTGGCATGTTTCAAGTCGCTCCGAGCTGGGTACTTGTGGATCCGGATCGAGACTCATCCGATTACCAGCGGGTTTCTCCCGATTTTATTGCCCCGGCGAGCAGATTTTCGGCCAAGGTTGGTTCGGCTGAAGGGTTTAAAGGTCATCGATACCATGTGCTTCGGGAACAGTTCGGAACAGACGTAGTCTACTATCGAATGTGAATAGAGCAGATACCCACCTCTCATGACCTACAGTTTGTAATCTATCAAATGTGATTAGAGGACGCACACGTCTCATGACATACAGTCTGTATAAATAGGACAACCTTCTAGAATACCTTTTCCTGTTTTTCATTATCAATCTGCCATCTTGACTTGTTTATCCCGTTGGTATCAGCCGGCGTCTGAAATTGGCATCAAAATACAATATAGGCCTCTCAATCAAATATGTGTACTCTTTCTGATGATGATGATTGCCATGAAGAGGTGGATAAAATCGGCAAAGGTGAATTTAATTTCAAATCAAAAGGTTGCCATATATTATTATCAGCTATTGGCATGGTTGGAAACTGTGCCCAAAACTGAAGATCCCTCAATTCAATGGTGCTTTTCCCTCTGGAAAGTGCTTTGGAAATCGGGAACAGCATTCTGGCTTTTTCTCATGAACAATTTAGTGACTGCCTAAGCGCACCCCTCCAAAGGGGTGTATGCCTTTGCACTCCTACATTAGGGTAGTGCATGGGTATGCACGCCCCAAGGTCCAAGACTGTCAGGCATCCAGGACCAAATCAAGAATTATGGGATTATTGTTGACACTCTGTTGTTTTTCTCTTCTCTTACTCCTTCCAAGAAGGAACCTGTGCTTGGATTTAGTGCCTATTAAGCTTGATACACATAAGTCACTATGATCTATCTCATATAATGGTCCTGTATGCCTGATAACAGCATTGTAGTCAAAAGAACCCTTGTTAGTTTTAAACCTTATCAACATTCCATACTTTGTGTATTCTTGTTTTCTCTGTTGAATATTTTATTCATATTCATTTTCTCCTTTATTATCCATCATTAAAAACCACAAGCTGTTCTTCTTTGTACTTGTCTATAAAAACATAGCCAGATAGAATGGAATTAATTCATCAGTTCTCCCCATCTTTTTATGAGCATTGCCAGCTTGAGTCCCTTCTAAAGTCAGCCATTAGAGTTGAGTCTGTTCAACCTTTCCCATCCTCTCTTCCCTAAGATATTCCCAAATTCTTATTAATTATAGTTGGTATAATGATACAAATAATAGCTTACAGTATAACTGACTGGATTGAAGGCATCCCAGTTAAGCTGGGATGCATTTAAATTGGTTGATCTCTACCTATGCAATAGACTGAGACCAATATTTCATTGAGATCACGTGATGACAATGCAACCTGAAGTGAGACCAAGATTCCCGCAGCATAAAGCCAGTAGATATCATTCATGTCTTCATTTCTGATTTCATGAGTTAAATTTTGGCCAGATCCATTTTGGTTTTCAGTTCTGTACCCAAAACAATTGATCATGGAATACTGTATAATGTATTGGTATTTCAACATGATACACATAAATCTGAAAAATTGTATCAACTTCTGAATAAAATGTCATAAAGTTTCACTATCAATTCAAAACATTATGTCTTTCTAACACTTTGTATGTGTTTGAGAAGCTATACAACTTGTTACCAATGAATGTGTTCTCTTTTGTTTTTGGTTTCAGCATTTTCAGTAAGAACAATACTTCCTTTTCTCCTTAGTCATCAAAGAAAGAGGACACTGAATTCTAAGGCATTGATCTGAATCTGAAAATGTCTTAGTTTCAGAAAGTTCTGACAGCAGATCCCAGAAAAATCAATATCGGACTCCCCATAGTGACATCATACACACTTAGTTCTGGGTTCTGGTTTTATTACAAAATTTGCGTATGTAGCATGAGAACAAATTAATGTCACATCCTTTCTCAAGCCTAAATTCGTTACTTTTTCCCAAAGAGAATGATATTGGGGATGCCACACAGAACTGTACTGGTTTCCGTTGCGTTTTCCAGGGAGGGAGAATGAAACATACCAGGGAAATCTACTGGATCTGGGATCTGCATCAGTCAAGCTACCTCGGACCATGGTCTTACATGTGTGGAATTACACACCCTTTTCACAATTGAGACTGGGAAAACAATAACCCGGCTCCAATAAGGAATTTCTCAGTTTAAAAAGATCAAGCATCTCACGTAATTTTCAGCGTTCTATTTCTACAGTAATCAAATATTTCTGATCAATTATTCAATAGCGTTTCCACCAACCTTCGAATATATCGCTCTAATTTCTTTGCTTTAATTTTTTAATTTTTGGTTTATTAATATTACAAGGCTAGCGTTCCACAGATGCTCTTCTCAAAAGATAATAACTTAATTTTGGTTAACTTAATCTTGGCCATAGTGAGGATTCAAGGTTGGCTTTGTAAGCCCATGCACCAGAGCCTTTTGGAAAAAGAAGTTAAGGTAGGAAGCAATACAAATGGTATGTTCTTAAACTCTACAAAAACAAAAAAGAAAATAATCCCTGTAGATTATTGAGGAGAAATATGGAATTAATGAACAGTTTGATGAATTGGCTTCAGGATTGATGGACAGAAGTTACAATGAGCGTTCAGATTCAGAGCTAGGTGAGTCTGATCGTGATTTTCTGATGAATATTAAATTGCGAACTGAATTTTTTTGTGCTTTTTAGAACCAATACAAAGGAATTTGAGCTCAAGGATTAAGCCAGTTGATGATATAGACAAGAACTCCCTGGATTCTCACGTGGAGGGATTTTTCCCCCAATACAGCTCAGATGCACTCAGGGGAAAAAATCAGGTGTTCAAAAGTCTTCCCCAGAAGATGGAAGAAAGTTTTGCAGAACCAGTTATGAAACTTGAAAACGCCCCGGCCTGGGACAAGTCAGTGGAATTGGAAGGCAAACTTCCACGCCAAAAATGGGAGGACTATGGACAATCAATGTGGGAATTTTTCGATAACATCTTCGGGGGTCGTTTGACACTGTTTTCAAAGTCCATTGGAAATTTCATAAGGAACGAGGATGGGCTCTTCAGTGAATATTTTTACACTAATAATATCGAGGAAGAAAAATCTATACATCATCTCAATATGCATCATATTTATGATACAAACGATGGTTAGTGAATCATGAGTTAATTTTTTTTGGTTAAAGAGAACTTACCATTTGAGCTAATTGGTGGAATTTCCTGATTTAATTATTTATCTAGATCTTGAGAAAAGCCAACAAGATTACATCTTCTTTTCTGTGACGATGAGCAGATATGAAACTGAAGCAGTCAATGAGATTTGGAAGGATAGCCCTATCACCGGTTCATTCTCAAAACCCATGATTGATCAGATTAACTTTATGCGTAAACTGAGAAGGTTCATTGTGAGGCAATCAAAAGATGGAGACGCAGATGAGGCTTCAAAAAAAAAATTCTTTCTGGAAGTGAAATATGATCTGATGCGAATGTGGAATTTTTTTATTGATCCAAGTTCTCCAGCTGGATACAAAACAGATGAAGTATTACCAGTTATCCATTTATGGGGGGATGCCTTGAAATTCATTCATCATCGGTTAGGCTCAGATTACTTAAAGGAACCAGGATTCAAGATGTACAATGAAGATACAGCTGATTTTGAATTTAAATATCAATTGTACCAACTTCTCAACGATAATGTTAGATGGAGCAAGGTTATATTAAATTGTTCATCTTTTAGTGCAAAATCCTTGAAAAAGATTGGAAATGATCATGATGAGGAATTAGCCAATATAAATGAGAAAACTGCAAGGCTTTATTGGAAAAGTATAAATGAAAATGTTGAGACTTACACAAGATTGAAAACTGAACATACCAAGAAGTTCGAAGAAATTTCCAGTTTTAGTTTTTACCGAATCTTAATATATCGACATGATAATTTTATTAAGCTTTTACCCATCTTAGAAAAACGATTAAAGCCTTTAATCAGAAATCCAGAAAATTGATTAAAGCCTTTAATCAGAGATCCTAAGGAAACAGATGAAAACGTGCGATCCCCCTGGACACCATTTGGGTTATTTTTCTAATCAGCTTCCTCAATATATATTAGTAGTGGTATATTTGGATGTGTTGATATTTTTCATTTCATTCCAGTTACTCAAATATCTTTTGCAACACCCAGTCTTAATGTTTCCCAATTTCTTTTAAATTACATAATTGTGACACTTGCTTATTTATAGTTCAGGATCTATGATAGGTGGTCTGTTATATATACAAGGCTACTCAATCTTCCTGAACCATTTTGATGATATAACTGAGGTTTCCTTTATCTGTTTTATTTAATTTTAATCATTGTTATTTCATATTCTGAAAACTCTAATCTATTACAATGTATTTCTATGGTGATGTTTCCCAGTTCATGAGTGGATGATCTGATTGGTTTGATGTAGGTTTACCAGATGGTTTGAATCATTAATACATCATGATCCTTTCTTCAGAACAAGTTAATAAGAGGGTTCACATACTGCTGATTTTGAAATCATCAGTCAAAACCATGCAAGATTGACGCCGCCAAACCGGTGCACTTGGAAGGGAAAATCCTGGATGGTTTTGACTGCTAATTTTGAAATATTGTCTTTTCAATAAATGTTGGATTTATTGAAAAAGTTGGAAGGTAAGGTTATGGAGTTCGGGCACAGCTCCAATTTAATTGGCATGGGTTTATGCCATTTCTGCCGTACACAGCAGATGATCATGTCATCATCCCAGCTGTGGACGGCTGACAACCTCAACCCCTCAACCGGCCGCTCAATGTGCCCACGAATATCTTCGCCAAACGACACCAGCTCGACCGTTTAACACTAGTGCCGCGATGGTCTTTTGCTCATACGCCCCGGAAACGAAAATCGCCACGGTGCGCATGGCACACCAAGGACTAACGTTACCGGAGATCCAACGATTACTCGGGGCCTCAATATCCCCTCAATCGTTGTGGTGATCCATTCCACTTCATTACCATATTTTAATAACTATTATTTACTTATAAAACTCAAATACTTACATATATATACATATAAATCCCAAACCTTATATATATTCATCATTATTATTACATTATCAGATTCTACACCCCATTTTAACCCTAGTCACTCACTGCAACTACCCTCAATTTCCTCATGGTTCAAGAGTTACAGGCAAACTCAGAATAATACAGCAAGTTACAGTATAAAGCAAGGTATAGAATACAGTACATATTATAATTAGATATATTTCACAACCAAGATACATAATAATATATACTACATAACATATTACATATATACATAAAACTCTACCTTTCCACTACTCATCTGTCACTGTCAAAACCATTTCATATGTGTCACTTTCTTTTCTACTCATCTGTCATATTTTCCTTTCCCACCAGCTACATGTCATAGCCTTGTTTGTTTCCTTTCTCCAGCCTGATGGCTCATCTTCTTTCCCACATATATAAGGACTCATGTTCCTCCCTTTTGTTCCCTTATGGACTCCATAACTTACTAAATTACCCCCTACATATACAACATTACAGATCCCATAAATTAGTATACATACTTAGTAGAGTTACCATCAACCTAAAATATATCAATATAAATATCAGTTTAGATTCAATATAAGAAGATTGCCCCTCTCTCTTGCTTTACCCACTTTGACTCCATAAGCTACCAACCCTGCCCCATTTTATACTATATATTTTTTACCACTCACACCCCTCTTCCATTCCTCCCACCTTACAGGTGTAGTAGCAAAGCTCATCAGTACTAGCCATCTAAGAATAAATAGAAATTAGCCACACCTTTATTTTATTCTTAGTGTTACACTCATTCCCCATAGCATTAGTCAGGAAGGCAGCTCTTATATCAGCACCTTTGTCATAACCTACATTAGTACTAGTGTAGTTATACATATCCCTTCCAAGCTCTATTCTGTCCCTTGAGTAGTTCCACAAGTGGTGTCCCAACAGTGGCCTGACTTCTTCAGATATCTTTAGTCCTAGTAACACTATACTATCAGCTTCATCACTACTTCACCTTCCCCTTCTCTCTTCTCCAAATCTTCAAACATCTACAAAACATAAAATGCATATACATTAGTCAACTTATATCTTCATAAACTTTTTAAAGGACTTATACATATCCACATTCACTACCAATACCTTAATACACTCTTTATACATACACTCTACATACATACACTCAACATCTACATACCTATACCACTTCCATCTGTCAACCTACCTCTTACCAGCCATGTCTCAACAAGGATTCCCAGGATTCTACTCAGCCCCCAGTATCTACCCTCCAGTCAGCCAACCAATTAATACCAATGTAGGACAGACTTCCCACCCCAACCCAGCCAGGCCTTCCAGGATCAATGTTGGCAAGATCCCCAATACTGGAAACTACAGGGACAACCATTCATCAGAAACCTCAGAAGATCAACTGGAACCACTCCCTCAGTCTCCAGTAACCTTCCATCCCAACCTAGAAAAACCAGTCACTCACTTCTTGGAAAGAGAACCAGTCATGCCCAAGTACACAGGACCATCAAACAAGACAGTCAAGATCAAGCCCCTGGATAGAGATCTCTTCTTTGATGGAATCAACATGCCTGTGGAAAAGTTTATTAAGAGGTATGAGAATGCAGGATCAGCTGATGGTGCTTCTGCTCAAGACTTGGCTAGACAGATTATATCTTTTATCAGAGGAATGGACCTTAAAGATGAAGTGGAAGAGATGTCTGGACATGAAGACTCAGATTGGGAAACCCTGAAGACACAGCTGCTCAACAGATTTGGATCCTCCCTACCCTTGGTGAAATACACTAGACAGGACCTGAAGAAGCTGGTTAGCACTGCCATACAGACTGGAGGACTCAAGACTTTGGAAGCCTTCAAAACCTTTAGGACCAAATTTGAAGCAATCACTCACTACTTGGTAAGAATGGGGTACAGTACTAACCTTGAAGAATTTAGAGAACTTTTCTTAGAAGCCCTCAGCCCAGAATTGGAGTCATCAGTAACCAGGGAACTCATCAGGGACAACAAGATGCTAGCCTCTAAGGATGGAGGTGATATACTTCCAGATACCAACACTCTGGTCACCTACATACACAGGGAAGTTCAATCAACATCAGTCATGGACAGAAGAAAACTTTGGAGACAAGATCCCCCTGTAAACTTGGACAACTCACCTTCAACATCCAGTAGACCAGCTCCCTATATCAGACCTAACCCTCCTTCTGGCCCAACCTCTACAGAAAAACAATTGGAAGTCATCACCAAGCAGCTTGCAGCCCTCACTGCTGGAAGATCAGCCCCACCTCACCTAGTTGGACCTACCCCAGGATTCAATTTAGCCCCAAGGACTTACACTCTAAAATGTTACTACTGCTTTGAAAATACCCATGGAATGACCAGATGTAGGACCTTAGAAGAAGATGTTACCCAAGGATCAGTAATCAGAGATGGCAGAGACTTCAGGCTTCCAGACAAATCTATGATTCCATGGGACCCCAGGAGACCAATTAAATCAGTGGTAGAAAATTTCCCTAAGAACCAACCCAATTTATCATCTTCCTTTGGACAACTGGAAGAAGTAATCACCCCTGAACAATCCACAATCTATGAAGCAGACTTGGGAAAGAGAACCAGAGGAACCAAGGACCCAGAGGAACCCAAATTGGCAGACAAAAGGATCAGGAAAGAAAAGGACAACATTATGGACATGGATACAGAGGACTTACTACATATGGCCAGGCCCCCAGTCAAAACACAGAATCAAAACCCAAAGACAGAACCCCATGTCAGATTCCAGGACCTAGAAACACAAGGACCCAGCACTCCACCCAAGGAGAAACCAGCAAAGAAAACTTACCTAGAGAAAACATTGGCCAAGGACTACCCAGGAGCAGAAGAGGATATTGCCAAAAGGATGCTTATTGAAGGAAAGATGGAGTTGGCTTATGGAGAGATATTTGCTATCTCTAGTGGTGTCACTGATGCATTCAAAAAGAGGATTTCAAACAGAAGGATCCCATTGGACCCCATTAAATCAACCAATACCATAAGGAAAGAAGAAGAGGAGGTACAACAGGATCAGACAACTCACTATTCATGCCCCCTTGGATATGTTAATCTCAACATCAATGGTCAGACTCATCAAGCCCTTTTGGATACTGGATCAATGGTCAATATCATACCTGCAGGATTGGCCCACCAACTAGGACTAGTACTCACTGCTAAATCTATGAGACTTAAGGGAATTGGAGGCCACCATACCAATATACCAGGAATTGCTGAGGAAGTGGAGGTAACCATTGGAAAAGTATCCAGGATAGTACATTTCTGGGTGGCTGAAGGACCTGTTCAACTAATTATTGGGAAGCCTTTCTTAATGGATGTATCAGCTACAATCAAGTACAATGGAGCTCAAGGGGAATCACTTTCTATTATGGACTCTTCTGGACAAACTTACTTGGTACCCATCATTCTGCCTAGCAACCAAAAGTGGGAAACTACTCTTCCAGTCAACTCAGCTACCAGGGATTTTTTAGACCAGGGCCAGGAATCCAACTCTTCTCCATAGCAGATGGGGACCTGGCAAACCAACAAAAAAAATATAAAACACCAGTCACTCATTTAGCAAAATACAAATCAACTCTAAAAAAAATCAAACCTGTAAACCAACCTATGCCCCTTTCTCTTAATCCGCCTCTGTCAAGACCCCAACTCTCCAGGAATCCCTACTCCACTCCACTTACTCCTTTTCCTCCACAATTCAAACCAAGCCAGAAAATCACTCAAGAAAGACTGGACCTCATCAACTTTGGACCTCCTGGATGGCTATCAGAACAAGAACATCTTTTATTAGTATGGGTAATTACTCTCAGACAAAATTCCTTGGCCTTTGTGGAGGAGGAAAGAGGACTACTCAAACATACCTATGGGAAGCCCTACATCATCCCTGTCATCCCTCATGAACCTTGGCAACAAAAACCTATCCCAATCCCTGCACCAATCAAACCTCAAGTCATAGAATTAATAAGGGAAAGACTCAGGACTGGCCTTTATGAACAATCTTTTTCCAGCTATTCCAGCCCTATATTCTGTGTAAAAAAACAAGATGGAAAACTCAGAATAGTCCATGATCTTCAGAAACTCAACAAAATCACTATCAAAGATGCAGGCTTACCACCATCCCCAGAAGAACTCATTGAATCCTTTACTGGAAGGGCATGCTATGGACTAGGAGATATTATGGGGGGATATGATGAAAGGGAGTTAGCCAAGGAATCAAGACCATTAACCACCTTTGAAACCCCACTAGGAAGATTTCAACTCACCAGATTGCCCCAAGGAGCCACCAATTCAGTTGCAGTATATCAAGCCCAGATGATGTGGATCCTCCAGGATGAATTGCCTCAGCACATGGGTATATTTATTGATGATGGAGGAATCAAAGGACCTATTTCAGACTACAATGGAGAAAAACTCAAGGAAAATCCCCAAATCAGAAGGTTTATCTATGAATATGCCATTACTCTGGAAAGGATTCTGTATAGGATTGAAGAAGCTGGACTCACCATATCTGGAAAGAAATTTGCCTGTTGTGTCCCTGCCCTGGATCTGGTTGGACATGTTGTCTGCAAAGAAGGAAGGAAAATATCAACAAAGAAACTCAACAAGATTGAAACCTGGCCAGTCCCTACCACACCAACAGAAGTCAGAGGATTCTTGGGTATTTGTGTCTATGTCAGAATGTTTATCAGAAATTATTCCACCATTACTGCTCCTCTCAGAAAACTCACCAGGAAGGACTCCACTTGGGACTGGACTGAAGATTGCCAGGAATCCTTTGAAGAACTTAAAAGAATCATTGGACAGGACATCACCCTCAGCAAATTGGACTATGGACCTGGGGCAGGACTCATCAAATTATCAGTGGACTCCAGTTATATTGCAGCAGGAGCTGTACTCACCCAAGAAGATTCCAGTGGACTAGACAGGCCTGTGATCTATGAATCAGTGGTATTTTCAAAGAGAGAGTCAGAATATTCACAATCCAAGTTAGAGCTATGTGGTGTCACCAAAATCCTCAAGAAACTCCAGACCAGACTATGGGGCCAACATTTCCAGCTTAGAGTGGATGCACAATGTCTTATTGGGATGATCAACAACCCTTCACTTCCCAATGCCCCTATGAACAGATGGATTGCTTTTATTCAGTTATTTTCCTTTGATCTAGTACACACTCCTGGAAAGACTTTTACATTACCTGATTCACTCTCAAGAAGACCTTTGGACCCAGAAGAAGAAGAATGCCAGAGCTTTGATGAAGATGAAGAATGGATCAAACCCCATCCTGGATTTGGACTAAAACATTCTTCTGTTGGACTGCTTCTGGGGACATCAGCTAAGTTGGGGGAGGAGGTAGGTAATCTTCAACAAGGAATTTGGAAACATCTGCAGGAATATCTTTCAACCATGAACAAACCACCTGGATGCAGCAAACTGGAATTCAAACAAATTTTACACAAATCAACCTCATTCTTCCTCTCCAATAATATACTTCATAGAAATAACAAACCCTTTTCCCAGATAGTAGTCACTCACCCTACAGCTCAAATCTCCATCCTCCATTCCCTCCATGAATCCTTGGGCCACAGAGGAGTATCAGAAACTTATAGAAGAACCAGGCTCAGATTTTGGTGGCCAGGACTCAAGAAAGGTGTAACCAAGTGGGTCCAGTCTTGTGAAGCTTGCCAGAAAAGGAATTCAGTACTACCAATGGAACCCAAGAAACCTACAGGAGCATCAACACTTTTTGGAAGAGTCAGCTTGGATACAGTTCATATTAAAGCTGGAAAGTGGAAATACCTGGTAATAGCAAGAGATGACCTGTCTGGTTGGATAGAAGCAGTTGGCCTAGAAAGGATACAAGCAAGGAAAATCTCCCAGTGGTTTTTGGAAAATTGGATACACAGGTATGGGGCCCCTTGGTCAGTCACTGTGGATGGTGGATCAGAATTTGGTCAAGACTTCAAACAAGTTCTTTTGGAGTCTGGAATAAAAATAAAAGTAACTACACCTTATTATCCTGAGGCTAATGGAATGATTGAAAGAGGCCATCAAGCAATCAAGGATACCCTGGTCAAGCTCTGTGGACAGGAAGGAAAGAAGTGGAGAACCTATTTACCATTGGTTTTATTTTCAGACAGAATTTCTACAAAAAGGACCACAGGATTCTCCCCTTGTGAATTAGTATTTGGACAACCACCAATCTTACCCATTGACCTGGAATTGGAAACCTTCTCAGGAATAAATTGGACCCAGGTAAAAACAACCCAGGACCTTCTTTTGGCAAGGACTCATCAATTGGAAAACAGGGATTCTATTCTTCAAAAGGCACACCAACAATTAATGACAACCAGGGGACAGTCTGTGGACTACTGGAATACAAGGAAGAAGGACAGAGGACCACTAAACAATGGAGAATTGGTATTAGTGTACAATAAACCCTTGGATTCCCAATGGGGAAAGCTTTTTGAAAATAAGTGGAATGGTCCTTACAAAATAAAACACAAAAACCCTGGTGGATCCTATACATTGGAGGAATTGGATGGAACTGAATTGTCCAGAAGATTTGCTGCAAACCAAGTAAAAAAGTATTTTATCAGAGAAATTCCCACACAAATATAAAAAAAAATCAATAAATAAACTAATAAAAATGAACTAACTAAATAAAAAAAAAAAAAAAAAAAACATACCCTCTACTATTGACACTTTTCCAATAACCTGCTCTTCTCTTTCCTGGATAATAGTGTGCATCAAAATCTATAAATGGTAAAAAAAAAAAAAAAAAAAAAATCAACAAATACATATTAATAAGTTAACAAAAATTGCAAAAAAAAAAATAATAAAAAATTTTTTTTCTCAAAACTTACTGAGTCAAAAGAGTCAAATAGTCGACTAAATAAACAGTGCCGACTAGCGGCCGAGGCGGGTGGATCCAAGTGGTCAACACGGGCGAATTCGAGGAGGTGATCGAACACGGTGGCACGTAACGCCTGGAGCTCCTCTAAGGAGAACGTGTCCCGAACGAACGGACCAAACGAACCAACGTTTGCTACGTTTTGAAAAGCATCGGACCGAGGGGTAGTAGAGCTAGCGTCGCTGTTCGTAGACGAAGGAGCGGACGACGCTACAGATATTGGCCGGGTAGGGGAAGACATAACACAAAAACCCGAGTATGAATAAAAAAAAGATAAAGTGGAAGAAAGAAAAACAGCAGCCGAAGACGGCTGCTTAAATAATAAAAAAAAAAAAAAAAAACAAAAAAACTTTTCGACTCTGGTGTACGAACCAGGAGGATGGGCGGCAACTACACTGTATCGACGCCGGTGTACGATCCGGAAACGCGTAATAACTAGCGGTAATCTCCCAAACCGTGTCGACTCTGGTGGACGAACCAGGACGACACGGTTATCCTAGCAATTGTCGACGCCGGTGCTCGACCCGGGCATAGTTTTTTTTATTTTATTTCTTATGAGGATCTCGCCTCCCAGACTACAGTCTGGGGGGGGGATTTTTGAGCCTTATTCGACTCTGGTGGCCGACCCAGTTCCCTTTTGATATCTTTTTCCTTTTCTTTCTTCTCTTTTCTCTCGGTTTGTTTTTCTTTTCTTTTTTTCCTTCTTGCTCAGATAGCCATCGGTCTTGGTTGCACTCCGCGGCTCCGCCAAATCCCTCCGCATTACACTATCGACGCCGGTGCGCGAACCGGAACGCCGCATACATATCAATACCCGCTCAGGCATAGAACCCGGCATAGTTTTTTTTTCTTTTCTTTCAAACTTTTGAGATTAATAATAAAATAAATAAAAAAAAAAAGAGAAAAAAAAAAAAAAAAAAAACAAACAAAACAAAAAAACAAAAAAAACAAAATAAAAAAATTCAAATACATAATAAAAATTATTCAGTAAAAAATAAATAATAAAAAAATTAGTAGAATTAAATCATAAAATAATATAAAAAATAAATAAAAATAAAAAATAGTAAAATTAAATCAGAGTATAATAAAAAAAATAAAAACTGGTAAAATTAAATCAGATACATAATAAAATAAAGATAAAAAATCAAATCAAATAATAATTTAGTAACAAAACAAATAAAACATAATAATACAAATACATCAACACTGCTTTTATAATAAATCCCACAAAACCTTCTATTCTCATCACTTTTTTCCCAGGCTATCTGCTACTCATTCCTGCTCATCCCACCTCATCATCAGTTCATCATCCATCCAACCTATCATTCTCTAAAAACTATTTTTTTTTTTTTTTTTTTTTTTTCCATTGTCTGGGGACAGACAATAAGTTGGGGGGAGGAGCACTGCACTACCAAAAGGGAAAATCACCAGGAATTTTTTATTTTTTTTCTTTCCCTCCTCACCTGATTCTTAAACCACCAGACATCAAATAAATCATCATCCCATCACACATTCTACACAGTTTCTATATATCCATTCCACTTCATCATCCCCAAATCACATATTCTACATATCTTCTACTCATCCAAACTCAACAATGTTCCATCACACTCTACATATTTTCTGCATCCCACCTCATCTTCATCATCACAAACTCCACATATCTTCTACTCATTACACATCTTCACCATCTCATCACCTATTCTAGACATTTTCTACACACCTCATCATCACAATTTCTACACATTTTTCTACACATTCCAACACCTCATCTTCATCAATCACATACTCTACATCTCTTCTACTCATTACACATCTTCATCATCCCATCACACTCTACATATTTTCTGCATCCCAACTCTTCATCATCCAATCACAAATTCTACATATCTTCTACTCATTACACATTATCATCATCTCACCACCAACTCTATATATATTCTTCTCATTCCACCCATCAACAATCACATCACACAGAGGTTCCTTTTTTTTCATTCTACATAAAGTCTTCCACTCATTCCAACCCATCAAGAACCATCAGCCAGTCTCTCAGTTTCCACCATTCACCCACTGAAAATTGCATCCAACTAAATCAGAAACCAATGGCCACTAAAAAAACCAACTTCAGGATACTTTACCATACCCCAAAGGACATAGTCAAATCAGCACCAATACCCAAAGGCCTAAGGATTAACTCAGATTATAAGATATATAAAACCAGACTAAGAAGAATTAAATTTCCCACTACATCACCATCTCAAGAATTATCAGTAAGCATCTATTAGTTTCCAAGGATTTCAAGATTAAATAAATAAAAGTAAGATTGCTAGAGGGAAAATTTATTAGAGGTACAAGTCAAATGGAGGCTTAGTATTTGAGTCTAATAAATAATGAACCTAGATTATAATTAATTAAATATTTCAAAGAAACTATTACATGAAGAACATATTTCAGCAAGATGGCATACTAGTAGGATTTTCAACCACTTTAAAGACTATAATATATATTTTACATGAAGATTAATACTATGGATAATGGATACATGGATACTGGATACTATGGACACTGGACTTTGGATCAAATTATACTGGATTGGCTCATACTGGACACTTGGACTTCCATGGATCACTTTTTTTTCTTTCCAGCCTTTTTCTCTGGCTGCATTGTCTGGGGTCAGACAATAAGTTAAGGGAGGATGTGGTGATCCATTCCACTTCATTACCATATTTTAATAACTATTATTTACTTATAAAACTCAAATACTTACATATATATACATATAAATCCCAAACCTTATATATATTCATCATTATTATTACATTATCAGATTCTACACCCCATTTTAACCCTAGTCACTCACTGCAACTACCCTCAATTTCCTCATGGTTCAAGAGTTACAGGCAAACTCAGAATAATACAGCAAGTTACAGTATAAAGCAAGGTATAGAATACAGTACATATTATAATTAGATATATTTCACAACCAAGATACATAATAATATATACTACATAACATATTACATATATACATAAAACTCTACCTTTCCACTACTCATCTGTCACTGTCAAAACCATTTCATATGTGTCACTTTCTTTTCTACTCATCTGTCATATTTTCCTTTCCCACCAGCTACATGTCATAGCCTTGTTTGTTTCCTTTCTCCAGCCTGATGGCTCATCTTCTTTCCCACATATATAAGGACTCATGTTCCTCCCTTTTGTTCCCTTATGGACTCCATAACTTACTAAATTACCCCCTACATATACAACATTACAGATCCCATAAATTAGTATACATACTTAGTAGAGTTACCATCAACCTAAAATATATCAATATAAATATCAGTTTAGATTCAATATAAGAAGATTGCCCCTCTCTCTTGCTTTACCCACTTTGACTCCATAAGCTACCAACCCTGCCCCATTTTATACTATATATTTTTTACCACTCACACCCCTCTTCCATTCCTCCCACCTTACAGGTGTAGTAGCAAAGCTCATCAGTACTAGCCATCTAAGAATAAATAGAAATTAGCCACACCTTTATTTTATTCTTAGTGTTACACTCATTCCCCATAGCATTAGTCAGGAAGGCAGCTCTTATATCAGCACCTTTGTCATAACCTACATTAGTACTAGTGTAGTTATACATATCCCTTCCAAGCTCTATTCTGTCCCTTGAGTAGTTCCACATCGTTCCGAAGGTGGCTTCAGCTTTTTCAGGAGACTCGATGTGTTATACGAGATCCGAACGTATACGAGGCGCGAGGCCGACCGTCTTTCTTAACCAGGGACGAACATAACTTTATGGTGTGACTTCTGCAGGCCGAGCCATGTTTGTTTTTGGATGAAATCCAAGAACGATTGTACGACTCGACAGGAGTTCTTCTCAGCACCGAGTCAGTTCACAGGAACCTCGTTGAGTGTCTGTCAATAACACTGAAGAAACCAGAGACGAAAAATATTCGCAAATCACTGGTTGCGAAGTATACCTTCATGGAACGCATGGAATACTTTCCAGCGGAGTTTCTTGTTTTTATCGGTAAGCTTCTTGATTATTCTTTTGCTTTAGAAGCTGTTGGTTTGACCATCTCTCTTTGTACAGATGAGAGTACATTTTGTGATAGGGACCTCCTTCGATCATTTGCAAGATCCAAGCGAGGGTCTCCAGCAGCTCGGTTTGTCATCAATCAAAACCCTGAGCGATTAAGTCTCCTCCCGGCGATATCGATTGAGGGGCTTTTGGCGATTACAGCAACCAAGGAAACGTTCAATGGTCGCAAATTTGAACATTTCCTTGAGTTTGACTTGGTGAGTCGTCAAAATTGATGAGCGACTTATTATTAAAGCTGATGTTGATAACTAATGTACTACAGCTTCCTCGAATGAACCGTTACCCAGATGAAAACTCAGTTCTTGTCTGTGACAACGCTGCAATACATCGAGGTGACCGGGTTCGATCTCTTTGCAATGAAGCTGGAGTCCAGCTATTCTACCTCCCTCCGTACTGTCCAGAGCTTAACCCGATTGAACTGGGGTTTGCATCAATCAAACAGCAGTTGAGGTCCTCTCAAGAACTCAGTTCGACGAGGGACCCCGAATGGCCAATCCGACGTATTGCTGCCGAGGTCATGACTTCAGAAATGTGCCACAATGCTTTTAAGCATTGTGGCTACTGTGTTCCTTCTGAGTAGATGTTCTTCCTTTAGTACAACTGTAGTCTCATAACTTAACTATCTCGACTTTGCACTATAAAAATTATACTATACAACAAAAGAATCATGTTTTATCATTAGATTAACTGAATTGTTGTCTTGTTATGTTTATATTGAAGAAAGCCTGCCATAAAATTAATATCTTTCAACATTTTAACAAAACTGATCTTTTTTTCAGTAATACAAGCTTAAAAACCAACCAATAAAATCTGCTTGCAGGTGTTAACAATTTCAGTTTTGAGGTCATTACTATTAGGATTGATAAAATATGAGTTTTGTAAGCCAGTTAAAAAAGTAAAATGATAATTTTGAATAATAATTCTTTCAAGCCTTGAGGTAAAACTAATCAAAATAGTCAGGCTAATACAAGTGGGAAATGGGTAAGATTTTGATGATAAAACTCAGGCTAGATAACTACAGAAGAAAAAACTATTGAGAAGCTTGGTGTTTCTTGAATTTTGAGATGTTATCGCGTAATTGACAAATGATACCATCATTCAAGCCCCATTTACTCATTTTATCATCTGTAATACTTTTTGACTTCAAAAATTCAGGATGAGTGATTCCCTTTTCATCCAGTATTTCCAGCACTTCATCCCGTTTGCTGGGATCAATTTTTACAAACTCTATGTACTCGCGAACCAGTTGGGGATTGGGTGTGATAACAGATGAATTGTCTGAATCAGGCGATGGGCTTTTACGACGAGTGCTGGAATTGTGTAATATTTTTCTTCTTTTAGAAGAAAGATACTTGTATTTCAAATCTGCTGGTGGGGAATATAGGCTTATTCCACAAACGGAATCAACCTTTGAAATAAATGAAGCAAAAAAATCAGTTAAATTAAAAAGAAAACATAAAGAAATAACATAATACTGACCAGGGCTTGAGCCCATCTTTGGACTACACCAGTAGTCAAGGGAATGAATTGATTCGGATCGGTTGGATTGACAAATACAGGGAGTTTCTTGTGGTACTGTGTATTTGGAGGGTGAGCGCGAAAGATTTGATTCATATATACATTCAGCGGGTTGAACTCATCAGCCGTTATAATTTCACCCGGATGTTTCGGAGTTGGGCGGTTTGAGGAAGATGCCTGTTGAGCAGCCTCGACCGTTAATACATGGTTCTTAACCTCGACTACAGCCTTGGCTTTCTTCGCTATCGTCCTTGGATTTTCCATGTAGAGTAACAAAGAAGCCTTTGTACGATCCATACCGAGCTCAATAATACAGTCGATCCAATGAGTAAACGAAGCGCTGTCGTTTACAGTATAGTTTGCCGACTTGGAAAACTCGGGTGCCGTTTTAGCATTCATTGAAATCTTCCAATCCAGATGCGGAGAGCCATTTGAAATGGAATTTCGAATCAATGCACCTGAGCTTTCAAGGTGATCATCGCATGCTCGAGCCACCACATCTTGAAAATCGGCGAGAGTATTGGCTCCAGCAGTGATTTCGACTATAAAATTACGACTCGATGCAAGTGGAGCCCAGCCAAGATTGTGTTGGGTGCTTTTTTTGGGTAGTACAGCTTAAAACTAGTATTAAGCTCGACAATCTGGGGCTAACCTCATTTGACATTATTACAAAAGAATCAGTTATTGGTAAGCAGCTGATAAATTCAAAAAAAAAATCCCCTACTGACCAGCAACTCTTTCTGATTCTCTGTAGAAACTGAAAGGTGAATACGCTCAAATTCACTACTACTAAAATAACCCGGAGGTGGGTTCTCTCTTGCAAAGAGATCCAGGCCAAATCGAGACATTGCAACGGGTCCCGGCTCAAAATTCTTTTTTGGTGTTGGCTGGTGGGTTCAATAGTGGATAGGATGGATGGAGCTGTTGACCATCCAGACCGGATGAGAGAAGGATCTGTTCATCCAAGCCATCAACGGACAGCAATGGTGGCTGCTGTGGCCATGACCATTGTGATTCATGCTACTATGGCTTTTGGAGGTAAAAACCTCGAAGCCAAAAACCAAACTTTAAACTTTATTTTACTACATTTTGACAAACCTTGGAGAAAATCAGTCCAAGCATTATTAAAAACACAATAAGTAGCGGCAAGTGAATCCCCTTAATGGATACATACTGTGTTGTCACTAATGCGTGGACTTTTCCAAAGATCTTAGGATGCCAAGGTTATGGGGTTAGGGTCTGTGCAGTTTGATCTTCAAGTTACTGCCACATGCACAGCACCAGGATTCAGTCATGATGATCATTAATGACTATATCATGGGTTTTGAAAAAACATGAAAAAAATCACAATGATGGATGGATTTTGACAAATCTTTCAGTCCAAGCATTTGTAGAAACACAATAAGTGTAAGGTTTAACAGGGCAGCCTCTGCTGTGATGACTGTCACACAATTACACTCAAGTCTTCACAGCAATCAAAAGGCCCATTTGAGGTTGGAATTCACACCAATTTTAACTGCCTGCTGGCCAGAGTTCTGATCCTCATCAGCAAAAAAAACACCTCCTCCAATTTTTCTTACATGTAGAGCTCTTCCTTCAAGTTTATCGTGAGACCATGGATCAGCATACAACCTCTTTCTGTTACATATGATGTATAAAGTTGCTTATCTCTGCTGATTAGAGTCGTAGGCCACTCGCCCTAAACATGAATAGATTATACTCTGCTGGATCTTCCTTGCAGCTTGCTTATATATGCAGGGCAGCTGTAGTGTTCGTGTTTGGTTGCATGAACAAAGCCACAAATCAATAAGATTTGTTGACTGATTCTACCAAACAATGAGGGGTTTCACTTACTGCTTATGTCGAAATCAGCAGTCAAAACCATCCAAGAATTTCCCTGCCAAATGCATTGGTTTGGCAGGGAAAATCCTGGATGGTTTCGACTGCTGGTCGCGAACTGAGCAGTACGTGAACCCCCCTAATACATTGTACAAATTTTAATGCCCCTGATACAGTAGTTCCAAAAGGAAAGCAGCTTGGACTGCTGTTTTTCGGTATGTATAAGCTTCTTATGGGCATCTCCCTCCGATTCTTCACTCACCCCAGTACAGCTAGCCAGCAACCATTCAGCCCAACAACAGACGATCCAATCACCGGGAGCGGTGTCAGTTTGTTCTCTGTTTCGATTTTCCCCTCTCGTATCAACACTGCCAGAGTTAGGGTTATCAGACCAGAGTGGCGCTCTGAGGCCTACGGCAGCCCTTCAATCCTTTTAACCTGAATTCTGGATGGCCATACTGCACCCTCCTGAACGAGTTGTCAAGTGAGATGACCGTCACCGAGACACACACAACACAAGCTTATATATGTATACAATTATCCATAGATAGACCTCAGGTCGAGGAGAGATTCGATCTCCAGAAGTCATGGACAATGTTTCGGTGTTGGTATGATTTTGGTCCGGCCCCGTGTGTCTAATCTTGCATAGATACATCCCAGTCTAAGGGTCGACCCCTTATTATTACAATGTATGTTATCTGTACATGAGTATCTGGTTGGTGTGAAGGTCTCGATGCCATGAGAGCTTTGGGAGATCGACAGGCTTTTGGGATGGGATGGACACAAACGCCCAGCTGTGTGTATTATTCCCATGGCCGGCCCATTGCCGTTGCCCTAGACAAACGATTACCGTAGCATGTTAAAGTTTTTTGTTTTTGTTATTTTTGCTAAGCTAAGCCACTACTTAACATAAATTGATGTATTTTATCACTCACTCACCAAAACATACTCGATCGATTGATCAAGTGATCACTTCAGCTGATCGCATGGAGAACGTTACGGTCCCCATTACTCATCGGATGGAGGCTGTTCTCATTGCGATGACCGGCTTAAGCCAAGCCCCGAAGATAATTCGTCCACAGCACTTGAAATTATTAAAAGAAAACCCAGCATTATGTTATTATGTTATATAAGACCACACAGCCGGTTATACTATTGATGTATTTATTTACATATTGTGTTTTTACAAATGCTTGGACTGATTTGCATTAAGATTTATTAAAATCTGTCAAAAAAAATAAAATGTTTTATGTTTTTCAAAACCCATGATCCGGTCATTAATGATAACCATGGCTTATTCCTGATGCTGTGCGTGGCAGTAACCTGAAGATCAAATTGGGGCTGTGGCCTTAATCCCATAACCTTGCCATCCAAAAATCTTCAAAAAGTTCAAGAATTTGTAAAAACACAATATATGATTTAGAGTCAACCTAAATATTTATAATTCTTGAGGTCAATCTGCCTGTTTTCACTGAAAGCTGGCTGAACAGAATTCCTGACTTCAAGAAGTTCCCCCAACATGTTTTGTTTCTCTTTTTCATCTTTACCATGCGATCACATTCTCTGAGGGCGAGTAATCTGAGCACTTGAATTTAATCTCCTTGCAGCCTCCATAATTCATCATCGACCTCTCTCTTGATCGTCACCATCACTTTAAAGCTCCTCCAACAGAAAGTCCCATCCTCCACACGAATTAACATCCTCTAACTGGCTCGATTGCACTCCTCGAGCTCTCTCTCTCTCTATATATATATCTATAATCTTGGAATTTGCAGGTGTGTGTGTTGTCAGTGTATTGTATAAAATACATATGTACATTTGTCTTTGAGGATGCGCATAGATTATGGACATTTATAAAGCGTTAAAGCGGTGTTGAGGTTATTAGTATCGTACATCGAGGATAATTGTGTATGTAAAATATATTTCCTATTCACCGCAACCACCAACCACGAAGTCGGCTGCAGGATGATGACTTGTTCTCCGTTTGAAGTGACATATTTAACTTACCTGCTTGCAGGACCCAGGTTGGTTTGATAAATAATTATTTATCCAAGTCAACCTCTTCCGACTCTCTCGATCCTTTCTTATTCATCGGGCGTAACCCAAACTCGTCAACAAGGCAGGTAAGGACCGAGTGTTTATCCTGGATGTACATATTTATCTATTCACTATAACCCCATTCCACCCAGACTTTTGTTCTTTGTTTAAAAATAGATACATATTAGATAGATTAAGGGGCTGTTTTTATTTTTTATTCCTTTCCTGTAATCTCTTTATCTCTCTCTCTCTCTCTCTCTCTTCTTTCTAAAATTTCTTCAGCAACTTGACAACCATATGTATCTAGCACATACATACAGACTACTCTGACAATCAACCACTTTCCTCCGCACATAATCTAGCGTTATCCGAATCCTTCAGACGTCCACATTCATCCTTTCAGCTTGCCACACACCTTCCTCTCTCCCCTCCTCCCTCCTACGTAGCTTACAAGATTTTTAATCCTCAGCTCCTTCCTACTCCGTACATACCCTCCGTGCCTATATCTATCTAACAACTCGCCTAATTGTCATCTAAACTCAGCTCTGTAAGCTTTGTTACTTGTACATATCTGTCTTGAGTAACTTATGTATCTTCCTACTCGTCTCAACTCACCAGTAGCTCTTTCCTTATATCCAAGCAGCTCTTCTGGTTCTCGAGTCTCTTTTCTTATATTGCATCCAAGCAGCTAATCTCAACAAAATCTCTTGCACCCTCCCTTCAAACAATCCCAACAAGTTCATAAAATACCTTGACTTCACCCAAACAGAATACATACCTATTTACAGTTTCATCCTCCCTCCTCATCTCTCCTCATCCTTCAAACTCGTACTTTATCGGCTAACCCTTCCACCATCCCATCCAGCAAGCCCTTCGGCTCTCGCATTCGTACAGCTTCAGGCTCTATCTCTCGGTCTTCCCAAAGAACTCGATCATCAACTTGAGCTTAACCCACTCGACGCGTTTCCAATCCACATGGCCGAGCGTGATGACCGGCTGGTTTATCGGCTCGAGACCACGGAGTACGAACACCAAACAACACACCTTCCCTCAGATTCAAACTCACACTTACCTCAACCTAACCCAGCCGAGGAGACCAGCTTACTACTCAATCCCACAGTAGATTCTTATCACCAACCTCAGCCAACCATTCTTACCACCAACAACCTCACCAGTACCACCCCTACCCACTTCCTCCGATATCCCCCATCCAGCTACTCGGACTACGTCAACCCTGAACATCCGCTCGTCTGCTCTAACCCTACCCCTCAGTCCATCCACAGAATCCATTCAGACTACCAACTCGACAGTCATCAACAGTCTCCCAATCAACAACATCATCATCCTCATCAAATAACCCCATCGATTCTTGAGCCTCAGCTTAACCCATATCAGGATGGTATTCCCGATCGACAAGAGCACCAGGACATGGTCAATCAGACTATTCTCAACCCCTGCCATAGTCATACCCTCTCCAACCCCTCCTTCCCACCTCCTTCTCCCCCTCACCATCCCCTGTCCTTTGTCTCCACCACTCCATCATCCCAACCCTCTTACCATAGTCGTACCAATAATTCATTCGATAACCTCTTACCCCCCTCCTCAGCCCCAGCCCATTATTCCTACAACAACAACAACCACTCTGGCGGCTCCCCTCATACTATACCTCGTCGGCTTCTCCCTCTCCTTCCCACCAACTCCTCCCCCACTCAATCTCCTCTTTCAAGTCCAACTACCTTCGAGAACCCTAACATGCCCTCTCACCCCAATACCCAGATTGCCCCTCAGCAGCCCGATAACCTCTCATCCTTTAACATCCTCTCCCAGTATACTCCTCCCTTACCACCCCCACAGCACCATGTTCCCTATCTGTTCACCCAACCCCACTCACTTCTCAACTCGGTCGACGAGCTCAAAGGCTCCCACAAAGGAGATCCCAGGTACTCCGAACCGATGCCGAAGAACGGAGGCTATCCTAAAGAATTCGAACCTCCTACCGATCTAGCTCAAAAGAAGCCGCGGGCGGGGAGGTCTTCAGATCCACGTCGCGCTCGTTTTCGAAAGTTCTTGATGATCGGCTACCGTCGATTGGCGATCATCACTCTAACTGGTATATTCCTGATTCTCGCTGCCGTAGTACTCATCGTCTGTACCCACCTCAAACGCACGGACCATGCTTCGGATCTTACGGGTGATTCTGATGGGGATGTGGTTGGACAATCCGGGCTCGGATCTGCTCGGAACGCCTCCTCGTCTACAGGTATTGACCCTTTCAATGCCACCAATTCTGCCTTCGGCCCGGACAATGGTCTCAGAGGCGGTATTAACGGCTATGATAGTCTTGTGGTATTTGGTGCCAGCTATTGTGACAATGCCCATGCTCGTCCCTCCAATCTGCGCCATAGTTTGAAGCCGTCGCCTTATTATAAAGGTAAGTTATATTTCCTGTTCTTTTTCTAATGCTACTTAAATGTATGATAGCTGAACGAGCTCCTTACCCACGATTCTTAATCACTGGTACAGGTCGATGGACGAATGGATTTGGTTAGTCCCTTTTCGCCATGGCCTACCATTACGAAATGCACGTGCTGATTATTTGAACTGTGAAATTTGTTGCTCTAGTCTGGAACGAGTACCTCTCGGCAATTATCGGACCAGGTGGGCGATCTACAACACTGGTCAACTATGCGTTTGGTAAGTAATCGTTTTTTTTTTTTGAGTACTACACGCCCAATTAATACTTATTTTGTTTCGCTTAGGCGGTGCAACGGTTGATAACGGCTTGAACGAAGCACCCGTTCCTGATCTGGAGCAGCAAGTCAACGCCTTTCTATCAGATCTGAGTGCCCAATCTGCTGGTGCAGGTCCTTCGAATGGGAAGAGCTTAATTGCCATATGGGTTGGGATCAACAGTATTACTAAAGTATGACTGGTACCCTTCTCCTCAAAAAGTCCAGCCCCAAGGTCTTAACATTTGTGCTTCTCCCTGTCACCTCAGATATGGAATTCGGTCCTCAAAGAAGAGGTTAATGCGCACTCTCAGGTGGATGTTCAGGATATCACGGCGAGAGCTCAGCTCACTATCAATTCGACTGTCGATCACATCTTTGAAGTAGTTACCAACCTAATCCACACCACCGCGTTCAAAACTGCCGTACCGGATCTTCTGCTATTACCCATCCCACCGGCCCAGTTATTGCTTGTCAATCTGCGAGCAGCGAAAGGCAATCTGGGTGCGCTCCGAACTCTGGCGACGTTAAATGACTTGTTCAATGCCCGTTTTGCGGATAAACTGCTCAGCTTCCAAGGCAGCATGTCAGCTGAGCAAAGAGTCTTCACCTTAGATATCCCGACGATTTGGCATAAGTTTATCGAGGATCCTGGCTCAGCCAAGCTGACTGTGGTTGATCAACCATGTCTGACCAAGTCTGGGGCGTGCAAGTCGCCTGATTCCTACCTCTTTTGGGACACTCTTCATCCCACGACCTACGTACACAAACAATTAGCCTTGATGATGGCCAGCGAAATCAAACACTAACAGTATACCAGCATAAACAGACAATTTCCGAGATTCTTTCCATGCATCAACTCCCACCTTCTGTGTCAATCAACAAAAACTACCTTACCGAAGCCTTCAGCTTGGCGTTTTTCTTGATACCCTTCGTAGTCCCATTCACGGTGTTTAATATTATTGTTTTCTTGTCAAAAAAATGTATCAAATGACTTGATTGGCCAATTTGAGCTCAACGACTCTGGTTGAACGGCTCTAACTGCCGAGACTTACGTATTTCATGGTTTAATTAACATAGGCGTATTATTCTTCCGGCTAGTATCGTCTTACCAAAAAAAACAAAAAGAACAAACCCACCCTCCCTCAAGCATTTCATTCATTCATTTTCTTTTTTTCTATAAAGAAGAAAACTTCCGCATCATGTTGAATAACGAGGGGCCTTAGCGCTTTTCGATGGGGTTTTCGTTCCTCTCGATCGAGGCTTGTATACCAACAAGCACACCTATCTACACATACACATAAGAGAAAGTGGTCACATGAAGTAGATTTGTCATTTAATGCTTGTGTATGTGATTTATCCAAGATACAGACTTTATCCTAGCCTATTTTCTCTTCTGCTCCTAGTACACTTTGTATTTCCATCCGCCCTTCTCCTTGTATGTAAGCTGAACTGAGCTCGGCCCTACTATTATTTCATCTTACAAGATTTTTATTTTGTGGTTTGTGGTTTGTGATCCTCTGAATCTTTCTCTCTAGATGTATGCCCATGTGTAGCTTGAAACACTTTTTATATAAACTTAATATCTTGTCTTTTGATTCACTCTTTCTTTCATCCCCATCTTACAATCAATATCATGTTTAGATTAACTTGATCACTCGTAGAATTCATCCCACTGTTATGCCGACACAATTTGTTGGCAGTGCTGGCTTGACATTCGGGTCGGATTCCCAAACACTGATCTTTGGGTGCCAAATTTACTTTTTTTTTTGTCTTGTTTTTGGATAATTTTGTTTGGGGAGCCGGTGGGATCATGGAGGAGAATGCACTTGTGATAAATGACACAGAAAAAACAAAAAAAAGAAGATTAATTGTAAATGAAAAAGAAACTTTTGTGTGATTTTTGACTTGTTTTATCATATTGGAAAAAAAAATGAGGAAACATACAGTGGGGGCTTGTGACTATGGCAGAAATAATGAGTAAATAAAAACAGAATCAAGAAACCCACTTTTTCAAACAGAAAAAAAAAGAAAACCAGTGGGTCAACCTGCCTTTTGATTTGACCATGGCCAGCAGTTGGTACAGCATTCAATTAATGAGGTGGTTCAAAATTTGGGATGGGTAGTCCTCCCAAGCATTTTAGATTACTTCCAGGAGTTTGTGTATGGTTTGGGGCTTGTAGAGAACCTGGACAGCCACCTCAAGGTCCTCACTGGTGTCCTCAATGGGGTTGAGATTGGGGGACCGGGTCAGCTCGTTGTTGATCTTCTTGATGCTATGGCTGGCCTGGTAATTTTGGCTGAGATTTTCAGGGTGGATGAAGTGCATTATCCTCCATCATGATAGGATGGTGCACCTGATCAACACCATCCATGAAAGGCTGCAGGATCTTGTTGTAGACTGTTTTGATGTGCTGGCTAGTATTGGTCCTTCTTCCAGCGGCCAAGAAAATAATATTTGGGGTCTTGGTTGTATTGAAAAATCCCATCTAGATCATTTTTGTATCACCACCCTTGAAGGCATTCAGACTTTTACATTTTATCTTTTTTTTTTTTCCAAAAAAATAACACTGCTTGGGAGTTCTTCCAAAGCTCAAAGAAACATTTTTTAGTGGCCTGGCTGAAAAATTCAGCCAACTGGTTTTAGGTTTCTCATTGATGAAGGTCTAAAAAGTACAGAATTTCTCATCAAACTACATGGATTTCTTGTGAAAAAACACAAAAAGTATTATTCAAAACTAAAGGACTTTTGACGATAGAATTGCCAATGAAAACCAGACTAAAGAAATAAATGTCAATACAAATAAAGAAACAGAACATTATTTAGAGATGATGATGAATGAGGAATATTTACCACAGCAAATGGAACTAGATGATAATATAGCAGTGAGGACTTTTTTAGAAGAAGGCAAGGAAGATCTGAAAAGAAGGAAGAGAAAAAAATGATAAGAAATTTGAAGAATAAAAGATTGAGAAAGGTTAATTCATCAACAAGAAAAAGAGAAGGAAGGAGAACATGAGGAGAGAGAAAAAGAGACAAACAGAGCAATAATATGATGTTAATCTATAATACTAAAATCAAGATAAGATATTGATTCCCGGAACAATCAATCTTAAAAAAATAAAATGAGAAAAGGATGAGTGTTATTTTTTATGGGTTTTTATTCTGAGGAGGTTTTCACTTTACTGATTGAGACCGGTAAAATTCAACTTTGGAGATGGAGATCTTGAGTCGGAAAAATGATGATTTTGAGTCTTGAGGAATTCTTTGAGAATTGTCAGTCAATCTTGCTGAGAATTTTCCGGCTGTCTTTTAATTGAGGCTAATGAACCCTAACCGGTTGATTTTCCTTGTTTTGAAGCATGTCTGGTGTGTATACTTCAATACAGGTGAAGTTCAACTGAAAACTCAACAAAAACCTCTGTGTGATTACACCCTATTACAATTAATGTGGGCTAAATTGGCATTGGATTTGGATCAACTGAAGATGAAAGAAAATGTGGCTTCTGAAATTATCCTACAGATCTTGTAAAAAATCCCCAATGAGTATTGTGGCAAGAGATTTTAAATTTAGAATTATTCAAGATACTAGAAAAGATGAAATATCTGGAACTCTGAAGTTTCAATGGCAATCCAATTCAATACAAACAAGCTGTCTACCAAGGGCTCCATGGGAGTGTTAGTGTGTAATCCTGAATCAAATTTGTGATAAAGAGTGCAACCAATTGAAAATTCAATATTCTCATTTAATTGAAATTCCTTGTCAAGAGCACACTGCAAATTGATTTTTGCTGCAACAAACCATCACTTTTGTCTGCTGTTGATGTTCAAATTTGCCTTATCAACTCTTGATTCCACCAAACCTGTACAATCCTTGTTCCAATTGACTACTCATCAAAGAGCCAAGATTCAGGAGGAGCCCAATCTTAACTCAAGTGGAGGCTTGGCGCTATTTTCATTTTTCCTATAAATATTGGTTATACTTCTTTGATTCATAGCTAGGACAAGAAAACTAGCAGGTAATTGTTATTTTCAATCATTTATCATAACAACTTACTTGATCTAGCTGCATTTCCCTAACCCTTTCTATTATCATTTTAACTCATTTTATTTCCTTTTCAATTCTTTCTATTTTTAAGTTATATACTACTATTAGCATTTGATATCTGCTGCAATAAAGTATTTGACCTCAAATTCCTACAGGGAGATGCATCAGAAATGGATCTTGGTTGCATTAATTCTTTTGCAAGGGATTATGAGGTAAAGCTTTGAGAATTAATTTGATGTTTATGACTCTACCTCCAAAAGCACTAGTAAAGTGATCACAATAATTGAATCAGTCAAGAAAACACATAAAGCCATGGGGTGTAAAATCTGTAGCACTGCAAAGGTTATTGAAAATTCCTGATCAAAAACATTTTAGCCAACCTTGTTTTTTGATAGACCAAGCCCATCATTTTTGTGGGGGGAAAAAAAACACAAGAACTTGCGCAAAATTATGGCAGCACCTTCTCCTACTGCAACTGTGATGGGGAATTATAGTTGGATTTCTCAAAAACTGGTGGGAAGTGGTAACAAAACAGCTTGAAGCTTCTAGATTTTATGTATAATTGGGATTTTTTTTCTGCACATCCCACCTCAAAAATTAGAACACTATATCACAAAATTGAAATACCAGATGTTTCAGAGGGTGTTTTTTACTCAATTATGGTGCCTCAGCTCATACAAGGATGAATAGTTTGTTCCTAAATTTGATTAAGACATCAAAATTCCATCTTGAAGTCTCTAATTTCAGTTTTACTGTTGATAGGATCTGGAAATTACAAATCCCAACAGCAATGGGGATAATTACCATTCCTCAAATATACCTGGAGTTGACAGGGTTATTATGTCTACCCAATGGCTACTATGAAAGTGGGTGGAGTCTGGAATACATGGATAAAAAGGAAAAACTGTGAGAATTTTAGGCGTCATGTCCTTCTTATTTAGATAGAGCGGTTAAAGAATTGAATTTCACTCTTGAGAAACAGATGAAAAAATTAATAATAAGAATAAAACCAAAGATAGTTAATATTTTGAATACAAAGCTCAGAGTTATTAAGAAAAGTAAAATTATCACCTTAATAATAACACTACCATTTCACTGCAAAAAAATCTGCTTCAACTGTCACCAGTTGACATGCAGTATACTTGATTCCAGCTTTGTTCTTGCTTGAAGTTTGCTTTGGGGTGACTTTTGGTGCACAGTAACTGTACATCATGCACAGTAACTGTGCAGCAAAGCTTGTTTCAAGTATTTCCAGGGTGAGGTTGGAGTAAGATCAAAGCTCTTGCGTGTCAACTGGTGGCAGTTGAAGCAGATTTTCTTGCAGTGTTTGTTCTTCAATAATATTTGAGAGATACAAGAGAGGCCCTGTACCAGAGGTTTATTGGAGGAGAGTTGTTGTAGTGTGGTATTTCTGGAAGTTGATGATGAGGTAGGTGTGAGTTTTTTATTCTTCTTTTTGTGATGAATTCTCAATGGAAGGACAAGTTCAGAACTTCAACATTCAGAAATGGAGTATTCACACTCTAGATGCTACATCCTACTCCTTTTGCACTCAGGATCCAGTAGAAAACTCTTCTGTGGTGCAGTTGTTACTAACTCCAAAAAAGAATGTTTTTGCCCAAAGGATAACACTTAAAGTTGGTCCAATAAAGCTTGCGGTTTTTGTGGCTTTTTTCTATTTTGCCTTTTTTTCCCTGGCCCAAATTGAACCATCTGGAAAGCCTGGAAGTGCATTCCTCATTGTTCCGCTGGTATTTCTGATATCCTCAACCCAGAAAATCACCCACTTTCTCCTAAAATCTTGAATCAATCAAATCTGCTGGAATTTCTTGGTTGCAAGAATGTATCTTGGCAAGTTACTTTTCCTCATTTAATTCTAACCAATTAATAAGGAGCCAAAAAATTCATCTGACTGTTTTTTAAACCAGAAAACTATGACCTGGATATTGAGAAAACTCCATTTATTCCCCAGCTTGAAGATATTGGAAAATGATTTTGCCAAGATGGGGGTGCAACCTGCAGGTCCATTTAGGTCACACACCCATCCACTGGTGTGTGAGACCAGTGAAGAGGGGGCATGCAAACCCTTTCTATGGTTAGGTGGACTGGTGGAAACCCCTCCATTCAAAGTGTCATATTATAATGCAAACTTGGCACCCTCAAGTTGAAAATTATTCAATATGATCTGTATGAATGAACCAACATGCTACAGGTTGATGTATTTAAACTCCTGTAATTTCCAGGTCAAGATCTCCAGACTTGAAAAGCTGAAAAATCAACAAGCAACTTCAACCTAAGCCATCTACTCCCTTAATTTACCATCAAGTACCCTATCTGCCTATCTCACCCCAATGGATTACTCACCACAAATATGGAATATTCAGGAGGGGCCTGGTCTTATTCCAAGTAGAGGTAATTGTTTTGATTTCATTTTCTTCTCTACCAACCCCTATCTCTTTATGGTACCAATTTGATCTGTACTTTTTATTCATATATCTTATTGATATTTTTTTCCTATTAGGGGGTATTAAATATGACCAAATCCAAAATTAAAACCAGTGGATTAGGTTTTTCAACAAAATTTCACTTTTGAGAATTCTGAACCATTTTATATAGATATCCATGGTTTTTAAAAATGGTGGATTTTCAAAACCAGTTGATTAGATAATTGTGGATTTGTTCATATTTGATACCCCTTCCCAGGCTTGTGAATATTACCTTTTATCTGTTATTATTTCTTCAACTGATTATTTTGAGTAATAGTCATGGTCTTATTGTAAGGAGGTAAATTACTCAATCATTACATGTCACATCTTTATCCTTCATAAATATTTGGTTTAACTTGTTTTCTAACTTGTTCCATCTCATTTTATTTAATACTGTTAGTATTTTATTAATTTTTTGCAATACTGTGAACTCCTAAAATTCTTACACAAAACAACACACATTTCTCTTCAACTGGAGGACGTCCTCCAGTCAATAAACTACATGTCTCTTGACCAAAGTGATTTTTTCTAGTTGGAGGGAGAGCCGGATCATGTATGTAAACACAGATCTGCATTTGCTTACATAACACACTTTGAAAAAAAAGTATAGGCATGGGGTATACCCATACACATAAAAAGGGTTGCTAACCCTAACACTAACCCTGAATTTATCAAGCCCTGGTTTCCCTGGGAGCATGAAAAACTCAGCCCATCAATACCACCCCAGTTAAATCCTCCAGAAAGATGGGAAACACTGGCTGGGGTACCCAATAGGAAAAAAAACAGATGAAGAAAACAATCATGAAAAATTTGATATCAAAATCAACTTGGAATACTCCTTTTGTGTTCCAGAAACTGCACAAAAAGTACTACTACTGTCAGCTATGTGTATGAAAAACAGCTTGATAACTAGTCCAGTAAATAAGGTGGGTTGGATAATAAAGGGATAAAACTACTCTAAGAGTAGGAGGAGAATATTCAGGGTAATTAATAATGTGGTACTGGGTGAATATGCTGAGGATCCAATCCTAGGCCAGGAAATGGCCTCTTTTTATATTCTAGAGGTCTTCAGGGGAAGGTTCTAGAATGTTTTTGTATATTCTGCTCTAATGTATTACAATTCAAATGCACTATGATGCAATGGGAATTTTATTGAATTGAGCACAGTATTTTCTATTTCCCCATGAACTCATGACATGTATGTATAACCAATCACATCATGGGCCAATTCATGTAATAGAACAATACTGGGAAATTACCACACACTGATCAGGTAATTTCTTTCCTATTAGCATACTTTTATTATTCTTACATTTATGCAAATAAGCTTATTTTCTCTCAGCTTTTATGAGAATAGTTTCTAATCCATAATTTATACTTTGTAATTCCCTTTTCTTAAAGCATACTTATTCTATGATAAAGTACTAGAAGGAGTAGGAATTTAGTGGTAATTTGAGTGAGCTACCCCACATAATTTTAAATTCTGAGTTGATTAATGTAATGATATTGTATGATATGTTACTATTTAGATTATTAATACAGTATTTTGTTTATTGTATTTTACAGTTTATTCAGTTCTTAGGATACTCTGGAGTAGCTCTAGGGCTGACAACTACCTAGGGATTCAATAAATGCAATTTGGTGGCCAATCCATATTAAAAGTTTCAAAACTTAAACTGAACCCCAGAAAATTATCATTCAGCTGGATTACCACTAAGGGCAGCCTTGCAGCCTTCAACATAATTTCAATTAATGAAATTTACCTTTTGGACAAGAAAGAAATTGGCAAAAATTCTCCAGAGACAGAAGAAAAGAGCTCAAGTATCTGGCATGCTGTGATCCTGCATGGTGGAATCTTTGCTAGTAATCAAAAGTTTATTTTGGAAAATGAGACCTCTTTGAAAATTTCCTTGAATTCTGCAAGAAGTAAGTTGATGGCCAAATTCACACCATAAAAATTTTGCCAAGGGACCCCAAAAAAGCTTCCCAGGGAAGTTTATCTTATGACTTTTTTTTGGGTGTTGCTTGCTATTGATACACTGATAAACTTGTTGTTTGAGCTTCAAAAAATGAAACACATTGAAATCTCTCAAAAAGAAGCATGTGTTGCAGTCAAGAACTCTGAAGAACTAGTGCAATCCCCTCAGCCATAGTCATTACAACATAGAATTTATTTGTGCAACCCCAAAAAAACTGCTTCACATGTTGCCAGTTGGCATGTGGTATACTTTACTCCAGCAGTGTTCTTACTTGAAGCTTACTTCAGGGCAGATTGTGGTGCACAGTAACTGTGCATCATGCACAGTCACTGTGCAGCCAAGCTGGTTTCAAGTATGTCCACAGTAAGGCTGGAGTAAGGTTGGAGTAAGATCAAAGCTGTTGCATGTCAACTGGTGGCAGCCGAAGCAGTTTGTCTTGTAGTGTCACAGGTACAAGAAAGATTGCAGTTTATATTGAACCAAGAAATCCCAACTGCTTCATATTTATCACTATTGTAATGATTGGGATCCTTGCTCAAAAAATTGGAGGAATTTTATTTTTCTTTCATGTAGGTACTTATATTGAATGTTGTTAACAGGTTAAAAATACAGATATAAACCTTCATAATCCACTGAATTCTCCACCTTTTGCTTTCATCAAAAATCCAAGCTTCAAGCTCAAAAATATGGACAAGCAGGGTTACCTGATACTCCACGGATATTTGCCAAACCTAGTCTGAGCTCATTTTGATTTCACAGGGATATTCAGTCACTGGCTACTCCTATGAATACCATAGCAGGGATGTTTGGAAAACCTATGGTCATTCCATATCCATGGTCAATGGTAGGTATGCCATGTATGACTCCCATGAACTATGTGTTGGAGTTATTAACAAAATTGATACAGAAGATATCTCAACAAAATGATTTCCTGAGTGCAAGAGAAGTAAACTGAAGTATTTGGAGTGTGAAAAATTAAAAGCTGAAGCATTAAGTTGCTAGTTTAGCTCAATTATTCTCAATCAGAAAAGATAAACAAATCAAACAAACATCAAGATCAACTTAAATTTCCACCACACTACAACAGCTCAGCTTCAACAATCACCTAGTCCTGGAACAACATTGTGTTGGTATAATTAATATTACATAGCAGTTTTAAACCAATGGATTTAATGGACATTATTGAATATTATCTGTAGTATTGTTCTGAAGTTATCAATGTTACTTTACTCAATAATTATACTGCTTGTTCTTCAGATTATTGACCCTTTCATTATTATTCTTAAGTTTGATCTGTGAAGTTTGAATCAAAATTTTATCTTCTTTTCTCAGAATAAGAAGGAAACACCACCTAGAATAATTCAACAATATGGGAAAGAAATCTGGTTACAAGTTTGAAGCAGTTCAATTAACACCATCTCACCCGCTTTTCAAAACACAACCCATAATTAGTCCAAATTATCTCCTCTCTCACCCGCTTTTTCTTAAGAAGTATCAAATAAGTGTACAAACTATCTCTTGATCCAATTTCCTTGAATTTCCTAAAATCTAAATGGATCCCATTTGCTCCTCAATCAAAATTTTTATTCACATCAAGAAATGCTTTCCAACAATGAACCAAAATACTCCTCCAGAAACCCAAACTTGAAATGGCTTACTTATTGTTCAAAAAACACTTCAGAAGTCCCAATAATTCCTGTGTGGGGGTACTGAAATTCCTTGGAGCTTCATAGGTGTCTCAGGGATGAATCATCCTAGATTATGACATGTGCAAGTTCTTTAGGAACAATATTAACTATAGGTATAGTATCCATTAGAGCTTGTTGTCAGGTGTGTCAAGATTTCCACTCTACAAGAGAAAGAGATGAAGGGAAATTCTTGAGGGAGCCTAAGAAAGGACCAAGGAGCAAGGAAGAAAGGATGGTTCCTAGTACAAGTGCTCAGAGTCAATGCTGTATTATCAACCTCAGGAGAAAACCATATGTAGACAACCAGAGAGCCCCATTGCAAGATCCAAACAGGGCCTAGGCAGAAGGACAAGGGAACACAGAGCAGGAAAGTACCAGGCCACAAGGCCAGACATGGAATGAAACAGGTGATAGGTGGCAGGTTACAGGTGACAGATAAAAAACACATGTTTCATCTTTTGGCCTGGATTTCTTACATTTGTTTTGAATAGATAGGACAGATAATAAACACATGTTTTGTCCCCTGTAATACCCTGATACAACATATCAGCAAAGTTATGTTTCTTTATATTGTGAAACCAACATAATGTAGATAGATGGGCTGAAAATAATTTTCTGCTGTATCACTTTTAGTTTTGTGAGAAGTTTCAAATTTCACAGTGAATCCTGTACAGTTCAACTACTGACACACTGCAAGGATAATTGACTAGGATAAAGCCATCCCAGTTAAACTGGAATACACAAAACCAATTTAAACCTTGTTGATAAGAGCTGATGAAACACAAACCCAAGCCGGGACCCTTGGTTTTATATACTATTGGTTGAGGTCAACCTAATTTAAATTGTTTGAGGCAATTATTCTGGCAATTAATATGAAACCACATAGACTTCACTCTGACTTTCTGATTTCACCTCATGCCATGAAAGTTTCTGGTTTTTGCCTGAGAATATAATTTAACACTCAACCCTCTCAGATCTTGCACATATATTCCTGCCCTTCCATACAATACTCCTTTAATTTATTTACACTCTTGGGGAGCTCACAACACCCTTGGTTTTGATACGAATTGTCTTAGCTAATTCCTAGCCCTCCAATAGCAACAATGATGTGTTAGTCAATCTCTTCTCCACTTCCACATATCTTCAATCATTAGTATCTCATCATTGATATTTCTCCATCTTCAACAACCAGCTTCATCCTCAATCTTTCCATTCCTTCTTCCATCACAGTAATCGCAGCCCTTCAACCCAGTCTTCTGCTATCCCTTATAATCTCTTGGCTCTTCTGCAATACCATTTGCCTCTTCCCTTCTGATCAATTCTTTTCTGGTCCCTTGTCATCTTCTGTTTTGATCTTCTTCTCTTACTTTCGTCTTTGCTCATATCTTCCATCACATTAGGCAGATACTACTGTTAGATCTATATATTCAGAAATAGTTAGTCCCACGTATTCCAGGATAAAGTGTAGACCTTTTTAATTAGAGTGACCAAGGCGGAAAAGTGTCACCAAAACTCTCACAGAACCACTCTCTAGCATTTTTATTGCCAGCCAAAATCGGAAAATGTGCTTCTCTCTCATTCCGAAAAAGAAGTCAAGACTTATTAGTGTAGCAGTTTGTGTCTTCCCGGCTATCAGTTTGGCCATGGAATATTCTCTCGATTTGCAGGAGGGACGAGACCCTGCTGTCCAAGCATTTTTTGACCACATCACCGATAATGCCGGTCCGATCCAACCTGGAGTAGAAGAAGCATGGACAAAGCCTTACACAGCATTACCGATCAACTCGAACGTAGATTCTACTTCCACTGTGTATGTCAAACCATCTCACACTTTGGCCCTGAAAAAAGATGCACCAAACATGAAACATCCAAGTGGAAGTCCTCCCTATGGCCTATCATCGCATTTTGAAGGTGGGAGTCTTTCAATCGAAAGAGGTAGCAGTCATGGCTTGCCTTCTCCAGGCACTTCAAAGTCCGACCTTCTCCTCGGGAGTTTCCTTGAGGAATTCACTCGTAGACTTAAACCAATTGATTCCCTGACTCCAACGGATATGCAGAAATTGAAACACCCATCTTATCACATAGGAATGTACTTCAATGATAAAACACAATTCATAAGAGTCTTAAATCCCCATGGTCTCATCCAGCCATCGGATGAACTCAAAAACCGATATTGGGAGTTGATCCAATCGATATACGGCTTAAAAATGCAGGAGCTCAACAAGCCTGAAGGCCAGCATAGTGATCATGAACACGAAGTTTACTTTGAGAACATCTTCAACTGGGTGGCTGGTCAAATATTTTCACCTGACAAAAGTCTTCCAATCTGTGGTTTCCCTCATTTCCAATTGACGGAAAGCGACTTTACAGGAGCCAAACTGGGAGAAATCCAGCGCAAACTGTTGGACTACTGGGATGGTAGTAGATCTTCAAGTAAACTCGCCTCATATTTGATGAATGCTTATGACAAGAATCTTGACGGTAAGCTTTTTAATCCTAGCATCCCCTTTTGAAAGGTTAGGGTTAGATTTACCTCAATTGGTTACAGGGGCTGATTTGCATCTGTACAATTCTAGACCTTAGATCAACATACAGATCTCAGACTATAATCAGTCAAACTCATTGTTTGCATATGGATCAATCGTATTTACAATCAATGCTTTCAATTCTTCAAGGGATAGATTCAACAGGAAACCAAATAGAGGAATCAGCAATACATTCAGCACTGATATCAGTTAGGAAGACTATGGAATCAGTTTGGACAGTTTACTTGAAAGGAATTAATTCAAAATTTTCCGTGAAAGCTGAACACCCAATATTACCAATTGGGATTTCCCATTCTAACCTTGTACACATTTTGAAGTCTCAAATAGGAGAGCCCATTGGATTGGATATTACAATCAATACTATGTTAGAAATTTTCAAATCAGCTGCTTTACTTCACCTGAAAGTTTCCAAATCTCTGCCAAGTGAATTTGCAAAACGTGCAGATATAATCAAATTTGTAATATGGTTTTCAGAAAAGGCTATTCAGGACGACTTTTCCCTTCCATTTGTGGGATTTAACTCATATGTGATAATTCACGGCTGGCATCGGTTTCAATTCAGTCCTCTCTGGATATCTTTAATCCAATATATTTCTGCTTCAAAAAATCACACATTCTCAAATTTGAAAGATCTCAAAGCATTTGTTTTGTTAAGCTGGTATAAACAAATCTTTTCTGAAAATGAATTGATTGAATTAGCTTCAATTATAAAACGTTCAAGCCCATAATGGTTTCTTGAAACTATTTGTGTTGATTCCTTAGGCGCCGTGTTCTTCTTATTTGGATAGAGTTTCTAAAAGATTGAATTTCACTCTTAATTATAGAATAAACAACTTAGTATTAGTAGTAATAATAAGTGTCAATATTGTGAATAACACATGTAGAGTCATTAATTACAGTAAAATTGGTACCTTAGTACTAGCACTACTGTGATTCTTCGATAATTTTTCTGAGATCCAAGAATTGAGGGCCCTGGATGAGGAGTTTATTGGAGGAGGGTTGTTGTAGTGTGATGTATCTTGAAGTTTCTGAAATTGATGGTTTTGAGTTCTTTTCTTCTTTTGCGGATGAATTCTCTACATGAGGACAAGTTGACAATCTCAATATTCTAAAGATGAAGTATTCACGCTCCAGATACCATATTCTTACCCTCTTGCGCTCAGGACATGCGTCAGTTGAGAGATTTTTTTGTACTGCAGTTGTAAATAACTCCAACAATTTTTTGATCTATTGATGATTGGACATTATTTAACACAGAAAAAAAATCTTTTTCTATTCTACATAGTCATTTCCTTTCTTGCTTTCTTCTTTCTGAATTCAAAACATCCTGAAAATAGAATTAAGTTGAAATTATGCTTGGGAGTCAATATAACATTGTGTTTCAAGTTTATCTCTGCTTTGCAGGACTTCTGTATCCAATATTTCCCCTTCTTGATTTATCATAACATGCAGTTATGTGGGGGATGATAAAATCACTCCCCCCCGGGCACGCCCACGCCCAATGCACACCCTTAAAAAAAAGGCGTGCAGCCCGCACACCTTTTGTTTTTATTGGCGTGCGGCCTGCACCCCCACTTTTGGGTGTCAGCACGTCTACAGGCGTGTGACACCAACCCAAAACAGGGCATGCGGTCGCACACCCTATTCAAAAAAGGGTGTGCGACCTGCACGCCCTTTTTATGTATATAGGTAGGGGAGTGTGTGCCCCTACCCATATACATAAAAAGGGCGTGCAGGCCGCACGCCCTTTCTATGTATATAGGTAGGGGCACGCACGCCCCTACCTATGCACATAAATAGGGCGTGCTGACAGCATAGGCCCTTTTTTCTGGGACTGTGCTGTCAGCCGCATGGCTCGACCGGGGGGGATCACTCCGGCCGAGGAGGTCATACAACCTCCTCGGCCAGAGGGATCCCCCCCGGTTGAGGAGGTTGTATGACCTCCTTGACTGGAGGGAATCCCTCCAGTCAAAGAGGTTGTATAACCTCTTTTACCGGAGGAATTCCCTCCGGCCAAGGAGGTCATACAACTTCCTTGGCCGGAGGGATTCCCTCCGGTCAAGGAGGTCATACAACCTCCTTGACTGGGGGGGATCCCTCCGGCCAAGGAAGTTGTATGACCTCCTCGGCCGGAGGGAATCCCTCCGGTAAAAGAAGTTATACAACCTCTTTGACTGGAGGGATTCCCTCCAGTCAAGGAGGTCATACAACCTCCTCAACCGGGATCCCTCCGGCCGAGGAGGTTGTATGACCTCCTTGACCAGAGGGAATCCCTCAAGTCAAGGAGGTTGTACAACCCCCTCGGCCAGAGGGATCCCCCCCGGTTGAGGAGGTTGTATAACCTCCTCAACCAGAGGGTAATCCCTCCAGTCAAAGAGGTTGTATAACCTCTTTGACTGGAGGGATTCCCTCTGGCCGAGGAGGTGATACAACTTCCTTGGCCGGAGGGATCCCCCCCGGTCGAGGAGGTTGTATGACCTCCTTGACCGGAGGGATTCCCTCCGGCCAAGGGGGTTGTATACCTCCCTGGCAGGGTGTGCAAACCGCACACCCATCCTTGGGGGAGTCGCACACCTGTAGACGGGCGTGCAGTTCACACACCCATCTCCAGGCGTGCCCACACGCCCAAAACAGGGCGTGCAGCACGCACACCCTTCAAAAAACGGGTGTGCGGGCTGCACACCCTTTTTTTGATGGGCCTGCCCCTGGCCTGGGCATGCGGCCAGGGGCGTGCATGTATCAATCCCCCAGTTATGTCAAAACATGGTCAATTTTCCTTTTTTTTTTTTTTTTTTTTTTTTTCAACAATGAGTTCAAACTGAATGAATTAAAACATCAAGCAAAACTTATCCCTGATACGTACTGAGATGATCAAACATTTGAAAATTGTTTCAGTATAAGCAGGCAATCCTGGAACTAACTTTCTGAGACTTAAGCATGACCTTCTGGGTAGAAATTACCCTCCCATCAGAAGCAGGGGAATGGTAAAATTTGTTTTGTGAGAAAAACAAGATGGCCAAGACAAATTTAGCTGAGCTGCAAGAATTGGTTAGTAACCATTTTGCAGTCCAGACTCAGAAAAGATAAAACCTAGAGCTTATGAATAAAATTCAAGTGCTTCCCAGAACCAGGCAGACCCGATATCACTACAATTCTTGCTCCAAACCAGGCTTCAACAATGAACCCAGATCTTCAAACAAGGATAAAAAACAACTCTGACTACAGGAAGTTTTTTGCTTCCTTCTAGCTAAACAGAAAGACAAGCTAATCAATTCAAAAAAATGTTGCAGAGCGGACCTCAATTGAACAGGTCATCTAGGGATGAAGAAAAAATTAAACAATTCTCTTTGTAAGTCTTAGCACAGAAAATAATAAAGAAGCTGAAGCTGTATTCATTTATTTAACTTTAATGCATTGCCTGAGATATATCTCTAAACAACCCTTGAAACGTTCCCCTTTTTCTTTATCTCATCAAGAATACAACCTTATCAGATATTTTCCTCTATCCCACTTCCACTTCCTACCCTCCCAAACTCATACCCAAACTTTTATTGCAGCTTTCAGTCACTTCCAATACTTCTCTCTCAGTCATCATAGTAATGTTGTTTAGACGTGCAAATGGCAAAGAACCTAATCAGAAATGAATAATTTCAGTTTCTCCAAATATAACATTTTTTGGCCTGACAATCAAGAGGCAGCCACATTTGTATAAAAGAAGTGAAAAAATGATAGGATTCTTTTCCAAAACCTTCTGCTTAAGCATCTGACCCAAGTGCTGGGTATAATGTTGTTTTTTTCAGCCTGCTACTAGGTCAGAGATATCCTGGCAACATAATGACTAATTGAAACTAAAAAGCCATAAAAGTTAATTGGTAAATATCTAATACAAAGGCATCATTAAATCTTACAACTTAAATTCCTTTGTCCCAAAAGATATTAAAACCATATAAAAATAGACATTTCCCGCAGAATCTACATATAGCTTCTTCAAATTGCAGTAAGATTTGAATAATCTTTCAGATTCTGAATCTTGATGCAAAATGACCTAGGGTTCCTCATCAAAGGTACCCCATAATTATTACTCCTTCACTCACCTTGAAGGTCTTTTGGTTCATCCACAATAAATCTCATGCTATACTTACATACACTAAAAGCATACTAGTACAAACTTCAAATAAGAATCACAGGTTTTGGATATGATGTATAAATAAGGTTTAAATAATTATCACCATATTACATTTAAATAGCATCTCTAGTGTGGGCATAAACAACGCTGTGGTACTACCATTTTTCCTACTGTCAGAGGTGGGTTGCTCTGGGGTGATTAAAATGCCACTCAATGTAAATTTTGTGGGATTGAACAGCAGCTCCAATTTGTAGATGGGGTTGAATCTAGTCCAAGAGTTTACGCCTAGCCGGTGATAAGTTTTGAGAGTTTCAGGCTTGAGGGTCCAGACAGTGATATGTAGATATGTTTTGGTCAAGCAAGCTGGAAGTAGTGATGTGTAGATGTATCTTTGAGCTCAAGAGGAATGGGTAAATAAAATTATGTTATTATTATTTTCTCTTCTGAAAGTCTGGGGAGAAATAGAGTCTGAGGAGTACAACTTTATATGTGAGGCTGACTAAGCTAATAACAAAACCAGTGAAATGAGTGTGAAACGTGAAAAAATGGAAATGATATGAATGTAAGAGTATTAAAATATGGTTGTTGATAAAAAGGAATAAAAGAAGAAGAGGGGAGGGAAAGAAGTGATGATTTTTATGGATCTTTGATGTGAATGATCTGAGTGCTCTTATTAATAATAATCAACAGCCTGGAAAGTTTGGAAAGCTGTGCCAGAGTCTTTGAGAAATGCAACAGCCTCTTCACACAATGGAAACGTGGAAGGTATCTGAGAAGACAAATTCTAATCAGCCCAGTTTTTTAGACTATGATCAAGCTGGATAGTCAAGGTTCTTTAGAGGGAAACCTATGTGGGTTTTTTCAAGGAAAAACCATAGAAAAAGACTTGAAGTGAAGCTTATGTATCTCTTGAGTTGATTATGATTTATCTGATCTAATGATTGAAGCTTGATTTGATCTGATGATTGAAACTTGATTTGATCTGAGGACTGAAAGAAAGGGAAAAAGGGAAAAAGGGGGGAAGACAGAGAAGGACTACTGTCAGAGAAGCAAGGTTCAAAAAGGGGACTGACTGACAATACTTGAAGTACTGGGTGAAAGAGGCCTTTTTTTGGTTAGAGTGGTGAGCTGTAACTTGGTTGAGGTATACCCAAGATTATAATCAGTGACAGAGATCCCAAATTCACGTCAGAATTCTGGAGAAAACTACATGATATGCTTGGTACTAAATTAGCCTTCTCTACAGCCTACCACCCTCAGACAGATGGACTAGAAGAAAAAATGATACAAACCCTAGAAGATATGCTACATAGATTCTGCTCCTTTGGATTTGAGTTCAAGAATCATGATGGGTACACTCATGATTGGGTTATTCTACTACCAGAATTTGAAATTGCTTATAATATTAGTAAACATTCCTCCACTAAAGAAGCTCCATATGTATTAGAAAGAGGATGGATACCATGTATTCCCAAAGATAGTGTAAATGATAAATTACCCCACTTGCATCCTACAGCACTATATTTTAAGAAAATGTTAGATCTGACCCAGCAACATGCTAAGAAATGTGTAGAAGAGGCAGTAGAGTACAACAAAGGAAGATGGGATCAGAGTCATAAAGAACCTGAATTTAAGATAGGAGATAAGATCCTTTTATCAACTATTAACTTCAATAATTTGGGAGGTAGTAGGAAGCTCAAACCCCCATTTATAGGCCCCTTTACCATTAAACAGCTTCATGGAAAAACTTCTGTAGAAGTAATACTGACAGAGGAACTATCACGAAAGCACCCAGTATTCCCAGTCAGTCTGGTTAAACCATACCGATCTAGGACTTCAGAGGAACCAGTTACCAACAGTGGGCCCGCTACGCTAACAATAGCTGTAGCTTAGCGTAATGTTAGCTTTTGTGGCTACGCTAACACAAAGTTACTGTTAGCTGAAGATTTTTTCAGCTAACGCTAAAACAAATCTGTTCAAAAAGAGAATAGCGGGTAGTGTAGCGTTAGCGACATCAAAAAAAAATAGTGGGTAGCGGAGCGTTAGCGACATCAAAAAAAAAAGTTAACGCTACAGAAATTTCTGGTTAGCTGATTGTTAGTGGTGTTAGCTGGAACAAACGCTACGCTAACTGTAAGTGTAGTGTTCTTTTCAGCTACGCTAACTGTTAGCGTAGCGCTCTTTTCAGCTACGCTAACTGTTAGCGTAGCGCTCTTTTCAACTACGCTAACTGTTAGCGTAGCGCTCTTTTCAGCTACGCTAACTGTTAGCGTAGCACTCTTTTCAGCTACACTAACTGTTAGCGTAGAATTCTTTTCAGCTACACTAACTGTTAGCGTAGTTCCCTTTTGCAGTGCACTAACTGTTAGTTTAGCGCTACAGTAACTGTTGGTTTAGTGCTATACTTGTGGGAGTATAGCAATCATTTCTTTTCTTGAGGCATTGATTCTTTCAAATTAATATTTTCATGAATCCTGTTGAAGCATTTCTTTTCCAGCTTTACTCGCTTCCTTTGAGTTAAATAAGCATTTCTTCTCATTCTCTGATGGGCATTCTGATTACTGTTCTGGGCAATTTCCATATGAGCAAGATGTGTTATTCAATTGAAATTTGTCCAGGCAGTAACCATATTTCCCAAAGCAATGGAAGAAATGCATATCCAAACATTGGAAAGAGAAAAAATGGAAAAGAAACGAACATTTTTTTTTTTGAAAAAAAATAAAATAAATAAATAACAATAGAAATTAAAAAAAAAAAAAGCTGTTTTGATTGATGTAGTTGCACAAGTACAGGAATTAAAACAGCATTTTGATTGATTTACTTGTGAAAGTTGAGATTTTTTATTGCTTGACTTGCACAAGTACAGGATCTATAATTGGGCAGAATGGACCAGCTTTGACCTCAGACAGTGGAATTTACCACTCCTGCTATACTATAAGTAACTGCAACATGCCTAATCAGTGTCACCCTCATTGGTGAGTAGGATTTGTAATGAGGGTGACATTGATTAGGCATGTTGCAGTTACTTATAGTATAGCAGGAGTGATAAATTCCACTGTCTGAGGTCAAAGCTGGTCCATTCTGCCCAATTATAGATCCTGTACTTGTGCAAGTCAAGCAATCAAAAATCTCAACTTTCACAAGTAAATCAATCAAAATGCTGTTTTGACTCCTGTACTTGTGCAACTAAATCAATCAAAGCAGCTTTTTTTTTTTTTTTAATTTCTATCGTTATTTTTTTTTTTTTTTTCAAAAAAAAAAACTGTTATTTTTTTTTTTTTTTTCAAAAAAAAAACTGTTCGTTTCTTTCCCATTTTTTCTCTTTCCAATGTTTGGATATGCATTTCTTTCATTTCTTTGGGAAATATGGTTACTGCCTGGACAAATTTCAATTGAATAACACATCTTGCTCATATGGAAATTGCCCAGAACAGTAATCAGAATGCCCATCAGAGAATGAGAAGAAATGCTTATTTAACTCAAAGGAAGCGAGTAAAGCTGGAAAAGAAATGCTTCAACAGGATTCATGAACATATTAATTTAAAATAATCACAGCCTCAATGCAAGGCAATTTGTGCAAGGGAAAAACTTTCAATGTTCCCACATCATTTTCTTTGCCCAAGCACATCACCACAACTATTGGTAAAACAAGCAGGGATGTAATCCACCCAAAAAATTATGTTCAGACTGTTCACTCAGCTGGCTGTGGGCCAACACTTTGCACTATTTGAGCATAGTGTAGTGGGAAAGGATTAAGCTAACAGCTAACATTTTGCAGGAAAAAATTCAGCTAACAGCTAACATTTAGTGGGAAAAAATCAGCTAACAGCTAACATTTAGCGGGAAAAAATTCAGCTAACAGCTAACATTTAGCGTAGCGTAGTGTATATCTGATGCCGCTAGGCTAATGAGAACTCCAATATGTGTTAGCCGAAAAAAAATTACACTACTTGTTAGCGTAGCGGTTATTTTCCAAAGCTAACACTACAAAGAAATTGGCTGAAAAATTTCTTGCTACGCTAACTGTTAGTTTAGCAGCGTCAGCTAACGCTAAAAATTTTCTGGAAAAAAAAATAAACGCTACACTAACAGTTAGAGGTCAAATAGTGTAGCGTAGCGTAGCGGCCCACTGTTGCAGTTACCCAACAACCCGTTTCCCCGATTGAGGTCTCACCTTCTGGACAACTGAAAGTAAAAAAAATCTTGAAAGATAAAAAAGAAAGGATACAAGGAAAAGACACAAGACTTTACCTGATCAGATATAAGAATCAGTCAGCAGATAAAGATGAATGGTTACCAGAAAGTAACATCCCTGATGGAGCAATACATCTGAGAAATTACAGAGCAACCAAGAGGTCATCTTAAGATCTTTTTCCTCACCTTTTTTAACCTATTATCTTTTTATGGAAACTGTAGAAAATCACTTTTTTTCAGGAGACTTATCTTGGTGGTAGGGAATGTCAGCTTGCTACTATGACAGAGCAACCTGTCACACACATTTAAAACATTGGTTACAGAAATTACATATAAAGAAATAGAACATCAAATAATAGTTGAATTATTATTTTATATTCTAAATCTACGCTAAAATTAACCTAGGGTACCTCACTCATAGGTACCCCTAATTCTCACTCCTTAACTATATAAATTAGCTTTTTATAATTAGCAAGTACCTTTAATAAAAAGGCACTCACATTATTGTATGCTTATATACACATACAAATATGCTTAAACCCCATTTCCAGTCACAGAAATGAGGTGTTGTGTAAATTGGGGGAGATAGCGTAAATCCTCTGTGTTGGACTCCAAACCCGCTTACCGCAGCCCGCCCAGCTTGAATCCAACACACGTGACCAGGAGCCCGCACCAAAGTTGGATTACAAGCCCCAAAGCAAACTGTAGACCCCTCAAAGGCTCCCCGCGTGGCACGCGGACACCAGAGTCAATAAAATAATTATTAAAGATAACAAAAAGCGCCCTAGTAACCTCTTTACATATGTTACATATGTAATAAGGATTACTGGGGACTAAAATATTTAATTACATTATTTTATGTTATTTTATACAATAGAATAATTACAGTAAAACACTTAAACAACAGTACTAAAAAAACAATTACTGTGGCTTACTATAAAATACCAATAAGCCACAGATAAATACAAACCAGTACTAATGAATTAACTGACTGTAATTAACATAGTAATAAACAACATGTAAATAAATAACATGCATTAAACAGCGGTGACTTATACTCAAGACATAAGTTGCTGTGGCATCACCAAGAAGGCCAAAATGTGGTTCAAGTACCCACAAGTTGGCAATTAATACCTACAGGGTCCCCAGAGGGATCCCAAGACTATTTAAGGAGCTCTTCAACCAACAAAAGAAGGCTCCTCATGCTTTACAATACCACCCAGACACTTACCCACCTCTTATCTGATACCAATATCCATAAATAGCCTGGTAAGTCCCTTAGTAGTATTCCTTTAGCCCTGTCTTCCCCACCAACAATTCAGTTACAACCCAGCTCCATCCTCCACATTTCCAAGCTCTCAAAACTGTCCTGTTCTCACTCAGAATATCCTCAATTTCCCCTAGGTTTATTGCTAGTAAGTAATAACCCTTCTTTCTTGAGAATATTCCCCATTCTTTTCCACTGGGATTTAAACCACCCCTGTTCAAACAGGCCCCAGTTTTCCAGGTAATTCCATCCTCTGCATTTACTTGTAAGATACCTTAGAGGGATTAAACCACCCCTGATTAATCAGGCCCCTCTGGATTTAATTATATTAAATTTTATTTTAATATAATTAACATCTTTTTCTCTTATTTTTACGTCACAATTCCCATTATTATCTTGGGAATTAGGCCTTATCTTTACCTCCCAGAGTATCCTACTCTATCAACTTATATTTTGCACCACATGTAGCTAGAAGGGTTCTTCCTAGGCATCACGTAGGCTGACACATAAATTGGATTGGACACATCCAAAGGGGGAATCACTACAACTTGTACCCTCTTCCATCAAAGTACAGGATATTCCGGAACCTCTTGTGGAATTTAACAACACAGAAAAACACTGTGGCTTCTCTGAACCTGGATTTGTCTTGGAAATATATAGAATCAATGACTTCCAGCTGCAGCACAAAAGATTCTGAGCTTAGCCATCTCCCATGGCCTTCATCAGAAAACAAAAGATAGTATAGCTGACTCACTTTTGCCTCTGGGATCATAAGTTATCTACTCTAAATATTTCTGTATCTCAATTATTTTGCATCCTTGTATTTTTCTTTCAAGATGTGAACCAATTGGTCATGATATTGATGTGTATATTTCAAAGGGAAATTCATCTGAGATATATACAAATTTTTGTGATTAGTTTGCATCCTTTTGTTTTTCTGTCAAGAGGTATTCCAATTGGCCCTGATATTTATATATTTACAAGGGAGTTTCATCTAAGATATATCCAAATTGCTATCATTTTTTCATGTCCTTTTATTTTACTTTCAAGAGGTATTGCAATTGGCCTTGATATTTATTTTTCCAAGGGATTTTCACTGAGTTACTCTCCACTCCTAATCTATGTGTCTCATTTCTTGCTGAAACTTCTCAATCAACTATTTCTGACACTAGTTATTTGTCCAAAGAGATATAATTTAAACACAAATTCTTTGTTTTAATCACTGAGATTATCATCATTTTGTTTGCTCCACCACTTCTGAAAGCCTTCCTGTAAAGCTTGCATCATTTTCCACTCAGAAAACACCTTAGGCCACAAGCCAGATTCATTGTGGTGATTGTCAGCTTCATGATGTGAAAAAGGATTCAAAATATAACTGTTTTGATTAGTGTGCTGTATGTGATGACATGTGGATTTGCCCTCACTAATTTTCTTACAAGAACCGGTGCTTCCACTGAAGTAAAACCTCCTTCAAAACATTTGTGCTGGAAATTGAGGAAAAATTTGATGAACTAAGTCTGCCATGAGATTATGGATGAACTAAGGCTGCCATGGGATTATGGAAATAAGATACCTGTATGTGTTCTTATTCAATTTATTTTTGGGAAACCTTTGACTTGCACAAACAGGTACAAGAGTTGAGGTGGTCCTTTTTTCCAAGGTAGGAATCTTAGTATTGGTGTTTATATGCCCACACCAACATTCCACTAGCCTCAAATGAATTTTATTTCCTGGTGACACCTCGCAGATTGATTCCACACATGCAATCACATTTGCTCAATTTTGCTTTCCATGCTCTGATTTTCATGTCACAAAATAATCATATCATTATGCTTGAATACTTATTTCACACTCTAAATCTGAAGTGCATATTAAATCTTGCAGCTTTTGACTCACCAGATAAAACATCCCCTTACAAATTTTTCCTTGGGATTCAACTTGATTTCAGCCATTTGCCTAATTTTGTGGGTGGGGAATCTGTCCCTGAGGATTTCTAGTATCTGTTCAATATCAGCTTGGTTAAATTTTGCATTGTGTATGTATGGACACACAATCCTGCCTTTGATCAATGTGGAGTTGTAACCAAATGACTTTTGAATTAGTAAATTTTGTTGAAATATATTGGTAACATGTGAATATGCTTGAAAGTATTCCCTTGATTTAACATTGCACAAATATGCACCAGAAAACAATAGCCTCTCTATTTGATAGTTAGAAAATGAGTGGGCCAAATCATGGCTTGTTTCTTGTTGATTTGAGTGAATTGATGCTGTGCGCACTATCCTATTGTAGCTCTCAAATTGCTCTGCGGCAAAAAGACTTGCACCAAATTGCCTGATGGATTGGGATAGGTGTAGAAGCATATGTGTTATGTCAAAATATGTTAATATTTCTATTTTTATATTTTCTCATTACATCATGAATATATATTCACATATTTTGTATTTACATAGTCTACTATGGTTTTATCTCTCATCAACCAAACTATGTACTTACCAAAAGTATATAAATACTTTCTTTTCACCTTGAAATATATTTTCCTTGGGGGAGTTTTATTGTCCATCATCTCATTATAGGATTTTCTGCTTTACAATATGGACCTTGGGTTTATTTGACCATTGGCCAGGCATTTTACATATGTGGTAAATAAACTCTCTGATAATTAATTCCAGTCCTTTTATGTATGTCTCCATGTCCAGAATGCAGGTCTGAAATGCCACACTGGATAAGTAGCATAGTGGAGGACTTCCCATCGCCCCAGAGACCCCTGTAGATTCTAAACTACAGGGTCTAAATTCTAAATTGGGCTCCTGTAAATTTACACAAGGGTTGGATGGGCGTTGATAAACGCACGCCAAGCGCGCACGCCAACGCCAACCCGCACACCAATTTTTTTTGGCGTGCGGGGCCTACACGCCAAAAAAAATTGGCGTGTAGGGTCTACACGCCAAAATAAATTGGCGTGTGAGACCCACACGCCAAAAATGGATAAATTGGCGTGTGAGACCCACACGCCAAAAATGGTGTGTGGTTCCCACACGCCAATGTATTTTGGCGTGTGGGCCCCGCACGCCAAATAAAATTGGCGTGTGGGCCCTGCACGCCAATTGTTTGGGGTGCGCTCCCACACGCCAAACAATTGGCGTGCGGCTCCCACACGCCAATTGTTTGGCGTGTGGGGGGATCCCGCTCACGTAATCAAATGGGAGGGCCCATTCGATTACGTGAGCGGGCCGGCTGACGAGGTTATACAACCTCGTCAGCCGGGAGGACTTCCTCCCGGCACGAGGCTGTATAACCTCGTCGGCCAGGAGGAATTCCTCCTGGCCGACGAGGTTGTATAACCTCGTCGGCCAGGAGGACTTAACCTCGTCGGCCGGGAGGAAGTCCTCCCGGCTGACGAGGTTGTATAACCTTGTCGGCCAGGAGGACTTCCTCCTGGCTGACGAGGTTGTATAACCTCGTCAGCCAGGAGGAAGTCCTCCCGGCTGACGAGGTTATACAACCTCGTCAGCCAGGAGGACTTCCTCCTGGCTGACGAGGTTGTATAACCTCGTCAGCCGGGAGGAAGTCCTCCCGGCACGAGGTTGTATAACCTCGTCGGCCGGGAGGAAGTCCTCCCGGCCAACGAGGTTATACAGCCTCATGCCGGGAGGAAGTCCTCCCGGCTGACGAGGTTGTATAACCTCGTCAGCCGGCCCGCTCACGTAATTGAATGGGCCCTCCCATTCGATTACGTGAGCAAGGGGGGACCCGCACACCAAAACAAATTGGCGTGCGGGGCCCACACGCCAAAATAAAATGGCGTGTGGGAACCACACGCCATTTTTGGCGTGTGGGTCTCACGCGCCATTTTTGGCGTGTGGGTCTCACACGCCAATTTATTTTGGCGTGTAGACCCTACACGCCAATTATTTTTGGCGTGTAGGCCCCGCACGCCAAAAAAAAGTGGCGTGCGGGTTGGCGTTGGCGTGCGTTTATCAACGCCCGGGTTGGATACCCTCCATACCCGCCACAACCCTCTCACCCAAGACATCCACATCCCTGTTATAGCTGGAACCGGGAACTCCCCCAAGGGGAATTAATATTTCTGTAGGTGAACTATTTATAGGTAAAATCTATGTACATTCTTGGGTTGGTGAGAGACAAAAATCCATAATCTCATAGACTATCTATATAAAATGTGAGAAATATATAAATGACAAATGTCATGGGAAACTGACATAACAATCCCAACCACAATGCCAGCCAACAGATCCGGGACCACTCAAACAGGAATGCAAGCTCAACAACAAGCCATTGACCCTAATCTTGTTAAACGCGCGGCTGACTCCTTCGGTAGGTTTCCCAACATGATTACCTTACTCATCTCCCTTCCATTTTTGCACTACTTTTGTCTAACTTGTTTGCGCCGTGGTCAAGTTTCTCTGGGCTTGGATGAAAGCGATTCAAATCATCAGAATCTAGATGTTTACAAGGAATCATTCAAGGGACCTTTTCTACAAGAAACCAAACATTACTATAGACTCGAATCAGAGTCATTCATTGCCAAGACATCTATTCCTGAATACATGCAAAAAGCCGAGATGCAATTGAAAGAAGAAGAAAATCGTGTTGACATGGATCTTCATCTTAGCTCAAGCCGGATGGTCAGCTTTCTTTTTATCTTCCTGCCATCCGTCTTCAGCTAGCAATTAGCTACCCTATTATGATCTGACAAAATATATATCTCTTTTAGCTTGTCACCACTTGCAAAACCGTACTAGTCAAAGAACACGCCGAACTCCTGCAGGAAGAATTTTTGAGGCTGCTAGAGAATCAAAAAGAATCAGGTGCGTTTCATCTTCCAAACCGGCAAGCAATACATTGAACCAAACTGAGGTTGAATAACGTTCCGTTACCATTGTTGTAGATCTTAGTCGGATGCATGGCCTCCTGGGACGTATTCCCGAGGGGCTGGACCCATTGCGCGCCCAATTTGAAGTAGCAACTAAAGCCAGTGGACTTACAGCCATAGAAAGCATTGCAGGAGATAAACCTGAGGCAGTCGAACCTAAAGCTTATGTAGACGCGATCTTAGGGGTTTACCAAAAATACTCGGATTTGGACAAAAAGTCATTCAGAGGCAAAGCTGGATTCAATGCTGCACTAGATAAGGCTTGCCGAGAGTTCATCAACCAGAATGCAATCACCGGTAAATCCAATCAGAAATCTCCTGAGCTTCTGGCAAAGTACTCTGATCAACTGTTGAAAAAGACCAACAAAGTTGGCGAAGAAACCGACTTGAACATCGCGCTAGTCCAGACTGTCAGTCTGCAGTTCAACCAATAACTGAATTGTAAACATGCTGCTCATCAACCTTGCACTTGTTTTTTTTTTTTTTGGGGGGGGGGGGGGGGGGGGGTGATTGCAAAATGATGTTTTTGCACAGATGACTGTGTTTAAATACATTGAGGCTAAGGATGTTTTCCAAAAGTTTTATTCAAAGATGCTCGCAAAGAGACTAGTGTATTTCCAATCTGCATCAGATGACGCTGAGGCGAGGAATGCCATGTTATTATTAACACTGAAAATAAGAAATAAATGACCAGAGAAATAAACCAGTGAGATTGAGAATTTAATGAAATGAGCAAGAAAGAATTGAAAGAGCGAGAAAAAATAAAGAGCAAGAAAAAATTATTAGATGAAAAAAAAAGAAAGATTAGACAAAACAAAATAGAAACTACATAGAAGCCTCATAGTATTGACGGATGCAACAGTTCTTCTGAATATCAGAGAACAACATGGAATGGAATTTCCGGCACTTGTGAGATACGTTCGAACCTGTCTCATGAGTCCAGGTCTGCCAAGGATAGCCATTCCAACGATTGCAATCCATCATCATCTTCTTGTTGTTGAGAGTCTTCATTGTTGAACTGTTGCCAGAGGTCGTCCATTATGGCCGTCGAGATTGATTACTGATGATGAGGAGCTTGGATTGGCGGTGGGTGGGTGGTGTGGGCTCTATTTTAGATTTTACATGTGTTTGTGTTGACGGAAGAGGATTTTTTACAGGTCTGGCTGTAATCTTGTAAGTTAGAATTTAGACCCTGTAGTTTAGAATCTACAGGGGTCTCTGGGGCGACGGGAAGTCCTCCAGTGAAAACCAGAGGGCCTTCATTTCTTCTGTCATGAAAGGAAAGAAGACAGATGGGGCTACCTGCAATATGTTCTGGAAATTTTTACCCAATAAAGGAGGCATGGTGGCACATCATATAACTTGCTTGAATGGGAGGTATGTTTAGGCCCTTGGGGGTTGATAAACCCATGACTCCCCTGGGTGCACGCCCATAAAAAAACAGGTGTGCAGCCCGCACACCTCTTTTTTTATGGGTGTACAGGCTGCACGCCCATTTTTGGGCATCAGCACGCCCAGAGATGGGTGTGCAAGCCGCACGCCCATCTACAGGCATGCAACACCGGGCCTGCCTGTAGGTGTGTGGTCCCACGCCCCGTTCAGAAAAGGGTGTGCGGATTCTCTATGTGTATAAGCAGGGGCATGCCGCCACCTATACATAGAAAGGGCATGCCAACAGCACACCCTTTCTATGTACATAGGTGGGGGACCACATGCCCCTACCTATGTACATAGATTGGCAGTGTGCCTATCTATGTATATAGGTGGGGGCATGCACACCCCCAACCTATATACATAGTGATAATGTCATGTCTGCAATGGATTGTGGACATGACATCAGCCTGCACTACCAGGCCCCCAAGCGGATTTTAACCGCAACCACCACCTCACTTGGTCTGATTGATCATCACCCCCCTCCTCACAGCCCACCATACCCCTCCCCTTCACACACAACCCCACAACCCCCAACTGAGCCAAGCCACCCAACCCAATCCAAGCAAGCCAAGGCACCCGACCCAACACGGAACAACCAGAACACCCCGTCTGTGGGTTGGTTTTCTTTTTATCCCAAGCCCCCCTGAGCCCTGTGCCCGTGCCCTGTAAGAAAGAAAATTGTCATTTAAAAAAATAAAAAATAACAAATAAGAAAAAACACAAACAAAAACATAATGCAAATAAACAAAACAAAAAATCTAACATAGGAACAAAAAAGGCAAAAAAGGTCAAAAAACCACAAAAAAAAACTACAAAATCAATTGGGGCCCATTAGGCCCTGTATTGACACTGGGACAAGCCCCAAAGGGCCTAGTAAAGGGGCCAACAGGGCCCACTATGACTGGCCAAAAGGGGCCAACTGTAGTGAGCCTCCTCATTCCAGCTGTCAAGCCTTGAAAAGGGAAAAGGGCCCCCCCAAAAAAAACGAATATTATTCGAAGAGAGATGAAATGGACGGTAAAAAAATTCGAATTTTATTCAAATTAGCTTGAAAAAAAAAAGAAAAGAAAAAACGAAGCGGCTTCGAACGCATTTCGAATATACATACATCATTCGAGGACAGTCCGCCTTTCAAACATCCTTCAAAGTGACTTCAAAGCCTCTTTGAATTCTCCTCGAAGTCAATCCGAAGTATCACTTGCAAGTATTTTTGTAGAGGTCTAACTTCGAATCACCTTTGAAAAATTTTCGATCTCACTTCGAGGTCTCACTTCGAATTCCGTTCGAAGTCAGGCCGATTCGAAATCACTTCGAATCATTTTCGAGTTCACTTCGAAGGATCACTTTGAATCAAATTCGAAAAAGCTGAAGACCAAGGTCCGCGACGTCTCCCCCTGCAGGCAGGGTAGTCGAAGTCATTTCGATAATATTTCGAAATGACTTCGAATTTTTGCGTCCTCGGTGTAGAGATCGAACGTGCCCTGTTTTTGAAGTTGTTCTTGCATCAATTGACCAATTGATTTAGCTAGACGCAGTCGGTTGGCCTTGAACGCTTCGCTCAGCCAGCTGGCCAGGCGTGGAACGTAACGCAGTGGTTGGTTAAGCCACGGGCCTGGCAACCTATCCACCAAGCTTTGATTTCGAGTGTAGGTAGAACATGGGCTGCAGGCAACCAGTCAATCAACCGATGGACCATCTCTGCTGTGTCTGGTGACCAAAAGGAAATTGGGACCGATGATGTTATACTTAAAATTCAATCTGCCAAATGAACTCATCAGACATAACCGGATAAAAATCACCTGCTAAAGAAGCAACTAAGCAACCGTCAGTCCAGTCCTACATAGTTGTTGTATAGAGCGTTACTCGTGCAGTCCCAAGACGAGTCTCTTCATGAGCCCTTGGAGTCTCGAGTATAAAGACTGTTCACTTCGGCACCATTTTGGCACATCTTCTTCAGCCATCTCACCAGCATCTCACTCACATTTCTTGAGCCGGACTCCCTTAACATCCCTTGTAACAAAACTCTAATTCTTTCGGGTCACCAGTAATCTTTGAAGATACCATTTCCCGCTTCAGCTTCGTAATCCTATCAGAATTTTAATTCAGATATCAAAAAGCACCAACAAAAACTCTCACATCCTTTCATCGCCTTTCAAAAAGACCACCGTTCATAATGTTCTCAACTCAACTCTCGACTATGATTGCCGTAGCAGCCTTAAGTTTTTCATCTCTAACCAACGCCGCCCCAACACCCCAATTTGGAGGTCTCTCGAACTACAGTAACGGAGGCCAATTTGGTAATTCCCTGAGCGGTGCCAATGGCTTTGGATCCAATGGGTACAACAGTGGCTTCAATGGTGGCCAGGCCGCAAACGGAGGCCAATCGAGCTCGAACTCATTCCAACAGTCATCAGGAACATCCACCCAATCCTCCGGAGGTGCCAGCAACGCCTTTGGATCCGGAGGTGCTTCCGGCTACGGTGCCAATGGTTTCGGCACAAACGGTGCAAGCAATTACGGCTCCGGGTACGGAGGCGGTTCATCCTTAGTGGGTGGCCTCGGCTACGGAGGCGTACGTTTCGTTTTCTCATGATTTCATCTCACATAATATGTACAAAAAGCCTGATCGCAATCTGTTTTATTTCCAGCTCGGCCTCGGGGGAGGTTATGGCGGAGGCCTCGGGGGTTTTGGTGGTGGCTACGGTGGTAGATATGGCGGTGGTGGTGGCTTCGGGGGAGGATTATTCGGTGGAGGATTCGGCGGAGGCTACTAATCAGCATCTCCCTTTCCTCTTCATTTCTCTTTTTCTTTCGACTGTTATCTTTCTGGGCATGTAAAGGGGTGTGGAACAATTTAATATGGACGATCGGTGCTTCTTGTAACATTGAATTCGATTACTCTTTCAATTTTTTTTTCTCGACATTTTTCAGATTATTATTATTTATCTGGAATTCAACCACTACCGATGATAGATGGCTCGTTGTTCATCGCAATCTGACCAGTGGCTACATACAAGCTGGACCATTGGACTTTTTTTGATACTCTAGAATTCGATGACATTGGGTGCGGTTTCATGCTGAGAAAGCACGACGGTACCATGAGAATGAAACAAGAACTTAGATAAGATGACACAAGAAGTATATGACTCTTCTGAGATACAGTTTCAATCATACGGATTCATGAAGAGCTAGGACAGAAAAATTTTACAGGGCGTTGACAAGCATCGTAATACGGGGTATTAAGAGATTTATAGACAATGCAATTTATATTCTATGGTTTGTACAAACACGTAACAATAAGTGATCCTAACAGAGAGAGAGACTTGCTGAATAACATGATTACTTGTTCAAAACTTTCTTGACATCGCGGATTGACTCGGTCACGCAGTCATCGAAGCCGCTACGGAAGAGCTTTAACTTAGTATTAGTAAGACACACTTGGATCTTTTGCTGGGCTTGATCGCTCGACTGGTCCTGAGAAGGATGGCGAGCGTGATGATAAGCGTCAGGCCGATTGTTCTGATGAGTAGTTGGAGGGATGAACTGGAGTTGGTTAAGATCCAATTCGGCCTTTTTGACTCGGTTTCTAAACCCGTCGAGTAACGACTGAATCTTGATATCTTCCGCCGATGTAGCAGTCGGTTGATAGCCAGATCTAGCATTACAAGTAGTTGTCATCGACGGGGTATGATCTGTTTCGAATCCAATCAGATTTTCTGGTGATGATCGTGCGATATCGAATGATGCCGATTTGTAGTCCTTGATTGTTGGATCAAGCAGATGTGCATGGTTCTGATTTAAAGTTTGTTCGACTTGAGACAGCCTCTTGCTGCCATCGACCACTGTCTTCGAACCGGCCAGTTTACTGCTTAGGTGGTGAGGTTTGGGAGGAGCAATGGGTCTATGACTGTTTCGTTTCTTCGAAGCTATTTGGGCGGTATGATCAGAGTGAGATAAAACATCAAAAGTGTTGCTCCGGGGAAGATTATTTCCAGTAAGGTTGACAGGCATGACAAATGACTGTCTAGATGGGCTGCTTGATCGTGATGGTGACAGAATATTTGCTTTGATCTGAGTTGGAGGTCTCATCATTAGGTCTTCCCAATCAGATAGTGGCCGGTCAGCAGTTGAAAGCTGATCTATTGATATATCTTTGCCTAATATCGCCGGTGTCGTGACATCACGAATATATATCGATATAATTCTGCCCGGGTAAGCTTGGGCCAAGCTAACGTACATTTCTAGATCTTGTTCACCACTATCGCCTACGCAGATAAACCTAGTGAAGAAGAGGGAAATATCATGAGATTGGGCGAAATCCAGCTAGCAAGCAATGTTGAAAGGACAAGAAAAACTTACTTCGAATTGGGAAATTTTTTGATGATTGATTCTACTCTACAAACATGGAAAAGTTCAGGAACTTGGATGCTGAAAGGAGCTTAGATCATTTCAAGATCAAACAGCTAATTACCTTGTCCGTTTACGAGCCCCAGCGGATTCCCACATCCCAGAAAGAATCGAAGTGGCACCACGAGCATATTCTTTCAAGCTGATAGATCCTAAAAAAAGAAAGCAATAGAGAAAAACCAAAAACATGATATCAGTCAGAGCTGTGGCGATAAGGGAGTCAATTGATCATGTTAAGTTACCGCGAGGGAATCCATTAGCAGCTAAGAAGCCTTCGATACAATACCATAACTCCAGAGGCGAATTGCTGTAGGGAAAACACGAGTCAGCGTAGCGAAAAACAACCTATATGATGATCAGATCTCCTCACCTGATGTAGTGCATCCAACAACCCAGCTCTTGGAGGGATTGGTACCACTCGGCCATACCAAGAATTGAAACCTGATCGAAGCTAGCCAAGAAGACGTTTTTGAAGACAGATTTGAGGCCTCCTAGGACATTAGTATGTTTAATGGTATCATCGATGTCTCTTTTTTTTTGTTCGGCAATACGGAGCATTGGGTAAGTTTCCAAAAAAGAAAGAAAAACTGAGCTTAAATTAAGGCATGGACGACTCGGATGGGTAGAATACGCACGATATCACGTGAACACTTTCGGCCAAGGCAGGAATCACATCAAGTTCCATGACCAAGGATGACTTTCCGAGCGATAAATTGCGTAACGGATAAGCTTTTTTTGAAAGATCAGGGGCCGTCGCCTCGGAAACTCGCGGGGAGGAATCGTTGACCTCGTCTTTGACTAATTCAGCCTCGATCCTCAGCCTGATGATGCCTGTGTCGGGTGATTGAGATGATGAGTTTTGTGAAGGATTAGTGGAGTTGACCTTTTGTTGCATCTGATGAACTCGAAGGTGCGTCTCGATCGTCTGCCAGGGTAATACGAGTTTATCTGACCAGACTCCGCCTGGTTTGGTGGTTATGACTTGGGTTAATAATGGTCGACCGTTGTTAATAACAAATTCATCTCGATCTAATTCGGGTGCTAAGAGGTTGGGCGCTTCGATTCGGGAACGGAAGAGTGATTTGGTGATCGATCCGGTGGTAGCTCTAGAGCTACAGATCCCAAACAGTTTAAGTCGCACCTTGGTGTTCTCAGACTTTTGAGAAAAGAAACTATGGAGCCGCTCCTTCAAATTGAAATGTAAGGCGTATAGATCCTCCTTTTCAATATTAAACTTTTCCATCAAGCGCTCCATTCCGGTATCTAATAGCTCGTGGGGGTGCTTGAGACTTGGCTCGTTTTGAAAGACGCGACGATACGAATTGGTGGATGAGGTGGATGAGGTACGAGAAAGGGCCTTGGTGGTAGGATTAGGTAGCGGGTTGGGCATGTTAGGTTTGATGGGAGTGGGTGCAGTGCATATTATCTGAGCGGGCTGAGAGAAGAGTTGAGTATTGAGAGGAGGAAGGGATTGGATTGGGTCGGATATTCCAAGTTTGATGAGCAGATGACACGGATGGTCGAGATTGATGAGTTGGGTATTGGTTGGTTGAGGGTAGAAGCGGTTCGAACTTTCGCATGTTGTCTTCCTGTTCTTCATCCCATCCAATCAATGCCTCCTCCTCCATCAAGTCTGTATTCTCAGCAGCAACACTAGGTTCGATAAGGGCCGATCCCGGGTTAGAGGATAAGGGGGGTAAGCCGGTCATCTTACAGATCATGGAGTGGACGAGTCGTTGGGATCGATTCATGTTATCGAATGTTGACCTAGCTTTGAAGGCATGTATTGAAATGAATAGCTCGATATCACCCGCACGAGAGTGAGAAGGAGATCCTAATGCGACAAACTGTAATGAAAGAATTAGGGGTTGTGTGTGTGTGTTTAAGTTGAAGGTCCTTTTTTTTACTATTAGCTGTGCGGTGGAGAGAAGGATGGCTTACACCTGGGAAACAGACCAGATGGTCTTCGTTGTAGGGGGATTCCCTATTCTTCCTCTGCCAGTTCTGAGGATGAAAGTATGAGAGATAGCTCGGATTAGAGTTGATAGGTGGAGTTTGAGTGAGCGGTACTTGGGAGCTATTTGAATGGACTGAGTTCCGTTTGGATGAATCTTTATCGGTCACCGGCTGACCTCCAACGACCATATTCCAGTTAGAGGTATCCTTATCCCATTCCTGCCAAGAGTCAGTCGAGCGTTGTTTGAAGTGTCTGTGATGATGATCAGGAGTGGGATGAGGCTTAGATGATGGTTGTTGGTTTGTTTTGGTGGTAATGTTTCCATTGACTCTATTGAGTGGGTTGGCGAGTGAGTCGAGTTCTTTGGAGCTGAGATAATTTGCCGATTTGGTTAATAGTTTGGATGATAGGTTGAGTGCCTTGGATGTGAGTAGTTGGCGTTTTGATGAGGATGTCGATGGGTTTGGAAGATATTGATGATTATCGCTATTATCAGTATTATTATCGTTTGATGGATAATCGTTAGAATGAGATTGAAGTTGGTTGTAGTCTGTTGATGATATTTGTTTGTGGTGGTTGTTGTTGTTGTTGTTGTTGTTCATTTTAAAGTTTTCTTTATTTTAATTTTGAGCTTTGGCTGTGATTTGGTTTGCGGGGGAATATAAATTTTTATTTTATTCATGTTTGTTGTAAATTTTTATTTTTATTTTTTTCTGCTTACAAATTTAAATTTTTTACACTCAACAACAGTTATGAAACTCAAATTATTATCATCAACCCTCATCCCAATCCTCACACTTAACATCTTCTTACTCTTACCAGCCACTTACTCTCAATCGCCCAGCATCTCCCGAATCTTGACACCAACCAACGACAGGCTAATCACCAATCGAATCCCAACCTCTCGCGTTCCTGTGGTCGTAAGCTATTATCTGTTTCATGCTTTTTTTTCTTCTTTATAAATCACACATCCTTGCTTTGGATTCTTCATGTCTTATTCAGATCTGGCATGGGCTCAGCGATTCATACGCCAGTCCGAGCTTAGATCGTTTAGCTCAAAAGATCAATTTACGCTACCCTGGTACCACGGTTTATAAGATCAGATTAGCTGATTCGGACTCACAGGATCGGTCAGTTTCCTCTTTTTTTGTTTTGAGAAAAAAACAAAACTTCACCTTTAATAAGTTACTGATTCCACATATTTATTCTTCGACTTAAACATTCATCAGTCGCGCGACGTGGTTTGGATCAGCTAATGAACAAGTCGAGTACGTCCAATTCATCTTCCAACCTTACTTACCCCCATGATCTTGAAATCAAATCGCCTTCTGAATCACTTTGATTCACAATCTTTCATAGCTCTGTCTGCAATCAACTATCCCAAATCGATCAACTCTCACTCGGTTTTGATGCCATTGGTTTCTCTCAAGGCGGTCAATTCATGAGAGCCTACGTCGAACGTTGTAACCGACCCCGAGTTCGAAACTTGATCACCCTCGGATCTCAAGTCAGTAAAACTCGAACACCAACTCGAAAACATTCATTCATAATCTCTCTCGTTCTCTCTCCTTCATCTGCTAGCACATGGGCGTTTCTGGCACAGCACCTTGTACCGGTTTATTCGACCTTGGCTGCCATGTCTTACATAAACTGATCCAAAGTGGAACAGTTTATGGACCTCATGCTCAAAAAACTGGTACCACATTCTTTATCTTCCTGCTCAATCCAATCGAGCCACACCAATTCTAACGGTTGCCCCTCACTCGACCACCGAATGAAAACAAAAAACCCCTACTTGTCTATCTAGTCATCCCTGCTCAGTATTTCCGGGATCAATCCAATCTGACCCCTTACATGAAATACAACCAGTTTCTTCGGGATATCAACAACGAACGATGGAACGATACCCAACCAGCTGACAGTGGAAGTCTTCCAATCGACCAGCCAGATGATCCAGTTGAGTACGAGCCAAGGAACGAGACGTACAAACAAAACTTTCAATCGCTCGAAAACTTTGTCATGTTTCGATTCTCGTCAGTAGCCCTTCCCCACATCTCTCTGAGCCAGCCTGAAAATCCGACTTACTTTGTCCATGTGACTTACCCAGGGTCGATACACTAGTCATCCCTCCAACCTCGGCATACTTTACAATCCCAAACGCCACCGAGTCCACTCCCCGGGACATCCTCGACCCGATCCCAATTGCATTACAGGACTTGCCGATATACCAAGAGGTAAGTGAAGCCTCCCAGCTGATATTGCTGCCCTTTCTTAGCTTGCGCATGCCCCGAACCTCACGACTGAAACCCTCTCCTTTCTTTCTCAATGACATTTCAAAATTCCCGGATTGATGTAGGACTATATTGGCTTGAGGTTCCTCGACGAAGCTGGCAGGATCCACTACGGTACCTGCTTCGGTGCCCACATGCAGATCGACGATGAGTGCTGGGAAAACGTGATGGATTGGCTGGGCGAGCCGAGGCGATCTGAGCTACTAAAACCCGACGGTCAAAACCACCTGCTCGTTCTCCAAAACGACTGAGCGATTATCTTCCTACATACTCGATTGCTCTCCCTCACTTACACGCCCACAACATCATCTCGCACATCTCCTGTTCCTAATGCATTTGCGTTCACGTGTTGGATTATATGTGCACCGCTTGTAAAAAGATCATCGATTTGTATTGTATTCATGTAAATCAGTGAATTTAACATTCTAGTAATCACATCTCTAGAAAAACAACTCTTGAACGTGTTTCTACCGAGAATTCCTCCGTCCAACTATCCACTAAATATGAAAGCCCACAGGAGACACGAAACCAGCCAAAGCCAAATCAAGCCTATTGCACCAAACTTGCCAGCTGATCAAAAAGAAATTCTCATGATCTCACAATATAATAAACACGTATATACTACATAGACATATTCGCATAACTTTGCATTCACATACATTCAGGTTATCTTGACAACTAAAAATTGGAGGAACCAAAAAGTTTTATTCCATTTTAGTTTTTGAACGCTTGAGTGTGTTAACAAGGAGTTGAGTCGCTGATCCCTCAAAGGGTAGAGGTAAAAGACCTTGGCAGGCTAGGAAACAAGTGATGAAAGAAAAAAGAAGCGGGAATGGCGCGAGTCAAAGTAGTAGAGAAAACTAAAAGGGACTGTGTAGTGCAGAAATAAGAAGAAGGGTATTTGGGGTTGAAGTTTGATGTACTGTGCTATGAGTTTTGGAAGAGAGATGAGTCAACTGGGTGGGCTAAGTGTATCGGGGATTTAATGGTCAAAATATGCTGGCCGGGACATCATCTCAATTTGAGATCTGAAGCACTTCCAATTCATGGGCAACAACTATCAGTCCATCTTTCTGCTTGGTGATTTTGGTTGCGGTTTAGTCAATTTTCGCCCATTGAAACGACCAACTGATGCCCTCAAGTAAGTCGTCTCAGTTCAATGGTCTTCTCGTTTAACTTCAAACTTTAATGGAGATCAGGCTTTCTTCAGCTCGGTCTAGCTTCAATGTCATCTATACCCCCTGCATGTACCCCCAACATCACTCTTGGACTCTGCCGAATGTTTTGGTGCTACTAGGTTGAACCCACCAGTATATGTCTATGAACATCGCGGAGGTGAACTGGCAAGCTTGAAAGAATCAATGATTTTCAATTCCTAGGGTCCAAACCTGCCAGATACATACAAACTTCACCATTTGACAATTTTTTTTTACAGATGTTGCATTCAAGCATTATAACACTATCGACAATGAACTATGCTGAAAATACAATTGCATGATGGCAACAATCAAGGAAATGATCTGCCAAAAGAAAAGAAAAGAACATGGTTTGACCAGGAAATCTTGATGATGTACCATACGCGTGAGCTGACGGGATGTTTCTGCATTCATACAAAATAAAACATGGCTACACCACGGACGCATTCAGGCGTCTTCAAGGCGTCTTTTTTTGTCGTCTTGAAGACCCTTTTTTCAATTCAGTAGAGCTGTCAGCAGAGGTTTTCGTCTACAAGACGACTTGAGAATCAATTACAAAATTAAAGAATCGCAGGCAAATGCGGTCTTCGGGGTGTCTTCGGGACAAATATTGTACTAAGTCGTCCTGAAGGCAGCTTTTTTTCACATTTTCGTCTTGAAGACGAATCAGATGTCATCGAGTTGCGTCCGTGGTGTAATAGTGCGGAGCAGTCGTACACTCGGAACAGGCTGATATTTTCAAAAAGGTGTTTCAATTTGAAACTGTGATTCATGGTTTGAATGTGAACTAAGATGCACTCACTTGCTCTTTGGGCATTTGCATCAGTTGATGAGCCTTTAAAAGTGCATCGGTAGTTGCCATCTATATCCGAGACATCTTCAAGCCAGATTTAAATGTCAGAGAGTTGTACAACAAAAAAATATTTTGTTGCCAAAACAACTCACCAACATATCCTTTGCCTGGAGAAACCCAATACCCTATAAATGGATTTAGGTTTGATTTGGGAGGTATCAAAGTGTTTAGGTCTGGGGAGCCACGAGGACGGTAAGGTTGGCAATCCTTGAATGTGTATTTATCCCCTGATATCAAATCAATACATTAGTGTGTCATGGCAGAGTGAATTCAATTGAATCAGAATTCCAAAATTTGACTGATAAACATAAAAAAATCAAAACGGTAGCTGACAGGGGGCCTTCTGGATTGTGCAAGTCGAAAGTTTGCACAGGTACCTGTCCTTATTCTTGTTCGCGCAGTCTGCCACACATCAAAAGGGTTAGGTTTTTTTCAAAATCAATTCAACAAACTGGTTATCTATGCTTACAGTTTTTGTCATTGGAACGATCATAATTGGAAATGAAAGCCAAATCACATGTAATTACTGCTTGGGTGAGAACCAGTTCTGGATGGAGAGTTATCATGAGGGCTACTACTAATAGGGCACGATTTAATCCTGTTAAAATATAATGCATGATGGGAATTTGTGGTGGTGCAGAGAAGATGGCACAATGATAATGTTGTAAATTTGATGGTGGCCTTTCTTAGCGTGAAGGATGTCTATTCTGATGCTCTTATAAAGATTCAGGGGGATTGACACAGGAACTGATTCCTTGCCGTATCTCCTTATCTTAGTCAAGTTTCGGTCGACTACCTACTTGTGTCAGTGCCATGGGTCTCCATGGGTCTCGGGATCCGCGTAGAAACTTTTCAAAATAGATTAATATTGCTTTCTCCTCAGGTGTTGGATGTTACCCACCGTTGGCAGGACAACCTGGATCCTCGACTCGGTTTCACTTGAAGCCGCTGTTGCACCGAGCCATTTCAATCTCCATAGTTCCTACTTGGCAGAGGGAAGGAGAGCCAGCGGGGCCGGACAGCATATTGGGAAACTCTCACTAAGAGGGCCACTGGCGAGCTTAACGTAAGCCTCTCGAGTGAGAGCCCCAGAGGGCAGCCCCGCAGGGTCTCACAGAGAGGCTTACCTGAAAAACCCCAAATTCGGCGTGGATCCTGAGCAACTTGAGGCCCAAAAATGAAGTTTTTTCCATTAATCCTTCCATGTCTTTTTAACCAACCACCCAAATCCAGCTTGGTCTTGGTTCCCCTTGTAGCCTTGCTTCTTGTGCAGGTAATGGTACCGGGTAAATTTCTTAAACTCTTCAGCATAGCTCTTGCCAGCATGTTGAAAACATTGCAAATAATTTCTTGACTTGGTCGTGAGTATGCGAGGCAATTTTTTCAGTTGGGCATCTTCTCAGAGTGTCAGATGTATTCTTCTAAAACTTCTGATACATTCCAGCCCGCGGTATTATGTTTTCTGCATAATAAACATATTATGGGTTTTGGGGATTCTCAATACTGTAAATTACACATTTTGTGGCACGGACACGGAGGGAATTCTTGGGGGATGTCCTCAACTTTGAGGACCAATGGGACCTCACCCGGAGGTGATAGGGTGTAGAGAGGGGGGTGAGCTTGTAGCCAAGAAGCCAGTGATCATTTTGGTACCAGGTTACATTCATTTGGCACCGGTCAATGATGTGTAATGGTGGTCAAAAGTGATTTTTGAGCCAAATTCTGGATTTGGCTCTCAGGATCCAAGCCATTTGGCACGGCTTGCATGCAAGTCCCTCCCTGCAGTTGGCGCAATGCGACAGGGGCAAGGCCACTTCCAGCGCCGCCCACAGCAGGGAAAGGGGACTTGCGTTAAGTTCGGGCCACTGGTGGTTTCTTTGACATGATAGGTAATAAATGTAGTGAACCTGACAACAAGGATCACGTCTTGGTAAGCACTACGCTCGGTATTGGTCTCTTCACCTTTGGCCAACCCTAACCACATACCTAAAGCGGGAGGCAGAGGGGGCTACACCATGGCCACTCTCAGACGCCTTTGGGGCCTCTTTTTTTGACGCCTCGAAGGCGCCTTTTTCCCATTCAATGCGGCTGTCAGAATACGCAACCGCATTGAAGGCGACTTGAGAAGTAGTTCAATCCCACGGGAGCTAAGCCGCCGCCAAGGCGCCTCGAAGACGTCTGCTGATCCAAGTCGTCTCCCAGGCGGATTGCAATCTGCCTCGGAGACGACTATGCAGCCAAGTTGAAGTTGGTCTGCTACCGACTTCAAGACGGGTGCGGGCCAAATGTCGTCTTGAGGTCGGTTTGGAATCTGACAGCCCACCCACCTTGGCGAGGTCGGTGGAAACATTCGCCAGAATGTTGCCACCTGTTTGGGCAGATGTTGTTGCTCTCGGGTTTTTATAGTAGACACTTGGGTAACATTGCATGTATGTAGTTTAGGCTTAGTGAGAGAGAAAAAATGGGAAATACAACTAGACTAGGCAAGGAGGAAGACATTCTTTTTTTAATATCATGTATTTGAGAGAGCCAAAGGGAAGCATAAATCAAGGGTAGATAGCAGGGAGAAGGAAGTGGAGAGTCAGGGAAAGGGAAGCATTAATCAAGGGTAGATAGCAGGGAGAAGGAAGTGGGGAGTCAGGGATAAGAGAGAGGAATGAGGTTGAGGAGGGTCAGGGTAGATAACTTATCCCTCCCGGTCATTGTTCAAAGATTGGCCATTCTGATTCTCTAGTGCAACCCGTGCTGAGACGGTCTCATAAGTTGGAAGTTGTTGGTTGGTCTCGGTCCAATCATCAATGGTAGATGTGCCGTTCCAGAGCCGAGCATCCAGCTCAAGGATGAGGTGTCCAAAGACCAATTGATGTACCCTTGATTGGTGCCGACGCACCTCCAAATCAGCATCAATGTCTTCCCAGGCAGAGTTGACTTTCCCAGTGGGGTTGGCAACGCAGTTAAGTCGGTTGATGTTCATCATGGCCCTAAGGTAGGCCATTTGTGCCCGGCGTGCTTGTGTAATTTGAGTGTCGCTGTGGACCTGGCTGGGCGTGAGGTCCTTGAACCAAGGGTCCATATTGATATACGTATTGACTATTAATTCTTGAGCTTCACCGGTGGTACTGCTGGGGCTCCACTGATGAAGCCAATTTGGATCGAGTTTGAAAATAGGCTCTTCTCGCTCTTGAGAACCGTAGCCACATGTCGATCAAGCTCGGTTTTGTACTTTGTATCTTCATTATAGTTCCTTGGCATGTTCACAGCCTTAAAAGCGGAGCTGGTTTGTTCAATCATAGCCTAGAACATGGCATTAGTTGGGGCTATTTTTCATATATGAGATGAAAAGTAATAAAGAAACAGCTAACTACCTTGATCATCAAGAAGGGGGTCCGCTCAATTGTGTACTTCTTCGCAGTACGTTGTGCGTAAGCCTCCACATCGGGTTGCAATAAGACCTCGCGGATGCTGTTTTGAATGAATACCCAAAAAGTCGGGGGGAAGAGTTCCCTGGAGTATGCAGCTGGTGCGGGGTCGTGATTCGAAGGGATGTTGCGTGCAATCTGGCTGTTGAGGCTGATGAGGATGGTCATCAGCCTCAGTTCCTCTTCAGACATCTGAGGAAATCGGGTTAGCTAATTGTAAATTTGGTGAAAAAAAGGAACTACTTACATCAATGAGGCCTTGGGCCCACTGAATCATCTCATTGCTAAGCTGGAATTGGCCATTGATTGATTGAAGACGTGCTTGAACGGCCGCAATCGATTGGCTGGTGAGCCGTCTGCTAGATGCCGATGATAACGAAGAGGGTCAACTGGGGGGAAGACTGGAGCCTGTTTCAGATTGTTCAAAAATGTCTGAACCTTTGCACTCAATGTTACCTGTAAGCTGGGAATGTTGGCAAGCTGGCGTGCAATATATAGAAGGGGGGCCGGATACACGTGTTGATGGGAGATTTTGAATTGGGCCACTTTGGCTCTCCCGGTGGAAAGGTGGGTGGGGGGTTATGAACTCACCTCGATCCGGTCCAGTGGTTGGTCCAGATGATGTCAACCTATTGACATCATCCGCATGACAAATCGGGTGCTGAGAAACTATATCCTTCCAGCTCTCGCTGGGGGGCTCTGCGGGCTGGTCAGCTAGACTTGGGCTGTACATGCTAGGAGTCGACGACCAGGAGAGTGGCCCCTGGCAGTGTCAATTGGTGTTAGGAGTTGGTGGCACATGGTTTGAATGCTGTGCGGCAGCGTTCGGAGGGGGTACACCGGTGGTTGGGATGTGAGAAGGGTGGTTTGCACCGGGGCCGGTGGGGTATGCCTGAGACATGGTCCTGCCTGTTAGGTTTGGGCGTTAGTATTTTTTATCAAACAGAAAACCAATAAAGAAAAAAAAATTACTGACACAATGGTGGGACCGACTGGTCGGGGGGATGTTTCGTCGTTGAGGGCTGATACGCAGCTTAGTTGATGATTGGTTTTGTCAGCGATCTGAGGGTCAATAGGCGGTGTTGGTTGCCGAGGTGGGGATCATTGATGGATGGGAGGAAGGGGAGGAAGTCGTTGAACGGGTGTTGGAGGAAGGATGGAGGGGGCTGGTGGACTTGGGATATCTTTGATATCTCCGGGTTGCGGGCTGAGGGGTGTGGGGCACTGTCACATGTGTGCCATATACTGTAACATTTCAGATTTCAGTCCGGGTTGCGGGCTGAGGGCTGTGGGGCACTCTCACATGTGTGCCATACTGTAGCATTTCAGCACACAAGTGAAACATGCCACACAGGAGTGAAACATGCCACATTATGTGAAATGTACATACAACACAGTATTCAGCAATCTGAAACCAGTACAGGTTACTTAACCTTGTCCATGAAACCTGTAATACAAGCAGTACCTTGGTGTGAAAGCAGGCCTGGATTCTAAAACATGTATAATATTTTTATGTTTATAAAACCTCTTGGTGTGAAACTAATAGCATAAACTGGTATTTTGCCATTTTTTTTTAATTGTATTTTGGGGCCATAAGTGGGGGCTAAATCAAGACCAAGTGACACTCCATTCCCTTCTTTAACCAAGCACTGATTTCCATTTACTTTTTTTTCTGCACTATAAACAATCATTCTCTTTGAAATAGTTATCACTCAAAATATCTTATCACTATGAAGATAAAGGGTCAGTGGAAGACTTTGATTTTAAATATTTACCATGACTAATATCATTTGTTTTTTCCTTTCAGGATTTCAATCTGTGTTGCAGCCTAATGGGCAAGAAAGATTTATGTGTGTTTCTTGTGGTGGAAAATTAATGGACTTGAGGTATGTTCACCGACACCTGCAGACACCAAGTCACAAAGAGATGGAATCAGCTTCCATTAATGATCAAAAGAAGGCTGAAGATACAGCAGGGGCTTATCCTCATGATACAAGTGGAGGTTCACCAATGACAACAAGCAGGCTTTCCTTATATGGTGGGCTGGAGCGGGGCGGCTCACTATTGGACAACAGCAGGCTTTCCCTCAGTGGAGTAGATGATGTGGTTATACCAAATGTGACTTGGAACTTTCAAAATGATTTAGATGATACTCACCAAGACTCTTTCCCCCCCATTGGACTTGAATGACACATCTAGTTATGGCTTTGGTGGATCTGAGGATAGTTCAGATGATGGTGCAGAAAGGGAGTTAAACTGGAATGATTGGCTGATAGATGATCCCTTATCATCTTTGATTCAAGACCTGGGTGCTGACAGCTTTAATTTACCTGGAGATAATATTTTACCTGAAAATGATGAAGATTTGGAGCCAAGTGGGATATGGTATCCATTTCCTGAAAAAATGGTACTTGTTTCTCTACACCTATTCCTCATATCATTTTGTTTTGGAGATTGAGATTCTGTTGCATTTCTCTGACTCTTGTTCATTTATAGTATCTCATTGCAGCCCTGATACTGGGTCACTTGCATCATATAATGTCACGGTCCATGTATCACCAGATACGCTTGATACTTCAGCTTTGTCATGTGATTATTCCACATTGGGAAACAATCAGGAGGAGAAGGGAGAAAATCCGCAAGATGCTGAACATAAATATTATTGAAAATGTATCAGTCTTGAATAAAAAGTGTTATTCCCTTAGCTTGAAGGATATCATCAGTCATGTGAGTACATAGTACCATCACTTTGTCTAATCAACACATCTGGCATGGTAATTGATGAAAACTTGACTTGGTGGTGGTTTCAGGAGCTGGGGAATCCTTATGTCAGTGAACATCTAGAGTTCTATCCCCATGAGACATTTGGGAAGAATATACATTCCCTATATCAAAGTCAAAAATGGAGTGAATGTTTATCCCACAATGGAAGAGTACAAATGGTTGAAACTGGACATAAGCACTATTACATCTTTGAACCCATCACAACTAAAAGGCCCTGGACAGAACATTGTTGTACCCATTTTTCTTCTTCAAGGTGGAATATAATTTACAGGCCAAATGTATTATACCAAAGTTGAATGATTACCCCAACACAGATTTCATAATGGCCAGCCCAATCTGGCAATCATGATACCCAGTCATATAAGATACAATTCACCTGAGCTTCAGACTATACCTGTGGACCAATTTGACCTGACTTATTATGAAATGCCAAGTATTGGACAAAAGAGATTCATTGATAAAAAATCAGCCATCAAATTATTGAAGTGAACGAATTGTTTTTTTTTTCCCAACCTTTCCCATCCCTGTAACCCAACCCTTGG
>RDRW01000568.1:0-91540 GCA_007896445.1 Puccinia hordei
GTAGGACTTCATCAAATTGGAGGGGGGCGAGTGAGTTGCCTGCTTCTATCGTGGTGACGCGTGCGCGGAGGTCGAAGGTAGTCGCTCCACAATCATGGGAGTTGTCTCTTCGCTCGGCTTTCGCTTTCAATTAGCTGGAAAGAAGGATGGCCCGAGCCGGCGCGTCAATTCCAATGGTGCCGGTTTGACCTTGCCTAGCAGGGTCAGCAGCGAGCCTTGAGGTATTGGAGGGGTGGTGAGCCTCCCATGAGGGGGGTGGTCGGCTTGGTGGGTATGTCGCGTGGGACCGTATCAGCTTGGGGGGCATTCATAGTGATGTCGCGGGTGGAGGTGTCCATCGTCGACGCGTCCGACCTATTGTGAATCGAAGTATCTATGAGTTAGCCAAGTTATCAGTGGGTGGGGGGAAGGGGGGGGGGGGGGTCGCCTGTCGGCATGGGGGGGGGGAAAGCGCGGTTCTGTCGATGAGGACGGTGGAGTTTTGGTGATGGGGTTTTGGGGGGGTTGAATTTCTATAAAATTTAATGTGGTTGCGGACAGAACTGAAATCAGCCCAAAGCTGGTCACTCTGCTCAATTAGGATCCTGTACTTGTCCAAGTAAAACAATGAAAAATATGTACTTGCACAAGTGAATAAATCAAAATTCTGTTGTAACTGCTTTACTCAAGCAAGCACAGCAATCAAAAAAGCTTATTTTAATTTCTATGATCATTTTTTTTTCTTTTTTTTTTCTTTTCTTCTTCAAACCAAATTGTTCTTCATTCAGGTATCCATGGTTTTCAAAAATGGTGGATTTTAAAAACCAATTGATTAGACAATGGTGGATTACGTTGTAAATTCAAAGACAAGAAAGAAGTTGGATGTCTCTTCTAAGATCTGTAATGCAGCAGGATTTTACCTGTTGAAGCCATAACAACAGCTTTTTATTCAGCAGCCATGTTAATTGGTGAAACCAACAGTTAGCGGGAAAAACAAATCCGCTATTTTAGCATAGTGTAATGGGAAAAGCTTCAGCTAACAGCTAACATTTAGCGGGAAAAATATCAGCTAACAGCTAACATTTAGCGGGAAAAATATCAGCTAACAGCTAACATTTAGCGTAGCGTAGCAATGATGCCACTACACTACTGAGAACTTCAAAATCTGATAGCGCCAGAAAAATTACGCTACTTGATAGTGTAGCGGTGAATTTTCTCAGCTAACGCTACAAAAAAATGGCTTGAAAAATTTGTTGCTACGCTAACTGTTAGTGTAGCGGAGTGTGATTTCAGCTAACGCTACAGATTTTCTGGGGAAAATAAACCCCGCTACGCTAACAGTTAGCGGTCAACTAGCGTAGCGTACCGTAGCGGCCCACCGTTGGCTTTGTGTATTGCTGTTTAGTCTGCTTGAGTGGCTTGCACTGCCCCAATGGTTACTATGTAGCAGGCTGTATGTGGCTTGTGGTTGCTACACAGCCTCATTCATACAGAAATACATGTGTAATTTAGATAGATAACCTTTATACAGTACACATAGTGTAAATGTGTATGTAAAGTAGAATGACTGTAGTGAAAAAGATAGTGGGGTGTTGTAAAATATATACAGCCAAAACAGAAAAGCTTGCTGTTGGGCAGGCACATTTTTTAGATCTTCAGCCACTGCCAACTTCAGCCTTTGAGCCGGTACAGCTCCTGTGTGGAAACTTGCATACAGCAATATTACATGAGCAAAATCTTCAGTTTTTTGTTTCCAACTTTGGTGCTTCAAGAGCTGCATCATTGGAATCCTGGTTCAATTTCACGGCCAGTGGTACCCTCAGCAAGTTGAAGGACTCCCCATGCTACCCCTGGCGAGACCCCGGGGCTCAAACAGCTGCCTGGAGGTGATCCCACAGCCTGTACACTTGAGCTGTACAGGCTGTATGGACACCTGTGGCTGAAAGTCCAAAATCCATTTTTTGAATTTTCAGTCTTGCAACTTCAAGCCCGAAAGCTTTTTCGTTATGGCTGTATGTAAACAAGAAAAAAAAAATCCCCTCCAGAACAGAAATGTCTACCACACTGGATGGCTTCAGGCATTTGATTGTCCTCAGTAGCAATAGATTATTCCACAAATACAATAGTCAAGAGTTGCTAGTACATAACTTTGGATGGAATGTATTGAGTTATTAACAAGACAAAGGACACGTGTTAGATTGGGCGCAATTTTTGTGAGATCTGCAGTCTTGAAGTGACTTGGTGTAAGCCTCTATTTACATCTTTAGGAAAAACAAAAAAAGCTTGACAGGACTGCAAAATCATTAGGGGAAATATTATCCCAAACTGAAAAGAAAAGAAATTTCAACACCTTCCATCAATCATAGATGAAGGATTCTTCTAGCATCACTCTTTGAATAAATAATAAAGTTTTTCAGTTTATGTGACTATAACTTCAATAACCTTGCGGATATATGAGGAAATCAAAGATGAAGAAACAAAAAATTGTGAAATGAGCATAAATGTTACAATTTATCTCCATATGCAGCATCACCACCTGTTGTTGTGAGAACTCCTTTGGGACAGATGGCAGTTCTGCGAGGGGTAAATAACAATAGAATATTCCAACTAGGTAATACTACTGTTACGGGTGGTTTGAAAGACCTGCCCCTCTGTTATACTACACAGAATTCTTACAACAAAATTTATTTATTGTTGTGGCGTAAGACTTTATGATAGAGAAAACTATGAGTAGCAATCCCTTTCAGACTAGATCAGATGTTTGTTTAGCAGAGCAAAGATATGTATGTTCTGGGGTGGACAATGAATCAATGGGAACTATTCAAGTTTTATTGCCTTCTTTCTTAACCTTCAGCTAAGAGAGCAAAGTGATGAAAACACTTTTGCTTTTTTCTTAAGAGCACACCAAAAAGGGGCAACCTTGATTGAGATCACTACTGGATGCTATGAGTTTTTGTGCAACTACAAAATAGAATTACTTCCCAAAAACTGGCATGATTTTCCTTCTTGGGGGGAACAACCTCCCCTTTATATAGTAAAATATGAGGCATTTTAGCTGGTGAGTAAAAATATGAGGCATTTTAGCTGGTGAGTCCTAGACAAGCATGTGATGAATCATGTGACTATACATGTGACTCTACGTGTGACTATACATGTGACTCTGCGTGTGACTATACATTAAACTCTAACTATGTACTTATAGTTTAACAAAACTGATTTTTTTCCTGACTGGGTTTTGTCTAAGTGCAGCTGGCCCTGTGGTTGTTCAGAGAGTGACTATGGGTTAAATACCCGGCAGAATCCAATTTGTCCATAAAAAAAACTAGTAATATCCCTCCTTCTTGATATAACACTATGCTTTTATGTACTTTTGATACTTGAACACATTTAGCACACCACATCGTAAACGGCAAAGATCCATAACAAAACATAACCTGGAGTTGCAGCCGGGCTGCCGGTGGGGTGGCGCTCGCTGAAATGAATCTGCATTGAAGGAAGAGTTGCCCTGGATTTTATGTACAGTTCTGATATGAAAAGTCAATACGTAGATGGATGGAATGATTATTGCTGGTTCCAATTCTCACACTGATCAATAGCAGAAGATGACTGGAATTGACTATTGTGTATCTTCAAGTTGGACTCCCTGGTTAGCATTAGGGTGCATGTATGGCTAGAAATTTTAATGTTAAGACCTGGAAAGACCGTTTGATTGATCAGGCAGGCATTGTCGATTGAATTTATCCCTCTCCGTGCGTGACATGGATACGTGGTACAGAAGAAAATTGTGCTCTGTTAGGATACAATATCGTGTGAATGATTAACATTTACAATTAGGGGGGGGGGGGAGGGGGGATATGGAAGTAAATATGAACACGGGGACTAAATAAAAATATTGGTTATGCGATCAATAACTATCCAAATACAACAAAAAAGATGACAAAAAAACTGAACTTGCTGACAAAAAGATATCTATAGTATGGGGAAAATGAATGAACTGAGCGGGAAAAAACGACAAGGCTAGGTGAAATGAACAGGTGGAGAGTAAGTGAGCATGGAAAACTAAATCAAAGGTTGTGTGGCGATACCTCCCATCACACTCCACACACCGTTTCTTTCCAGTTTCTTTTCGTGTATCAGTTTGCGCGCTTTAATAACCAGCTTAGTGCCACATCAATGTTAGTGGATTCTTTAACCGAAATCGAATAGATGCTAACTTCTCTTCCGGTTACTTTTGACAGTTCACTAAATTTTATGTGTTTTGTTCAATATGAGAAACATTCGGTTATAGATTAACCGCTTATCAGCTGGTGATTGATTGGTGAGAAATCAGTTTTGAAAAAACAAGGTACGAACAGCTGCTGTATTAAGTCTTGAACCTTCAACGACTGTTCCAAATCTTTTTTGTTCCCTAGCACTAACAACGGGATCCCGCTAAGTTCTGGTTTAGTAATGAGACTTTGCAGTTCGATTTTAGAGGATTCGATTGCCTTCTGATCCGATGAGTCAACCACAAACACGATAGCCGTCACGCCACGGCAATATCGCTCCCACATCGATCGAAATTTCGGTTGACTTTTTTTGAATCAAAAGATAACATTGGCTGATGCCTAGGGTAATACCCCTCCCGAATTGGGTATAAGTTGGAACTCACCCTCCAATATCTAAATGGACATTAGAACTTAACATCAGTACATCTTGAGAAAATAACACTTTGCTTTCCTGGGTGTTATCACTTAGAGTTAAGTTTCAGCAGATTGCCACCTACCCCAAAGTTTGATCGTAACTGAGCCCTTTGTATATTTGCGCAAATTGAAACCCTTAAGACCCCCGGGAAATATTGAACATCAATGTTTTTTAGCGACTGGTCAGGTTTACTATTAGGAGTTTGATTTCTTATAAATGAATAGATAGAGAGATATACGGCATCTGTTAACTGATACATACTACTGTTGGAACCATCGCATCTGAAAATTGGCCCGACTGATTAAATAAAACGTAATCCTCAATCAGTACCATTCTAGATATTCTTCTGATGAAAATGATGGTCCCGAGGAAATCGGCACTTACCATTATCACGTTGACCAAACTGGTCTGAATGACGAAAGCGTGGAAAGAATTGATGCGAAGAACGGGTCAGCTTCTGATTTTGAGCCTGTACGTCTTTCGATCAAGGTGCTTCAAATCTATGGCCTGGAGAAAAAGGATGAAGGAGTGGAATCAAAGACCTTTCCAGAGTTTTGAAGTCCGATGATCGTTATTTCTAATTCAGTCGAAAAGAATAAGGATTTAACCCAGGCGAGGACGGCTTTAACGATCGATGACATAGCTTTTTTCGATTTCGGCTATAGGCTCTGGTCGAGTACTTTAGCGTATTGAGGTCGTGTCAGTGTGGTAGTTGTTGAGTTAACTTGCTCCACGACTCGCCAGGCTTGTAGATTATAGAAGCAACTGGGCATGCTTGCGCCCACGCCGCACACCCCTGAGCCCGATGTCCAGGTCTGTTTTACCACAGCCCGCGGATTCCGAGAATTCCACCCAAGTTTTCAGGTTTAAACCCCAGGATTCCAAGAACATCACAATTTTGGAACCCTCTGGGATTCCAGCCAGGATTCCCAATTTTGAAAAATACCTACTTTTCTTGGTTTGAATCTGAGCGTTTTCCTTGGCCAACCAAGTACCCAAAATTGTTTACTGCATAGCTACAATACAACTCAAGCCTAGTCTTCTTGCATTCTCAATAATGATGTCAGAGCGTGTTGAGAAAGGGCCAATCTGGAGGAGATATGGTACGGTGTGTTGAAAACAAGGGTTTCTGAATTCTGGAAAACCTGAAACACCTTTTTTCAAAGGTTGAAGAATCCAGGGGTGAAAACTTTGGAAAACTGTGGTATAGGCCCTAACTTTATCTTATGAAAGAGGAAACAAGGGGATTCAAAACACCCCTTTTTCATTTGGTCCTAATATCTCCCAAAATCATTTCAAACTCTTCATTGACCATCCAATGAATAGCTAAGAAGCCCATCATACATTAAACTTTGCTTGCTGTGGAATTCTTCAACACTTGTGTTTCCACAAAAAACACAAACAAATTGAAAATGTACAAGTCTTTTCCAATATGGGGGAAGGAATTTTCAAGACTAGGCTGCCAGAAAAAAAAAACAGAGGTCTCTGGATACCACAGAGAGGGACTTACATGCACTGCACCCCTTGCTGTGGAAACAAAATTGTGGTCTAAGGCAAATATGTGCTGTGTCTGTGCCATTCTGTCTGATAATATTTTTATTTCTGGGTTTTTGGTTGTTAAAATTGGGAACCAAATAGGCAGAAATCCCTCAAACACTGCAACAAAAAACTGCCTCAACTTCCTGCAATTGACATTTTGAAACTCTAAGGAAGCTGGTGGTGTTACTCCAACCTTTCTCAAATGGTGAATCAACCAAGGTTCATTGCACAGTGAATGTGCCCAAACAGCTGCATATTTAAATGGATGGAGATACAATGGTAGCTTGGTTGGAGCATGCTGCATGTCAACTGCTGGTAGTTTATCCAGTTTTTCTTGCAGTGATCCTTGTAATACTTTTTTATTTATATTTTAACTGCACAAAGTTTATTTTTTATTATTTCTTACAGTTTTTGAGATCAATCAAATCCATGACACCCAAGCTAGCGTCCAAAATTGATAAAAACCCATTTTATTTTGGTAAAAGAATAAAAACAGAAAAGAGGAAAAGAGGAAAAGAGAAAAAAACAAATAACTTATTGTGATGGGGGATTCTGTGAGTGTCATAATTGGCCCAGAGCTTGGGTTTGGCCAAACAGGACTTGGGTATGTGCCAAGATGGAAAATCAAGCCCCCTGGGCACAAAACCAAGCCCTCTTGGCGCAGTGTCAATTGGGACTTGGTTTGGTGCCCAGAAGCACTTGCAACACCATAAGAGCAGGCATCCACAGTTTTTTCAATAAACATTTGACAAATTTGGAGCTTGTAGAAAGTTTGACACTTATTTTTTTGAAAGTGTCCCCACTTCTTGATAGCTTGGCTCTTTTGCTGGGTTCACAAGCCGGTTCCACACCTGTGGTCCTCTGGGAAATCAATTTGATAACTTGAGTTGCAGAGAAACACTACACAGGGTGGAATTTAATGAGTGGGGAGAAGTTGGGGGTGTCTGATGGGGGGAGGGTTCACTAAAATGTGACTTGTGAAAGTTAGGGACAACTTACTTTGTTGAGCTCAATAGAGGTCCATAAATTTAGGAACCTCTATCAAGCTCAATAATCTAACCCGTGAACCTTCACAAGTCACTTGTTAGTGAACCCACCCCCCAACCAACACCCCCAACTCCAACTTGTCCCCAAATCCCCCCCCCCCAAGTTATCAACTTGAGTTGCAGAGGACCACAGGTGTGGATCAGGCTTGGTAACTCAGAAAAACAGCCGAGTTGTTGAGCCCCAAGTGGGACACTTTTGAAAAAATAACTGTTGAGTTTTCTAAGGCCATCTCCACCGTGGGGAGTTATCCAAGCTGCTAAATAGACTGTGCCGGCCCAGCCGGGGCACCTTGCCACAGTCTTAACAGCCCAAGGCAAGGTTGCTACACACTGCAAGCTATGATATATTGTAGATTGGAACGGTGAAACCTTTTGGGTGTTACCAAGACATCCTGGTTGTATGTGAGTTAAAATGACTGGGGGGGAGGGGTGATATTTCACAAATTGTTGATGTGTGATACTCAGCCCATGGGCTGCTATCCAGATGCTATAGAAGTTCCAGATCTAGTGGAACTATGATATTTTTTCTCTTACTCTTACCAAAAAGAGAGTTGTCCTTGAATTTATTGATCTTCTAGTTAAAGACAAATTTGTCACTATGTTCTGTCTCATGTCTTGGTCTTGTATGCCTGATAACAACAATGTAGTCAAAGAACCCTTGTTAGTTTCAAATCATGTCAACATTCCTTACTTTGCTTATCCTCTTGATTTTGTCTTGCATACTTATTGATTTATTATCTTCCAATTATCAATTTATCTTCCTGAGTATTTATTCCATATTCATTACACACACATTATTCATTAAATTTTATACAACCACAACTTGAACACTTGTATCTAGTCTATAAATACACAGCATAGTACTAGCAATAACAAACACCAGTTCTCCTCAGTTCAACCAGTTCCCAATTCTGAGTCCCCTTTGAGTCTGTTCAACATTCTTCTGATCCTTCATCTTTTAAAATTCTATCAAGATCTGGAACTGCCATAGCAGCCAAGCTATAAAAAAATCTACTTTAGCAGCTGTGGTGGCTCTGCTAAATGAGGTTTGGGGTGCTATATTTAGTATAGCAACCCAATATAGCAGCTGTGGTGGAGATGCCCTAAGAGCTCCACAGTTGTCAAAATTTTATCAAAACAACTGCAGATGCTCTTATTGAGCCACTTTATTGAGACAACTGTGGATGCTAAGAGCATCCACAATTGTCTTGATAAATTTTTCACAACTGTTGAGCTCTTAGCAAGCTTGACAGTTAATTTTTCAAGACTGTCCCCACTTGTGGCTCAATCACCCGAATCTATTGCTGGGTTATTGAGCCGGTTCCACACTCATGCTCCTCTGCAATTCAAGTCAATAAATTGTGTTACAGAGGAGCACTACCTGGGGTGGGATTTAATGAGTGGGGGAGAAGTCGGGGGGTTGGTTGGGGGGAAGGTTCACTAAAAAGTGACCTGTGAAAGTAGGGACAACTTACCATATTGAGCTTGATAGAGGTCCATAAATTTATGGACCTCTATCAAGGATCCTAGAGATTTGATAGTTGTGAAGTGCTATTGGGTGCACAAGTGGGGCATTGTCTTGATATAGTTAGCTTATTGAGCCAACTTATCAAGACAATCTCTAAGGGAATCCACAGTCCTCTAAATAAGAGCATCCACAGTTGTCTCAATAAGTTGGCTCAATAAGCTAAATTTATCAAGACAACTCCCCACTCGTGCGCTCAATAGCGCTCAATAGCTGTAGAATTGCTAGGATTCTCAATAGAGGTCCATAAATTTATGGACCTCTACACCATGGCCACACCTCGATGACAGGTGAGTCGCCTTCAAGACAATTACATGAAAAAAGCCGCCTTCAAGACGAAAATCGGTCTTGAGGGCGGCTTCAAGACCAATTTAAGGTTCGGCCTGGGAAACCTGTGAAAATGTGGTCTTCAAGTCGACTTGAGAACCAAATGAGGTTCTCAAGTCGACTTGAAGACCGCACTGGGGTTCTCAAGTCAACTTGAGGACCTAATGTGGTTCTCAAGTCGACTTGAAGACCATTGGTGGTTTTCAAGTCAACTTGAGAACCACCAATGGTTCTCAAGTCGACTTGAAGACCACATGAAGTCCTCAAGTCAACTTGAGAACCAAATTCCTTTGGTTCTCAAGTCGTTATCCCTCCTTGCTCAGAGCAAGAAGGGACTTGTCTTCCAAACCAGACTCCCTTACCTGAGCAGGAAGGGAGTCTGGGAAGCTTGCTTGAAACCACATGCAGATCAGCCTGCAAACCACTCCAGTGGTTTGCAGGCTGATCTACAGACTCCAGGAGTCCAATCTTTGCCAAGGAGATTGGACTAAAGGATTTTAGATTGAGCATTATAAACATCTATGACACCGCGGACATTTTGGTGTCGCTGCGGGCCGCAGCGTCACCTGACGATTCAGATGGGATTCAAACCTCGCGCGACTCTCCAGCCTTGGCTGCGCAGCGACACTTGACCCTGTGATTCGTCAGCTGGAGTGCGACATCTGTCACTGATCATACATACCTATTCCAGCTCAGCTCAAGCATTCTCAACCCCGCAGGCCGCTTCATACATCTCAGCATTCACTGACCTCTTCTCAATACTATTGGGAAGTAAAATGTAAGTGGTCCATATTTTGTGTGTATACTGAAGACATCAGCCAACAAAAAACTCCGTTAACCGTGCTGATACCCCGAATCTGTCTATTTCAGACCTCTAGCTTTTCGACGTCATGGAAATTTGCTCCTGCTCTCAATGTGTTGTTTACACCGTTGAAAACAATCAAGGCCAACTGGTTTCTGGTAAATATCTAGCTGCTCGAAATCTAGCCAAACATCGCGCCGAGGACCTCAGAAGATTCCTTCAAACCAAAACAACAGCTTGTTTCTCTGATGACAAATCCGATAGCCCGTCTTTAGAACTACCAGAAACCAGTGAATACTCGGAAGAAAGTGGGGTATTTTTAGGACTTGATGAAAATGACAACAATGTTCATCTCTGTAAGTTTTCCATCTACCCCAAATACATTTGAACATCGAACTGAATTCCTCCTTACAATACTTTCTAGTCTTCATTATAATGTTTGTTAGTTGGCTGCATATATTTTGTAATGTTAGCCGCAAAAACTGTCGGACCACCATTACTGCGCTTTTCAACATACTCCAGGAAACAATTAGACGACGATTATCCAACCGGAACCTTTTGAAGATGCCGCGTGAACCTCGGACTTTGATCTTAAAGGCCAATCTGGACACTGATCTAGTCGAGAGTATATGCTGTCGGACCTGTTTTCATCTCTATCCCGACAAGATCAATACACCCATGCTGTGTGAATACACCCCATTTGCAAAGTCTCAACCATTTAATGAAGAACTCTACGTCCAAATAGGAACGCAGCGTGGAGTCAAAGATCTTGGTCAACTGCCAAACCCAAAACACCTGTACCCTTCCACTTTTGGCGTACCTCGATGCCTATTTGTTTCTCAACCAATACTCGTTTGGCTGAACTGGCTTTTGAAAAAACCGGAAATCGAAACTGCAATTGATGCTTGGAAATGCAAACTCTCAAGATCCAATGGAGCTCTCGTGGATATACAGCACGGTTTGAACTATCAAAACGTGGACTGGGAGCTCTCGCCAACTGCTTCTGAAATCTCTGACATGGAAGACGAAGTATCTTCTCTTAACGACAATCCACCGCTCAACTTGGTCCTATCTCTCTTTGTAGATTGGTTCAATCCTCAAGGAAACAAAATCAGTGGCAAGGTTGAATCCACCGGCGTCTTTGCTCTTAGTTGTATGGATCTTCCGCCTTTCCTTTGTAACAAAATTTCAAATACATGTCTTGCTGGAATCACACCTGGGCCGTATTCGCCGGACACGACCACAATCAACCACCTCCTCAAGCCGATTGTAGACGAATTGAGGACTCTAGAGACAGGTACAATGATCAAGACACACCAGTACCCCAATGGTCGATTAGTCCGGGTCAAACTACTGTGTTTGATTGGTGACCTCCCTGCAACCAAGAAAGTTGCCGGGTTTGCCTCGCCAAGTGCCACCCACTTTTGCACATGGTGTCATGCCAAAAGCACCAATATCAACGAGCTCCGAATTGAGGCAATCCGAAGAAAAGGCGACACAATTAGGGCAGCCCAAAAGTCTAAACATGCCAAATCAGCAAACGCTCAAGATACCATCCTCAAAGAGACGGGGGTTCGCTGGTCTGAACTCAACCGTCTAAGATACTGGAATCCGACGAAACACGTAGTCCTTGGTATAATGCACAACTGGCTTGAAGGTATTTTGCAAAACCATTGGTGATGCCGATGGAAGTTTGTGGCAGTTGCTCAGCCGAAAAGACGCCGTGCACATTCAAACCTTCCAGCTAACAAACAACTACGGACAACACTAGATTTTTCAATGATGTCATCTTCCGAGGCATCCAGCTCATCCAATGAAGAAAGTGCCGAGTCCGAGGACATCTTGATGGATGGTGGAGCTGACAGTGGGTTCTTCTCGCAAGAAGACATAAGGAAGTTTTGTACAGCAATGAACCGGATAGTCCTCCCTCCAGGTCTTTCCAAGCTCCCTCAGAACCTTGGCGAGGAACGACATGGAAAATTGAAGGCCGCCCAATGGTACAGTCTATTCGCTTACATCATACCGCTTGTCATCTTTGAGCTCTACGTCGAAAACATCCAAAACATCAACCCAAACTCAAACCAAGCCCGGTTCATTATGAACACTGCCTACTTGGTACAATGTACAGACATCTTATTCGCACGAGAGTTGACCAGCAACCACATTACCCGATTTGAGAAAAACTATGAAAGTTATGGAAAAACGGTCGGTGATCTCTTTGACAACGTCAAGGTGTTACCAAACCATCATTGTGCACTGCACATTCCGGACCAAATGCGAGCGTGGGGCCCTTTGCCTAGGTTTGCCGAGTTTTCTGGGGAACGGCTCATTGGGTTCTTGCAGAAAATCAAGACAAATGATCTTATTGGTGGGTTCGTAATTCAACTGTGACGTGTGTGACATGCCTGCTGATGATAGTAAAATCTAACCAGACAAGATGAACGGAACTATGATGCGACGTGCCTGTCAGCTGCAACGCCTTAGTGAGAAACCCGAATACCAAACTATGATGCAAAAAGACGGCCCAACACGCAAGAAAATCACTGAATCAAGAACGATTCGCTTGACCAATCCAATGTACAAAGTGGTATTCCAGTATCTGGCTGAACAGGATCAATCTCCCATCATTCGGCGGGATTCTTGCCCAATCCCTAAGGGTGGGAGAGTGCTACATGGGTTGGCAAGACCGCTTCGGTCAGTTGAATGTGATGGTTTCACGGTTGGTGCATTAGGGCCGAAGAACTGTGTGGTGGTGAAACTCAATGGCCAGGTAAAACATGGGATTGTCAAACAGATATATGCGCTAGAGGACCACAGGCACCAGGAACGGATATTAATTGTCTTGTCGCCGATTACTGACTTGTTCCCAAAAAAAATGAAGGTCCCAACAAGTCGATTTAGGTATTATCTGTGGCTCTACAAAACAGTGGTTGGGCAAGTCAACCAATCAAAGGCCCTTGTAGTTTCTCCATCCCAAGTCGTCTCATTGGCTGCGTATAGATTTTTGACCCCAGGCATGTTTGGAATCCAGCAGGATGGGATAACTCTTGTGCCACATGATCACGTGGCTCTCCTTTCCATCTCTAATAATGAGTAGCTCATATTTAGATCACGTGCCTCTCCTTTCCATCTCTAATAATGTGTCGTTTTTTTCTTTTTTTTTTATTCTTACCTAAAACACTTGCCCCTTTTTTTCTTTGAGATCTTTTTGGCTGACATAACCTCAACAAACAAAAACTGTGTAATTTTAATCCAACATTTTTTTGATTTCAACTCTCAAATCCTGCGCAAGACATCCTAATATGTTGCCAACACAACAGTTGATTTCTTCAGATCAATGAAGAACGCAACCGCTGATTGCCAAAGCTTTGAACCACTCGATTCTTGTGTGGGTAGAGTGCTCACCTCTATTTCACCTAGAGTTTCAACACGAGTTTTTTTTGTCAAACTGTTTTGCTAATTACAAGGCTGAACAAATTCACCGCGCTGTTGTGCTATTTACAAGGGTTAAAAAGGTATTGTGGTTTTGTGGGAATTAAGCACCGAGTTGTTCTTCCAATTTGTTGTGACAGAAAAATCATTGATTGAGCTGGTTTGATGTGTCAAAGGAATTTACAAGAGGTGATGAGGCATAGGGAACAGTAAGACCTATTTACGTTACGAGTAAGAAAAAAATCACAACAAGAGGGGAAAAAAAATAACAATTTGGGCCAATTTCAGCTACCAACCATGCTCCTCCTCTTCTACCAACCATCCTCCTCCTCTTCCATCACAGCAAGGATTCTAGCATCCACCCCGTGCTTTGGTTCACGCATTGTGACATCTTCAGTCTCTTCGGTTGGTTCTTCATACTCATCATCATCGCTGTCACTTTCAGTGGTACCATCTTCACAATTGTCATCATCAACCACAAAGTCATTGTCATATAAATCACCCGCATCTCCTTCTTCAAAACATTCATCCGATGATACATCCGGGCTTTCGTCGTCCAAGTCGTGGCCTTCATCATCGGAGTTGTCCGCACGATTTCTATTCTGACCTGTGGATTCCTCTTCACCCACTGACTCATCGTCCGAGTCTTCTTTCAACAGCCCATATGGCTCAACCAATATTTCCCAGTACTTGCGAGTGAATGAGTTAATCTTGAGATTCTCATCTGGATGTCTTTGCTTCTTAGGTTGTAAGCATTGGCTTGCGTCTGGAAGAAAGGCAACGACTTTGGCATTGGGGATGGTCTTCTGTTGGGCTGGTGATAATTTGTGGTACCAGGCTGGGTCGTAGAAGTCAATTGGTAGACCAACTGGGGCCACCTTAAAGCTGGAAGGTATCGGCTGTTTGGGGAGTTTTCAAACTCGAGTTTTTCTGTTGGTTGATGGAACTTGATTGGCGGCATTCTTCATGGCGATGTCAAGAGTGCGCATGAATTTGCTGGCATTCTTTGAGCGGTAAGGCAAAGTCTTTATCTTGCTATATCCCTTCTTTTCGTCGAACTCGTCATCGCTGTGGGCCCCAATATGTGAAAGGATGTCGATGTAGCGTTCTGGAAGGTTGTTCAGAATTGCAAAGTTCTTTTGTGCATTTCGCAGCTGAGGGGATTCCGGAGTCAGTCTAAGGAAACCAGAAGAAAAGAAATAGTACTCACTCTTTCGCGATTCTTTGAATGCTTCTTGCTACTTGCTTCTTCAGAAATTTTTCCCGCCTGTTTTTTCTCCTTGAGATATTTCGATAGGAGAAGATAGTGTACAAATTGATTGTAGGCTTGAATCAAAAGAGAAGTATTGGTGGCCATAACGGGATTCACATTCATGTATGTGTAGGCTTTTCCAGCAACAAGTTCTTGGAAGGTTGTTATCGCAGCGATCCGGTGGGCAGCGTTGTAAAGTGAAGCAGCATCTTCCTCAAGATTGGGGCACCAGACACGCAAACCAAGGCGCACCATAAGGCCTTGCGTGTAACGAATATTGTTTGAGCCAAGATGGATGATTGATCTCCCGAATTTTATCGATCCGGTCTGTGCCTCTTTGAAAAGTTGTACCTCGCTGGGTTGGATGAGAGACGGGGAGGATATTCCTTTTGCTGCGTTCTCGACCTCTTCGCCATTGGAGAACTGGTTGTAGAATTCTTGAAGAGTTCGCAATTCAGGAGCTGAAGGCACTGAATCTTGTCGAATAAGACCCCACAGGATCTTAATATGTACATATAGAGCATCCTGGAACATAATTAAATTAGGCTATGGTTTAATGAGCATTTCAAGCATTGAAATAAAACACATACCTTTGTTGTTTTGAACTCCTTTGGGAAGTCTACGGTTTGCATTTGCTGAGGGTGCCGTTTAGGAGATGGTATGTTAACTGCTGAAATTTTCTGCTTGGATTTTTCGAGGGATTTATGGGGCCTTGGATTTGCTACCTCGGGTGGAGCCGACACTGCACGAGCAGCTCGTTTTGGGGTCAGGTTTGGGGGGCCTCTGGTGGGTGCTGGGGGGGATTTGATGGTAGTCCGGGAACTTCCTGGCTGGTTGATAACAACAGGTGCTTTGGATTTGCCGGCTTTTTGCTTTCCGGTCTTTCTTTCAGTTGTTTTGGATTGATTTTCTGAGTTGGGTTGGGGTGGATTTACAGAAATTTTCAAGGATTGGATTTCTTCGGTGAGCTTGGCTAACATAGACTCATATTGGTCGGTCCGGGATTTCACTGCAGCATCAACTGCTTGTTGCTGCTGAGCAGAGAGAGTATGCAAGGATGACGAAGCAGATGGGGCCCAGGGGTTCATTTTCAATGTAGAATGTAGTAAGCTGAGTAAACTAAACTATGTTGTATATGTAGCTATAAGGCAAGGTGGGGTTTGGGAAAGCTATGATTGTTGGAGTAGATGCAGGTTCGGTGAGGGAGAGGGGAGACTTCATTACAACCCTTAAATAATGAAAATAAAAGACTGAATTTAGCCAATGACCAAGCAATTATGTACATGGATGGCATTTGAGCAGCCATAATGAGACAACCTTTTGCATATAAAAGCACATCCATGCCGTGTAAGTCAGCTTGGCATGGTGTTGGGTAATGTTACATACTATGTATGTTTGTTTGTAAGTTTTGCTTTGTCATTGTTCTGATGCAGGACAGAAAGTTATGAATGCACAAAATAAATATTTATGTAATGCGTAGAACCTTTGTCGTATGCAGATGACAGTTGTCGCTGCAACTGACGATGCATTTGAATGCATACTCAATTGATTCGTCAAGGTGACGCTGCGGCCCGCAGCGACACCAAAATGTCCGCGGTGTGAGCTGGGAACTCCAAAAGCCCGCTAGCCAAGTGGTAAGGCATCTCGATTGGCCTCCTGGAGGCCGGCAGGTTGTGGGTTCAAGCCCCGCCTGTGTTTTGCACCAATTTATCCTCCGGTCCCTTGATGCAGGACGTTTTCAAGTCGCCTCCGAGCCGGCTTCATCTTGCCTGGCAGTCGTCTTGGAGGCGGATCCAGCTCTTGAGATGTTTTCAAGGCGCCATCAAGGCGCCTTGAAAACTCCCGATTCAATTGAATCACAAGACGCCTTGAAGTCGTAAACGTCTGCTGACAGCTTGATTGAATTGAAAAAAGACGCCTTCAAGTCGTCAAAAAAAGCCGTCCTGAAGGCGTCTGAATGCGTCCGAGGTGTATTGAGCTCAATAAGGTAACTTGTGAACAAGTTTCACAAGTCACCTCATTGTGACCCTCCCCCCATTTGACACCCCTGAGAGCTCCCCACTCATAAACACCCACCCCGTGTAGTGCTCCCCTGCAACTCAAGTTGCAGAGGAGCACAAGTGTGGAACCGGCTCAATAACCTAGCAATAGAGCCGGGTTATCAAGCTGCAAGTGGGGACACTCTTGGTAAAATAACTGTTGAGCTCACTAAGAGCTCAACAGTTGTTGAAAATTTATCCACACGATTGTGGATGCTCTAAGAGCATCCACAGTTGTCTCAATAAGTCAGCTTGATAAGCTAACTTTATCAAGTTGAGCTTGATAAAGTCGTCCTGGCTTTCACAGGTCACCTCTTGGTGAACCCTCCCCCAACTCCCTCCCCCGAGTTATTGACTCGAATTGCAGAGGGCACGAGTGTGGAACGGCTCGATAACCCAGCAATAGAGCCGCCGGGTTATTGAGCCACGAGTGGGGACAGGCTTGATAAAATTACTATCAAGCTCGATAACAGCTCCACAGTCATCGCAATTTTATCGAAACGACTGTGGATGCTCTAAGTGGCCTCGCCCCTTTGAGACAGACCCCCCTCTGGGGCCCTCACTCGAGAGGCTTACGTTAAGCTCGATTTTCCATTTGTTCACGTCAAACAATCCAAAACACGAACCCGATGTATCAACAGCTCGAAGCATTTGGATATCAAGCAATTGACCGAGGATTAATACCCGAATGGATTCTTCGAAGATTGATCAGGTTCAGCTGTTCCTTACGGTTGAAAGAGCTTGATACCCCATCATTGGAAGAACTTCATCGTCGTAAATTTTCCTTTATCGACTCGTTAAGATCGCTCCCAGTGGCCGTCCACCAAAGTATATGTGTTCACTCTGTCTTTCTTCTTTCTAATCGTGTCTAACCAATGTTTTCTTATTTGATTCCTCAAACAGAAAGTGCAAATGAACAGCATTACGAAGTATTTACTGATTCTTTGTATCTAGCAACCTTCATTAAGACTGAATTTTGAACTCCGGTTGATCGTATGCAGGTGCCCACGGAGTTGATGAAATCATGTTTGGGAGAGTACATGAAGTACAGCTGTTGTTATTTTCCGAGGATGAACGAGAGTCTCGATGAAGGCGAAATATTGATGCTTCAAGATTATTGTGAAAAGGCTAAGCTCGTAGATGGATTAGACATCTTGGATTTGGGGTGTGGTTGGGGAAGCCTCTCGCTTTTCCTAGCCCAGGTTCTGAACTGTTCCTTTCGTCTATCTCCCTTTTTGTACATTTTTGACTGGGTTCTAACGTGATAATTATTATCCCTCTGAAACCGAAGAAATATCCCAACTCTCGTATCACTGCCCTTAGTAATAGTCGCACTCAAAAAATCCACATCGATCAAGTCGCCAAGCAAAGAGAATTGAAAAACTTGACCGTTCTAACAGACGATGTGATGGTCTTTGATTTCCCTCGTGATCATTCCAGGTAAAATCAATCAACCGGAAATTCGAATTTATTATTCAGCCTGAGCTTTTCGTTTTTTGGGGGACCTAGGTTCGATCGTGTGATTTCCATCGAAATGCTCGAACACATGAGTGAGTCAATAGCATTCATGATATCATCTATTTATCAATTTGGCCCCATCGAGTGCCCATAAATTGATTGACGATATACTATTAGAAAATTACGAATTTCTATTTAAGAAGGTTTCAACTTGGTTGAAGCCCGATGGCCTATTTTTTGCTCATATTTTTTGCCACAAGGACCAACCGTAAGAGCAATTCACTCCTTATCAACTCGCGCATATGTCCTATAACCGCCTAAGTTGAAATCCGCAAATGATCGGGGACAATTAAAACAGATACCATTTTGAAGAAAAAGATGGCTGGATGGCCCAGAATTTTTTTTCGGGAGGGACGATGCCATCTTTAGATCTGTTTGCGTACTTTCAACGGGATTTGAATCTTGAACATTCCTGGTTCATCAACGGTACTCATTACTCCAGGACCGCCGAATTGTGGTTGAAGAAGCTCGACCAAGCCCGGGGCGTTTGGACGAGCGAGAATCAGCTACTTGAAATTATGAAAACTCAAGGGCTGGATGAAGATTTTGGGACCAAGGAGATGTATAAGAATTTCTACAAGTTTCGCACGTTCTTCTTGGCGGTTGTAAGTCTCCTTATTCCTCCCTTCACAACCCTAGATATTTGTTAACTCATGCCTCTGTTTAATCTTACATGTTCATCCTTCATCAGGCCGAATTCTTCGGGCTCAATGAGGGCCAAACCTGGGGGGTTGGACATTATCTATTCTCAAAGAAAACTCAACTGGCCAAAACAATGGATTAATCAAAGGATCCTACCGTATGTCTATCTTGCACAAAAAGAATAAAAAAAACTATACCAATCTATATACAAAAAGCGAACAATTGTATCTGTACTCTGCGATTTATAGCATGTCTCCAGGGTAATAACGCGCGTTTGATTATATCTAATTTTGAAATACCAAAAACCAATTGTCTCTATGGTGATTGACCCGCCGTGGAAGCGCAATTGTTTACTGATTGGCTAACTGATATTACTGATGAGGGCGTTGTTTTTGAACCTCAAGTTATACGGCCCTAAGTGGCCAAGGATCAATATTCTACTTCAAAGTTCAGTAACTCAATGTGTTTTTTTGCCAAGAGCAACAAAAAAAGGTCGAACTTGGATGCTAGGCTATGTTAGGGTTCTAGTTTCTTGGAATCGAAATATATGAACATAAGCCTTGTTGTCCCCCAGCTGGTGTGCATGCGTATCTATGGATACTGGAGGGGTGATAGAATATGCAATAACTTACAGGAAGATCGAGGAGAGAGAATGTGTGTAAATTTGCAATTTCTCATTTACCCAACGCACTTAAAAAGAAAGGGATTACATTTTGCATCTAAATAATACTAAGGAGATGCCTCTTGCAAGCCAAACAAACCCCGATACAGCCGTTCAGTTTCTAACACTGTGGAAATATGGACGCTTGGCCGGTAAATTCCACCAAGTGCGTTTTTCAACGTTCCAGATAACCTTGAGTTTCTTTGCCACTGATGCCACCAAGCACGGTGTTTCTGTAGAAGAGTGTGTGTGGTTTCCATTTTAAAACACTTGAGACTAAAGAGCCTAGATACATGTAATTTTGGTTTTTGGGAGATTTAAAGACTAAAGAACCTAGACCAAACTACTATAACACACCTTTCTCCTCTTTTACCTGCAATGTTTTTACTGTGTAGTATGCTATGCCTCCTTCCTAACCTCCCACCTCCACACTTTATACCCTCTGTGTAACCTTAAATAGCCCTAACCAGGACTCTTCACTTTGCTGCATCTGCATCTGCTGCACAGAAGCCTCCCTTTAGTGCCTTTGTAAAAAATTAAGGAATTCACTTTATTGCAACACATTAATAAAAGGGTGATAGGGGGTATCAAATATGACAAAATCCACAATTGAAACCAGTGAATTAGGTTTTTAAAAAAAACTTCAATTTTGAGAATTTTGAATCATTTGATATTGATATCCAGTGTTTTTAAAAACAGTGGATTTTAAAAACCAGTTGATTAGATAATGGTGGATTTGGTCATATTTGATACCCCCTATTATTCAAGCTTGCAGTTACAGGGCCTGAATGATCTAGTGGTAACCATCATTTACGGAAGCTTGGTGTCTCCCCTGTGCAATAAATTATATCACTCCTAAGAGAGTGACAAGTCTGGTGTGGTGTGCTAAATGTGTTCAAGTATCAAAAGTACATAAAGGCATAGTTTTATATCAATAATCAGTGATATTATTAGTTGTTTCATGGGAAAATTGGATTAACCCATAGTTGCTCTCTGAAACCACAAGGTCAGCTGCACTCAGACAAAATATATTCAGAATAAACCAATTTGTTAAGTATAAGTACATAGTAGAGGCTTAGTGTATAGTAACATGCAGAGTCACACATATAGTCACATGTATAGTCACATGGTTCATCACATGCTTGTTTGTAGGACTCACCAGCTAAAATGACTCATATTTTACTATATAAAGGGGAGGCTGTTCCCTCTCAGAAACAAAAATCATGCTAGTTTTGGAACAGTAATTATGTTTATAGTTGCACAATGCCAAAACACACATAGCATCCAGTAGTGATCTCAATCAAGCTTGCCCTTTGAGAATATCTTTCATACCTCAGAGAAGAAAAACAGGTAAAGAAGTAGTGTTGCCCCTTTGTTGTGCTCTTAACAAAGCAAAGTGATATCATCACATTTGTTATCTTAGCTGAAGGTTAAGAAAGAAGGCAAGAAAATTTAAATAGTTCACATTGTTTCATCAACCATCCCAGAACAACATGTCTTTGCTTTGCTTAAAAAAACTGATCTAAGTCTGATAAGGGATTGTGTAAACCCCCCTCCCCCAGCTGGGTTTACACACCCCTCACTTACATGCCACACACCTCTACTTGTCTTCACTGTCTGGTTTCCCTTCCTGGCTCTGCAGAGATCTGTCCCCTTCCATCTCTCTGAGCCAGGTGAGTTTCTATTTCTCTGCTCTCTTGTTTCTCCCTTTTCTAGATTTTACTGAGAGATCTGTCCCCTCCCATCTCTCTGAGGCAGAAATAAAGCATCCCTGTTTTTGTTCTTAGAAAACTTTAGGATCATCAGCCATCCCCCATGCCCTTTCCATCCTCTCAGTGAAGGGCATTCCCAGTCCTTACAGATTGCTACTTATAGTTTTCTGTATCATAAGTTTAAGCCACAACAAATGGATGTTGTTGTAAGAATTCTTTTTAGTATAATAGAGGGGCAGGGTTTTCAAACCACCAGTAACAGTAATATTACTTAGTTGGAATATCATATTTTTATTTCACCCACACACAACTACCTCCCATCCCATAGGAGTTCTCACACTGATATTCAAATCATGGCAAGCCCAACCCCTGGCCACTACCCCTTCCAACCCAGGAAAACTACACCTCCCCCTTCAATTGCAACCCCTGTATTTGTTGTCCCCATCATACAAACCCCCTTCCTCCAACAAACCATCTCTTTCAATTTTAACACCCGTTACCCATTTACAAACCAACATGAGAGGGTTAAAAAAATCACACCCCCACCACAACCCAGTAGATCAAATTATCTAGATTACCGCTTTGGAAATAAGGACAACCCTGGTGACAGAAATGGTATGTTCTTCCTTGAGACCCTGAGTGTCCTTCTTCCTGGTTGTTTCTGGTAGTTCTTTGATTTCCTATGTGGAATGAACAGCTGTTAGCAGATGACTAACTGGATTCCCTGCAACACCTTATACTCAGCAAGTGGACTTTTCTGCTTGCTTTTGTCTTCCTGGTGATGCCCTTCACAGTTCTCCTTGTTGTCTACCTTTCCTTTCTGCTTGTCCGCACGCGCTGAATTCAATAAAGTTGATGTAAAAGAGATTTCTTGTACGCTGATAATGATAGCTATCTAATCTGATGATAAGATAAGATAAAACCCCGCAAACTCTAATAAAACAACTCTATTTATACAAAACCTTGCTGGTCATGTCCCACAATCCCCGGTACCATCCCTGGAACCCTACTTGCCTGTCTCCCTAATTCCACATTGCACCGCAGTATTCCCCCAACTGCTATACCCTGTTGACCCCCGCAGTCAATAGTTGCCCCTGCGCCTGCCCCGCTTCTTCTGCCCCTGCTCCGTTCACGGTCTGGGTTCCCCAAGCCTGTGGCTCCACCTGGTCCCGCCATTGTTGCCCATCCTGAAGCAGTGCTTGTCCACCCGGCTTATTTCCTGCACCAACTATAGAATTTCACATGCTGCACCCTTGGGCTTTTCCCTGCAAAATTTCTTGTAACATTTGGTATGTACCCCCTTCCTCAGTCTGCCACTGGGCCCCCGGTTGCGGTCTCAGCTTCAGTGCTGCACTAACTGTATATAAGTACTCCCACACCACACACTCACAGAAACTTAGGTCCTCATAAAACTAATTACTCAAAAAATTCTTAAAACTTAAAAACTTGTAGCTTGAAACAAATGATATTCATAGTGTGCAATTCCAATGGCAAAATTACACTTGAAAAAAAAAACTTGCAGTTTCAAGTATTACATGGTAATATCTTGGTGGCTGACATGTAAGCTTCAGTTGAATCTGGAAACATTAACTGGGTATTCCTCTTAAGAAAATCAGCTCATGTTATCATTTCATACCCAACATTCAAGTGCCTCCAAGCCATTTCAAGAGATACACCTGGACATAGTGGGTCCCATATTGCTATCTTCTTGCAAATTTCATCATTATTTTATCACAGTTTTCAATAGCTGTGCTAGGTGTCTCTCTATAATTCACATTAAGAGCAAGAGTGAAGTAAGCAAATCCCTGGCTGAAGCAATTGGCCTTGAAGCTTGCCGTATTGGATACTATCCCACTGTCATTCACTTGGATCAAGGAACCCAATTCATCAAAAATCACCCAATGGAGTTCTGTAATAAACACCTCATTAAGCCTCAATATTCTGATGTGTACACCCCAAAGCAAAATTGAATAGCCAAAATATTCAACTAAACCATTCTGGAGTGCATCAGGGCAACATTTAATTATTTGGGTCCAAAGAAAAGACTATGACATGGAATAAGTCCTGTGCACTTTCCCTAAATTGAATACCTGCCAAAAAAATCCCCTTACAAGCTTTTCAAAAACAGAACCTTGCCTCTAGATTTCCTTCAAACCATTGGCATCTGTGTGGCCTATCTTTTCCCACCCAAAAAAAAACAGATCAACCCTGGCCAAGAAAGGTGAGTTGCGCTCTCTCATAGGATATAATGATGAGCTAAGGTCTTACAAAATTATTTCCAACTCAGGAAAAGTCCACAATCCCAATCACCTGACCTTCCTTGATTTCCCTTAGAAGAATAAATCAGACGACAACATTGACTTCATTGTTGATCTATTTGATGAAGAAGATAAAGACCCTTGGGAATTCTTGTCTGAAGCCAACAGAAATTCACCAAATACTGACTATACTCCTGATAATATCAAGAAAAACTGAAAGAAATACAGCCACTCATCCAATGATTACTCTGACAGCAAAGAGGAAGCTGTGGAAAACAACCTGATTCTGGCATCCCTTCCCTCAAACTCAAACTGAACACTCAGAGTACGTAACAAAAGGGTTAAAACTGTTGAGATATAAAATCAATCCCTCTAGTTCTTCCGCGGCAATACTCGATTACTCGATAATCCCCAATTGAATCTAGTCCTTTTTACAATGACATCACTCACCACACGGTCCCCGTTCAATTAGAGAATCAGTTTCTCCCTGCTTGCTCAAACCCTCAAGACACAATACTTAAAGAACTCTTTCCCTCACTCGACAACACACTCACAGGACAAAATCATTACTCCTAATTTCTCTTCTGAATCTATCACTACTTTTCCAGATTCAGCATTTCATTCAACTCACTTTATATTTATCCTTTCTTCTACAATACTCATTCCCTTCCACTCAACTCTCCGCTTACTCCCTTCCACTTGACTCTACACTTATCCCTTCTGCTCAAATCTCACCCAATCTACTTTCCTATCTATTCAACATCTCCTAAACGTAGGTCATCACTCGGCGCCTATCCTTCAACAACAATGATCTCAATATTGACTTATCTTCTTTTAGTTGTCTCACACGTTTCCTCTTCTCATCACCATTGTTGTGTTCTACCCTTACTACTTGTTCCTGCCTTAAGGTAGGATTGTTGTTGAAGCTTGATAGAATTGAAACTGCAAGAGCCAAATCTGAGCATGTTTGACAGGCAAGATAGTTGAGAATTCCCATATGGTTTTGATATTTTATGTTCAGTTTGGTGAACTTGGCCTTTTTATTTTTGGTGGCAGGTAGGAGGCAAATGCCAACTGAAGAGGAGTAGTTACCAGTTGGCATTCTTGAATCCTGCTATCTGTAGTCCCTTCTTTGTTAGACTTTGTTGTGAGAGCTTTATAGAATCCTTGTTTATTTCAAGATTCATGCCTAAAAGTGTGTTGGGATCCTGTGCCAATGAGTTTGGAAAACAAAGTAGAAAGAGTGTCTCAAAAGTTTCTACATTTCCTATTATTAATAAGTTGTCTACATGGAAGAGGATGACTGAATGTTTGTCTTGATGGATGGGATGCCAAGGATCTGCTGCTGAGTGAACAAAGGGAATGTCTTGAAACCATGAGGTCAGGGTTTTGTACCAGTTAGCCGCAGCTTGTTTGAGTCTGTAGAGAGATTTGTTGAGGCCAAGATAGGGAGGTTTTGTTTCAGAACCTTTGGGTGTCTTGATGTACAGTTTTTCTTTCAAGGGGGCAAACAGGAATGCACTCTTGACATGAAATTTTCAAATTTTTAGTCCTTTGTTGATGCCATATAGTAGCACAATGAGCAGCGTGGTGAATTTTCCTGTGGGAGAAAATGTTTTGCTGTAGTCCTTCCCCTCTTTTCAGATGTTTTGGAGGGGGATTCTGGAATGTTCCATTTGTCATCACATACATTGTGTTTTTCAATGTTTCCCAGTTCTTTATTTGCAGCAGAAAACCATTTCTCTTTTTTGATAGAATCCATTGCTTGCCAACAGGATTCTGTGTCTCTGGTGAGGCAGGAGTATTTGATGGTTTTTGTTAATGGTCAAACTTAAGGTAGATTTCATGTTAGTATATGAGAATAAAGAATTTACAAAAGAAGAGAGTAAGAGATAGATGTTTAATGGGAAAGGTGGTATTCAACACTGAAGACAAATAATCCACTTGTGGAAGTATGTAGCGGGCACAGCCAATCTCTCACTGACTCTTTGACTGGACACTCAAGACAATATCAAAACCCTTCAACACTATACAGACACCACATGGGCAGATGATCTCAAAACACAATTATCCCATTCTGGCCCAATCTGCTTCTGGCATGTCCAGTGGCATGGAACCATAAAAAACAAAACAATATCACCATTTCATCTACTGAAGAACACAATGTACTCTCTGACAGTGTACAGGAGAATCAATCAATCAAGTACCTGGTGGAAGAACTCTGGAAAGAAAGTATTCTTACAATCTTGACTCCATCCTTTCTCCACAAATCTATCTCAGCTAACACTACAAACCTCATCAACTTCTCTCAACCTAGTTCAACAGACCTAGCTCAACTCAATAAAACTTGTCAAACTCCCTACCACAAATCTCATTGACATAGATTGACTCATTCAACTTTGCTTGAACTATTAACTATCAAATAAACCCAACTACTCTCCAATTCCTCTGGTCAATAAATCATGGCCTTTCTCTCCAACTTGGTAGGAAAAATCACAACCACAAATCTCTGGGATCCCTGCAGTCTTCTAAATGCCCTGAGCCCCATGGCTCCACCTGGTATTCCTGCTGCACCACAGCTTCAGCCCCCATGCACACAACCACTGAATGCACTATGTGAAGGTCCACCACTGCAGCACATGTTGTGCTTTCCCCACACACATCTGAAGATCCTTTTCTGGCTGTGTTATTGCTGGTGAGTTTTACAAGTAGAAAAGCATGAGTATCTAAGATGAGTACTCCACTCTCATAAACACACATGTGCTTTTTGAAGGCTTTCCTCAGCCTACTGGCCCACTTGAATGCCAGCTGAGCACTTTCTGCACCTGTCTAATATAAAATCCCACAGCAGGCTTGATCAAGAGGTATTTGCAAGGCAGTTTGCTTTGAAGTGGATGTGATTCCAAATCCTGATAGGTTTCCAATTGCTGGCATTGGGGGATGCTACATACCAGGGAGGTTGCCTACAAAGGAAGGGTAGCCAAATGCCCTGCCTCCTCCTGTGGGGAGTCCAAGACTGAGATTTTATTGAATATATACTATGCCACCACCCTGATCCCTGTGGTCTCTATAACATATAACCACTTGTAGCATGAGCACTTTTGAGCCTTACATGCTAGCTAGCAGCAATTAGCTCCTTCTTGGGCTTGTTTGACCACCCTTTTTTTCCTTCTTGAGTCTCTTTGTCTCAAGGTGTTTTCCTGGTCACCATTCCTCAGCTCACCAGTCTCATCAACTAAAATCACCTTAATTCCCCCTTGTAGTCCAAGGAGAGAGGGAAAGCTTACCATGACATACTTAACTACATCATCTTATACTTTAATCCATAGAGTCTATTACAGTTTTTAGCTTTTATTACTTATTTACAAAATACCAACCCAATTACGTAATCATCGTGTCTTTTTCTTCTTCTTTTGTTCATTCCTTCTTCAGGCACTTTCTATCTTCATTCTCACATCATCCTGATCTCTCAGCTCTTCAGTAAAGGTGTAGATGCTCTTGGACCCACCACGCCTTCGGTCGCCACCCCAGCCAACTGAACTCCGGTCATGACCTCCTACTACACACCTTTATCATCCCCAGTGTTCCTCAACAATTTGGGATCGTTAGGAAATTGTGACTTACTAATCAATTAATTAATTTACACAGAACCTTATAATTACCTCTCGATCGATCGATCGGTTATCATGATTAATTCGATCGACCCACGTGAATTCGAAAGAAGGCCATCAACACCAGTTAACTCAAGAGCAAGCCCAGATAAGAAACCTATCTGCTCTGGATTATTCTTCAACCCAAACTCAACCTCAACCTCAACCTCAACCTCAACCTCAAGTTTCACTACTTCAACTACAACACCCACCAAGAATAATCACCTCCATACCACCAACTCATCATCCAAATTCACTCCAACCAGAAAGCAACCACTTACCAACACCAACACCAATCCTAGTAGTAACAGCCATCACCAAAACAGTACCACTATCGTCCATCAGAGTAGGAAAACTAATCGACCTCACTCTGCTATCATCCAGCCATCATCCTACAACCCACTCAACTTAACCCCAACCACCCCAACTCGAATCAGAACGATCACCTCCTCCTCACCATTGATAACCAAACCTATCGATCCAACTCTCAGATCACCTCAATTCATCCCTCATCAAACACCTCCTCCACCCTCACTCAACTCACCTTTAAGAGCAAGTCTAACCGCCGAAGCAATCCCTAGAAAGAAGTCAATCCTACCAGGGGCTCCGAACCCATTACATCACAACAGACTCAGAAGCTTAAAACCATCAAGCCCTTCTCCATTCTCAAGTCCTCTCTCTCCCAGTCATCTCAATCAACCTTCAGTTCTCAATCAATCTCCCTCCCTCCTCAAGAAGTCTCAATCTCATCTCAGCCTTTTACAATCTTCAACCTGCTTCAACCAACCTCTCTCGCCCTTTCATCCACCAAGCGTCAATCAACCTCCTTCATATGCTACACCTGTCGAGGAACCCCCAATCGGCAAGGCTCAGCTTGAAAATGTGCTGGTGGCCATCCGTTTAAAAGGCGTGGTTGACCCTCAGCTAGAGTCACCCCACAAGAATTATTGGTCAATCAGTTCAGATGGAACTCAGATATGTGAATTATCTCCTCAGACGGCGTTTAACTCAAACCAATCTAATAGCAGCACTACGACTAGTACCAACTGGAACTTTGGTAAGTAATTCTAGTTCTATCTCTCTCTACAACTAACTGAATCATTTGTCTCTTAATAGATAGCGTTTTTGGTCAGGATACCACCAATGAAGATATTTACAAGAGGTCCGGCGCCAGGGATTTAATCTTGTAAGATTTACGAGCTTTCTAATTGGTTTACTCTTGATAATGTTAGGCTTTCACTAATTCTACGAGTTATAAATTAATTCAGGTCTGCAATGGCAGGATACGATGCAACAATCTTTGCATATGGACAAACGGCCTCAGGCAAAACTCATACTCTCACCGGTTCTGCCCACCAACCTGGAGTCATCCCGCTTTCGGTCCAGGAAATCTTCACTTTCATTCGATCAGTTTGAGTTCACTCCCGATTATCTTATTTGAATTGCAAGTGGACACAAGACTGATTTTTCATGGTCCACCCAGCATCCCGAAAGAGAGTTCTTATTGAGGGTGTCGTACTTGGAAGTCTATAATGAGCAAGTCCATGATTTGCTCGTTCCGACCACTCAACACGCCCCTCCCCCAGTTAAAATTCGACAGCACACCAATGGGACGTTTTTCGCAGATCCAGTGAGAGAAGAGGTTGTGACGAATGTGGGACAGGTGGCCACATTGATGAGCAGAGGGGAACGACAGCGGCATGTAGCTGGAACTGACTGGAATGCGCGCTCTAGTCGATCACACACCATCTTTGGGATCGTCATCGAATCGCGATTGTATGGCAATAATGGGGGCGTTAGGAGGAGTAAAGTGTGTTTGATCGATCTGGCTGGAAATGAACGCGCTAGCAGTGAAGTCGAAAGAAGAAGCGAAGGTTCATTCATCAACAAGAGGTGTGCCCTACGCCCTATGAATCCTACCTCATAACGTTACTCGGGGTTTTTTTTATTATTAATCCGAGACGGATCTCCTTCCTTAGCCTTCTAACTCTAGAAAAAGTGATTAGTGGACTTGCCGAGCCAAGTGGACAGCATAAGAAACGAAACCAGCACATTCCCTATCGAGACTCCAAACTGACTCAAATATTACAGCCCTCTCTATCGGGAAAATCGAGAGTATGTGTGATTTGCACGATGAATTGGACCTTCCAATCGATCGAAGACAGTCGAAGCACACTGCGGTTCGCTAGTCGAGTTAAAAAGATCCAAACTAACGCTGGGGTCAATGAGATTTTATCCGATAGTGCTCTGATGATTCGCTACCGACAACAAGTAGGCCCACTCGATAAATCCCTTCTCTCTTAATTGGTCTATAAAATTATTTTTACCGCCCTCAGTTTCCGGTAATCTGACTGCTTGCGTCACTATTTTTCCAGATTTTTGATTTACAAACTCAACTGAAGGATGCTGTCAACAGAGCTAACCAACCAAATGAAAACATTAACCATTATCAACATGTTCCCCATGAAGCAAACCATGTCACTGTGAGCCATGAATCTCAAGTTGGTGATATTTTTTTTGGTCTTCGATCCATTCAATGGATGATGAAACATAGAGACAAAAAGAACACTCCAGTATGCTGATATTTGTGCGGCCGTCTATTAGGTCATCGATAAAACTCAGATCGAGAAGGCCGAAGAAGAAAGATCGAAAATCAAGCAACAACTGAGCGAATTACAATCTATCATATTGAATGCGGATAACTTAGACCAAGTCGAAGGTTTATCCAAAGAAACTAGACCTGTTAGTCCGGTCAAGAAGCATTCCAATCAAGAATGGTTATCCGGATCAGATTTGGAATCGGAAGATTCGGATGTGAGGATCTCTTCGCGACAAAACTTCTGGTGCAACGAATGTGTCTATTAACCGATTTGACAATTCTCTAGGAAGAAGAAAATGGAACCAAATCGACAAGATATGGGAATAGCAGAAGAGAGAAGTTACTCGAAGAAAAGGTTGAATTACAAGCGTATGAAATCGCTTGTTTGAGACTCGAGTTGATTGGATTGAAATTTAAAACAAAAAAACATCGATCGATCCATGAAACCATGAACCAAGAAGGGACGGATAGGTCAATCAAGGACATCACAGATACTGAAGCAAATCACGAGGTCCAAGACATTGAAATCGAAGATGCTATCAAACGCGTAGCCGAAACTCGAGAGTCTCTTGAAGATCGCTTAGCTGAACAGGTACGTGTACATGGCTTTAATTATGACTAAACCGAAGTTTGGAGCAACTTTCCAACATGTTGCGCTTTCAATTAAATTAAAAAGGCTCTCGAAATTAAAAATCGGAAAAAATTCACTCAAGAGGTTGTGAATTTGTTAGATGTTTCTCGTGCTGTAAGTCCTTGACTGGGTTCAGAAAAAGAAGAATAAAAAAAGATAAAGTGCTTCGCATGTTGAATCTGTTCTATTCTGGGTCCTTTCCTGGTTTGGTTTCGACTAACTGAACCGTTAGAAATCGAAAAAATTGGAACTTTTCGTGCTGAAGGAAATGGAAAAGGCGACGCGAAGATTATCTAAGATTGAACGAAACGCCTACGTTGAGAATAATCATAAACAAGCCGAGAGAGATGAAGGAAAGGGAAGATCAAATAGAAGAAGATCAAGCTCGATCAACACCAATCCGTACGGACTCTTGCTATCGAATCCATCCTCCCTTAGCCACTCGACCGCATACACACAAACTTTTAATCAACATCAAGAAAAGTTCATGAGCCAACTCCAGAGCAATCTCCACCTACAAAACATTGCAACAAATCACGGCGATGACTTGAACAGAGGACTGGAGAATGGCCGATCGATGGAGTATAAGATGCAAAGAGAAAACTGTTTTGGTGATGATGATGAAGCAGAGACTGATGATCAAGACATTTCCACTCTGTTATCGATTGTAAATGAGCAACCTGAGTTGGAATGTATTAGGATGAGCTTCGGAGATGTTGGTGGTAGTAGGAGTCATGGCGCGCGCAGTCATGCACCTAATCGTCTAGATTGTTAGTCTATGTATATATGTATCATGTAAAGTCTTCTTGGGCCGATTAAGATTTGTCATTAACTCGTCTTGTGTTTCTTTTCTGTTGGTTACCATTTGGCCTCCGATCGCTCTTGTATCTATCTTGCAACTTATAACCCTGGCCTCTTCTTGTTTTCTTCATCCTCCCTTATCTTGATCTCTTGTCGTTTGGTTTGATGTTCTTGAGAAAGCTTTCTTGGTCGGGTTGTTTTCCCTTTTCTCTCTCTTCTATCGGATCTGCTTCTTTTTTTGACAAGAAAGATTCTTTGCGCGATCTGTTTTTTTTTCTTTTTTCTTTTTTATTTTCTTCTTCTTCTTTTTATTTTCTCTTTCTTCTTGTTCTGCTTCATACTATTTGACTACCAATTGTGATTTATCTACCACCTTGAAGGTGGCTAAAACTGCTCAAACTGCTCGGACCAAATCATATCAGGCTCACAGGTCCTTCCCCTCCGTATTAGATAAGAAGTACATCTGGTAGTACAACTCCCAAAGGATCTGAGACCATAAAGTGTGACGGTATAATGAGCAATCTACATATTGGATCGATTCTTTGAATTTGTATCACCTGGTCTCAACTTTACTCAGTCACCATCCCCTTGAACTCATCACCTATATATCCTACCACAATTACTTTTTCCCATCTTTTACTTTCATCTCAACAAAGTAAAAAAAGATTTTATCCAAGTTTAACGATATTTGAATGTAACCAAATTATGACAAGTATAACAGCAGCAAAAAAAAGGGAGATGATGAAATTTTAATCAAGATCCAATTGGCTAAGCCAATTGTTGTTGACCCAAGCCTCCTCCGCATCCTTGCCATCATCTACCACCTCCCCTGATACTGTTTCTTCCAAGGCATTGTCAATGTCATCCAAATTTGGAAAGCCGTTGAGGTGTTCTTTACAACCCAGCCACTAAAAAAGGAGAAGAAAATGTTGCATGGGTTGTGAGATTTTTTTGTCATCATGTTGATAAATTGTTCTCCAAGCAGACTGCCACCTGTTATAAGAGTGTTTGACTGTGGATCACACAATTTAAACTGTAATTACAAACAAACTTTCTATATTTTTGGCTGAACTCAGATCTTTCAGCTTGAGATTGTCTGCACAATAAGCTAAGACTAAAAATCAAAAGATAATATGTATACACTTGCATTGTTCTTGATATCACAAGACCATTCTGTCAGCTTGAATGATGAATTGGGGAGCAATAGTAGATCAGAAGCAGCAGAGTTTTCCTAATCACCAATTTCTGGTTGACCATGGAAGACTTTCTTCAATGCCACAAATTCCAGGTCTTTCCATTGTTCTTTAGTCTTGCAGTCAACTTCAGCCCATAAGAGGCCACGCAGACGCGCCCGCTCGTTTGGATGTAATGATTATTTTTAAGTTGAATGTGGCCCAGTTCAATGTAACCGTGAATTCAAGCATTGAATTTGAGAACTCACTGTCGTGATGTGTTCAACTTGCAACCTCATTGTAAATGCAAAAATGGTTGAAACATGTCGCTCCCCACATACGGCTTAACAACCCCAGATAGGGCAGTGCAGGGTTGATGTTCAGGATTCGCTTGCATGAAATCAGATATACCTCATGTTGATAAGCAAAGTAGGTCTGTTTAAGTTGGTGGCAATCTTCAGGTATGAGACGCTGATATCTTGGATATTTGGTGGCCTGGCAACGTAGGTCATCTTATGGTAGCTTTTACAGCTCGTCGATGATGTTGGATTCCAGCTTCTGTCGTCGGCAATAACTATGAGGGTCTTCTGGATCATTGGAGTTTTCTCCATACTCGTTCTCTTCCGGAAGTTCATCAACAGGTACTGGTAAGGGATCTAGTGGCAAAAAATCATTGGCGAGTGGATCGCCCCTGTTAGTAGACCCAGAGTTCCCTAGACAATGATATTGATTTGGCTCCACGACCTCGGCCACCTCTAGTTCCACCAGCCCCATGGGTCCCTCAACCTCTACCGCGCGTTTGAGCCCGTGGAGCTACAGTTGAAAAGGATTGGTTAGGTGGTGTAGGTCTTACCAGCAACAGGAAGATTGGACTTGAAGAAGGAAAAAAAAAGGCTTGAGGAAAGCCGCCCAAGGGTCGGGGAGTCTGGGGTTGTCAAGGGTTGGAAATTTTGGCGGGAGGTTAAAGGATGGTATGCGGGGGGTAGGGTTCAGTTTTATTTATTTTTGGGAGGCGGTGTAATAATTTTCAAATTTATTGAATACACGAGGCTAATTAAGCCTTTTAATTTTTTTAATTTTTATTTTTTTTTAGTAGGAATGGCAACGTCCTTAGCCGATTATGGTCTTGAATTACTTGGCAAACGGGCTATGCAAATACAACATAGGACCAACAAGAGTTAATCTCCTTCCGCATACATTCATATTTCTTAAACTGGATTTTACTCACTCTCCCCTCTCCCTATCAACAGCTCCTCAGTCACCACATCCATCCCTACGACTCCATCCCAATGTTAACCTCATCAACTCACCAACAACAACAACATCATCATCATCAACACCACCCTCAGGATCGCTTGGGCATCCTGCCTGATGTCCTCTTCAAGAACAGAACCCTCAACTCCGCCCGTCGAACCGAAAAGCATCGGAGACTCGAACTGCTATGGTCCTACTTGGCTGGTCAGTACAACTTATTATCATGCTTATCTCGATTAAATACTTAACTACTACAATCTTTTCACAGATTGGGTCGTCGTCCTCTTCATGGCCTTAGTCTTTGGCCTCTTGGATCGTCTTCATGGTCATCATAGAGAGGTATGTATCTTTCTTTGTTGTCTGGAAATAGCTCTATCTATCCACCAATTCATTCTAACTGACATTTCACCTTTCAGTTCGATCTCAACGACCCAACAATACAGTTCTCACATGCGCTTCATGAGCGTATTCCCATCCCACTCCTCGGAGTACTCTCAATCCTCATCCCAGCCGTCTTGATCATCCTATCCAGTCAACTCCTATTACGCTCTAGCTGGGACACTCACATCGGCTTATTAGGTCTCGCCCTCTCCCTCGCCCTCTCACTCGTCATCACCACCACCGTCAAAGTCACCGTCGGTCGACCGAGACCAGACATGTTATCCCGTTGCCAACCTAACCCTACGGCCACCAACGCTGGCTTCCCCAACTACGGCCTCAGTAACTCATCCATCTGTACCACTCCAATCGATAGCCGCGATTTTCAAGACGGCTTTCGCAGCTTTCCATCCGGCCATTCGAGCACCGCTTGGGCCGGATTAGGCTTCCTATCTCTCTATCTGGCCGGTAAACTACACCTCTTCGACCGTCGTGGACATTCCCTCAAGGTCTGGATCTCAATCACTCCTCTGCTTGGGGCCGCTTTGATTTCAATCTCCAGGACGATGGACAACAGGCATCACGTAGGTTGATTTGATCAGATCTCCAACCAACCCTCTTATGATTGGCACACTGATCCTATGAACCAAAACGGTTATTTAGTGGCAGGATGTACTCGTTGGATCAGCCTTGGGAGCTCTGACGGCATGGTTTGCCTATCGATTTTACTACCCCGATATTTCCTCACAAGACTCTCATCGACCCTATTCGCCCAGGATCCCATCACTAATCTCATCTTTTCCCGCAACCGAAGAGGAAGACAATCGATCAGAGCATTCGAATAGCTCCTTTAGCGGAGATCTGGAGAGCCAATTGATCCAAGCTCGTGCCAACCCAATCACCCTGCCCCTCTCCTCTCTACATCCAACCCCTAAACCCGAAGGCCGCGACGATATCTCCTTAGTCTCTCGCTACTCAACTCCTACCGACGCTCGCAATCAGCAGCCCCCCAAACTTGGATAAGATTATAGATTCTCTACCTAACATAGACACCTTCAGACTTATTCTCTTTCCCTCTTCTGCTGGTACATTTCTCACTCGAATGCTTCTTTTTATCTGAAATTTTCCTATTGGACAGCAGAACTCACTTCAAATAAAAAAATGTACATTTTTATCTATTTATTTACATGTATTGCCAACAACAAATACTTTCATAATATTCCTCTCATAACTCGCAACCATGTAACTTTATAAGAATCAAACATTGATTGTTAACAAAAACTGACGTATTCATCACTACCATTGTAACTAGTCTGTTGGTTCCTCCTTCTTAAGTTTCTTATATTCTTTAACCTCGATTGGATTTCCAATGCTTAATTACTCTCCATGAGATTTGTTCATTGCCCTTGTAAGGCCTTCTTCTGTTGAATAACATACCATTTTATCCCATGGTTTTTTGAAATCTTGATCAAATATATCACTAATCTTGGTTTGAGGATCAGATGTATTGAAATTCCTGGTGATCAAGGGTCAAGTTGATTCAATTATCCAACTGGTCAATTTCAATTTTCCTGGAAAGAACAACACAGTGGCTACATACATGAGGCCAGCGAAACTCGAAAGGGACCAATTGGTTGTGCATCTGACCATGGGCAATAGCCCAAGCAACTTAAAGATCATCAATTTAAATAAAACTCTGGAATTCCTGCTTTGGTTGGAGAGACTAGATAATTAGACTCTGATGATCATTGTTGTTGGAATTGGAAGATAAATTAACAAAAAATCATCATCGATCAACACCCAGCTCTTGAGCAAAGCGTTGGAAAATGATCAACTTAAAACCGCCTACCAATGTTCAAGCACTTCCAAGCTCAGCGGACAGGTGACATCTGGCCTCCTACCCAGAACGACTCGGATCTGTTAAAAGCCACAATGATTTTTTGGATTTGTAATTGACATTCTTCAAAACAAGGCAACCACTTGATGATTTTCTTGATATTTTGAATGGCTAATTCTTCTGCTTTTCCCCAATTGAGGTCTTTTGAATCAAGCTTCGAGATTGTCAACAATCTCAGTGTTCCTACATACTTTTTCAATCCACAGATGGATTCCTTCATCCACCAAGGTTAGGAACTCTTTCATCACTTTCAACAAGCAATTAGAAGTTGGCCAGTCTAGTATACCGTGGCTACTTTTATTTGTTGTTGTCAGCTTTGAGAAGGCTACTTTTGTGTTGTCAGCTTTGAGACCCTCTGCAGATATCCAATGCCCAAGGAATTCAACTTCCATGTTTGATTGATTGAGTTTTATTGGGACTGCAATATAAATCAGCCATCCTCAAATGTCACCTGTAATAAAACAAATTTTCATCATGTTGTCTTCTAAGTAAACAACATAACAGTCACCAATCAGCTCACCCAAGGCTTCCTCCAATTGGGCCTGGTGTGTCACCAGTGCATTTGCCAATCCCATGGGTGTAACACACCACTCAGCTAGGCCCCAAGGAGTCTTCACCTCTTTCAATGGTATGTCTTCTTCTATATCATCCACGACTGGAAAAATACATTCATTTGATCTAGAATCAAGAAGGCTGTACCCAAGCATGTCAGATGGACCAATTTGTCCACATTGGGTAAGGGATTTTATTGGTCTTGTACTGTGATTTCATTCATCTTCCGTAAAAAGCACATATATGTTAGCTTAGTGTGGCAGGTTCTTTCTTGGGCATAATGAATCTAGGGGATGGGTATTGACTTGATGAATGTCAAAGTATGTCTGCTTACATATGGTGATCAAACAATTATCTCCACACACAGAGCTGTTTTTTTGGATAAGGGTATTGGTGTTTGGTGAACACAACTTCAGGGTCTTGGAGTATCATTTTGTGTGAAATTCTTGAGCTCTCATTATGTAATTTCTGTGGTAACAATTCATCTTTAAAAAGAACCTCAGCCTCCACCTGTTTGGAAAACAGGAGGGATGTCTTGTGTGGGAACAGTCCTTTTGAAATTATTCAAGAACAGTTTTATCAGAGACCTCACATGGGTATATTGAGACTAATTCTATGGCTTAATTCAAAGTTGTGATTGTATTCAAAATCTCTTTCCCCAGAATGGTTGCAACATAAGCATTGACTAGCTATGTAAACAGGTAATGAAAATTTGGCAAGGAAGGGAGTGCCCAGGATCATGACATATGCCCTAGTGATTGGGCCTAGTTTCAATTATATGGCCTCAAACTGGAGGTCCAAGGTAGGATCCTTTTGGGATTTTGCCTGAACCACTGATCCACAAAGAGTTTATTATATCATTACTATATTTCTTGCTTTTTCTTGAATGGAAAAGGTTTCTAGTCTTTTTTTGTTATCTCATGTTTCTTCTAGACTCATCATTAGTTTATAGAAAAAATATTCCTGCAAGTAGTTGTTTTCCTAGAACTCATCTAATAGTATTCAATTGAGCGCTGACTAAATATATTCTTTGATACATTAAAAAAAATAAATAGAGCTAATGCTGATTTTCAGCTTGGATTTTCCTTTCATCTTATCTGGTGTATGAGGAAAGGCTTTCCAAAGCCCAAAAAAAGATACTAAATACAAATCATATAGGAAAAACTAACATAAAATACAAATCAGAAGTGATGGTTAAACAAGGCTATTTTTAGATCCTGAGACATAGAGTGAAGAAGGTTAATAACATGAAAATCAGAAGTGATAGTTAGGCAAAGCTGTTTTTATATCTTGAGAAAAATGGTGGAGTAGGTGGTGGGTAGCAAAATAGTGGGAAAAATCCTTGTAGGTTCTTTCCCAATCTCCTTGTGAGAGCACATGTTCACCAGTATTTTTGAAGCCCATACAACAAAATAATGCCAGGATATATAAGCAAAGATTATCTAAAATTGTGTGGGGAATTGGGAAATTAAAACTAAGGGAAAAGTGGCCAAAGGCCTAGGGCTGAGAAAAAGGTGGGCTAAGGAATTCAAGAGCACAAGATGCTCAGGGACTTAGAACAACTGTGAGAGGGACTCAAGAGAGCATGTCTCACAAGCAAGGGTCCAGAACTAAGTGAGGTTGTATTTCAGTAGAGGAGCGGATGAAATACTACAACTAAAGGGGGCCTAAGTTGAGGGCCTGACTACATAGAAAGGGGAAATGGCCAGAAAGGGAAAGAAAAACATAAGCCCTCTTTTGGGCATGGGGAAGAATTCTAAAAAAAAACCACTATCCACCTTTTGTGTAAGGACATTGGCCACAAATTCTAGGAAAGCTGAAGCATTGGCAGTAGGGGAGGTAGTTGATTTTTTGGCCTTGAATACCATTGTTGGACCAAAAACCAGAGGGCCGGCTGGCATCTGTATCTTATGGGGTGTATTTCTTTTGGAGTAATCATCCAACTTTGAATGCTTTGGTCATTTGAAATCCTGGATGCCATAGATGTGAGCCAAAGCTGAAATAGCCCCCAGAAAGCAACGGTGGGCCGCAACGCTACGCTACGCTATTTGACCGCTACGTGTTAGCGTAGCGGGTTTTTTTCTTTCCCAGAAAATTTGTAGCGTTAGCTGAAATTTCACTCCGCTACACTAACAGTTAGCGTAGCGACAAATTTTTCAAGCCATTTTTTTGTAGCGTTAGCGGGGAAAATTCACCGCTACGCTAACAAGTAGCGTAATTTTTCTGGCGCTAACGGATTTTGAAGTTCTCAGTAGCGTAGCGGCATCATCGCTACGCTACGCTAAATGTTAGCTGTTAGCTGATATTTTTTCCGCTACGTAGCTTTTTGGATTACACGCTAACACTGATTTTTGACAGCTAACAAGACAACTGTTAGCTGTGTAATTCAAATTATATCTCTTGTGAGAATTGATCCCGTGCTCAAAAGGAAGAGGGAGGTTAGCCATGGTGTAGTGGTCAATCTTGACCACTACACCACGGCTACCCTGAGAGTTGGAGGGATTGGTGGGAGTACATCCCATCCATGCAGCTCAGGTTCCATTTTTTTTTTTTCAAATCCTGGTTGATTTCTTATTTTATTATCAATTCCAGTCTCCTTCGAAAATTTGTCACCTGAATTTTGTTTTTTTCAATTTTTTTTTTGTTGGTGATAACTTCCTCAATTCTCAATCTTTATTTATTTTTTGAGATTTTTTCGAGATTTTTTTTTTTTTGAGATAAGTTCTTGATTCTCAACCGGCACTCTCACTCAGCTCCTCCAATAGCTTCAACCTCCCAAATCACTCCCACCAGGCTCAACCTAGCTCTCAGGATCACCCCTTCCCTCTTGGTAAGTCCCCTCCCCCTCTCCTCCACCCACCATTACTTACCACCTTGCTACCCTACCCTGCCACTATCTGCCCAGCTACCCACTAACTGCTACCCTGGGGCCACCTGCCTTGTAAGTCCCCTCCACCCTGCTACCCTGTCCACTACCCTCACCTCTGCTACCCTACCGCCACCAGATACCAGCTACTCTACCGCACTCGCTACCGTTTTCGTTACCCTGGGGCACCCACATGTTGTAAGTCCTCTTTCTATACCCCCCTCCCTCACGTTGATCGTTCAACGTTTGAACGATCAAGCGTTGATTGTTCAACGTTTGATCAATCAAACGTTGATCGCTCAACATTTGATTGTTCAAACGTTGAACAATCAACGTTTGAACGATCAACCGATCGATCAAACAAAAACTACACTCTACCTTGCCCAGCCTACCCTAGCCTACCCTGCCCTGCCCAGCCTGCCCAGCCTACCCTAGCCTACCCTGCCCTGCCCAGCCTGCCCAGCCTACCCTACCCTACCCTGCCCTGCCCAGCCTTCCCAGCCTACCCTAGCCTGCCCTGCCCAGCCCAGCCTACCCTAGCCTACCCTGCCCTGCCCTACCCAGCCCAGCCTACGCTGCCCAGCCCAGCCCACCCTGCCCAGCCCAGCCTACCCTGCCCAGCCCAGCCTACCCTGCCCAGCCCAGCCTACCCTGCCCAGCCCAGCCTACCCTGCCTTGCCCTGCTACCCTTCTCAAGCATCTGTAAGTCCCCTAACCCCCCCAATTACTATCCCTGTCCAATTGATCAGCTTGCTCTGATCAATTGGCCTTTTTTTTTGGAGCCCCCACCTCAGAATCATCAGCTGACCTTATTTTCAACTCCTGCAGGTCTACCACGTCTCATATCTGCCATGGGGAAAAGAGCAGTGTATGTATTTCATTATATTTACTCTCATATCAATACTGATTATTGTTTTCTTTTCCTTTTGCCATCTCTTATTGTTTTGATGTTTGAATACCTTAATTGCTCTTATTTGATTGACTTTAATGTTAAATGATGGATCTCGGGATGACATTGTTCTGGGGACCTGATTTGAATCATCAAAGTCATAAGAATAAGAGTGCTAAGGCATCCAAGCATCAAAACAAGATGAAACGTCAAAGGGAAAAGCATCTATTATTTATAGAGAGTTTAGGTGTAAAAGAACAATCTGTATCCTGGCCCAAGGTTATATATAGTCCTCACAACCTCTATCCAACCATCCCTATGAAGAATAACAAACCAACTCGCCACCCAACTCCATCAGAAATCAGCTTAGCATACAATGAAATCAACACCTATCACTTTATGAAGTCTGGGATTAATATTATTGTTGATCCTCTTGACAAGACTGAGGTGATTGCTATTGTAGAATTCATTCCTTATAAAGACCTCACCCCTCCTCAATTGGACGATCTCAACTATATTTCCACTTTCCTCCACCAGTCTAAACGTTTCCTGAACTCTGTCTCATCCTGTGCTCGAATTTGGAGTGGGCTTATGTGGGCCATTGGTTGGAGAAAGTCTTATGATGAGCATCAAATAGTTGGCCGGTATATCAAGGCATTTGATGAAACTGAGATGAAAGCATATGATGATCACTATATTAAATCTTCTCGAGTTGGAAATATTATTGGTAATCTCTTAAAAGATCTTGCTCATACTCCCTTTCAACAGAATCAAGATCTTATGAAGAAATATAATATCCCTTCCTTTCCCAATCTTTCTTATGGCGAACTTCCTGAAGACAGCACCTGCACTCCTCACATTACTTTTACTACAAATGGTTTCTTCAATCCCCCACACACCAATACTGAAGATATATCCCAATTTGCCTTTGTTTTATTTCTTCCCACTTGCACTTCTGATTATACCCTGGTAGACTCTTCTAAGTATGATATTACATCTGGTCCTTTTATTTTTCCTGATCACCGTATTGGTATTGATTTTGATCATCAGCATGGTATTGTTAAAATGATTTGGCAAGCTAATAAGTATACTCATTGTACTATGCCTCATTCCACAAGCGCTTCTTTCACTCGTCTTGGTTTATCTATTCAAATCAATTTTAGTCTTGCTAATACTTGTAGTAAATATTTGAAGGGTTTTTATCAAGATTCTGCTCATTACTTTGCTGATCATTTTTATTATATGTTTCGTAGTATGGCTAGAAGCACATTAACAGCTAGTTCACTTACAATCTTTTTTTTATTTGCTATTTTTTCCTCTTTCTGTTTCTGACTTCTAAACTCTTAATTTCCAAGGCTTTTACCACTAAATATTGAATGTGTTATTTTGTGGTTTATTCTTTTATATCTAACCAGTTAATCTTAATAAAAATCTATTCAAGAACGGAAAAATAGCCATGGTATTATTAATAGTAAGCTTGGGAATTGATTTTAAGAATTAAAACAGGTAATAAAAAATTCCCAAATGGAATGTACCTCGAATAAATATTCAAGCAGGGAAAAAGAGTCCTGGAATTCATCAGCTTGGGAATTCATTTTAAGAATTACAACCGGTAACCAACAATTACCAAATGGAATGGGCCTTGAATAAATAATTGCAGTGTGTAGATTAGTTTTCTGTCAACAGGGGGAATTGAAGATGATACACTGTTTCTATTTGCAATAAACATCTGACGTGGAGCTCAACTTCAACAGGAGACTTTTTTCAAATCTGAACTTCAGAGTCAACTCTCCAATTAATTTCTTGTTGTTGAACCAAACGTATCTCAATCTAGTCAACCAGCACCAATGCCCAATCAAGATGGAAATATGGCTGATTCATCAGGTGGCCATACCCGCAGATCTTCACGAGTAACCACACCAATAAGGCGATCCGGAATGATTCATCCCTCGCCAGATTCACGCCGGTCAATTGTGCACCCATTTTTATCACAAAGAAGTCACATTTCATCAGCATCATTGGTATCAAATTCCCAATCAAACAAACAACAAGGCCCTGCATCAGAATCTGTATCAAATTCCCAATCAAACAAGCGAAAAGGCCCTACATCAGAATCTTCAATTGAAGAACGAAGCCCTCCACTCCCTGGAAAGAAACAGAACAACAATAATCTGAGTCAGCCCTTATCAACCTCCGAAGTTCCAAGCTCACAGGTGATTGATCTTGCTCAAGACTCTGATGACGAAAACACAAAGGCAAAACCCAAACGTAGAAAGAAAAACCCTGAATTTGATGATCCAAAGGATTTTTTTTCCAAACCAACTCAACGTCCAGGTGATGTGTGTAATTCTTGATAGCTAAGTGTTTGAAATGAATGTATACTAATATAACTGTTTAAAAAAGCCTTTAAGTAAAGTGCCATCAACCTATGCCTGCTTGTGGTGCAAGAAGGATGTCAGGGTGTCTTTAAGCAGCTTTTCAAATCTTCGAACTCATCGTGATGGTTCCCGTCAAAAAGGAAGGATTTCTGATGGATGCCCCAATCTTCATCAAGCAATCTCTTCTGGCGCCAAGCTTCCACCAACAGCACTTGAAGAGGAAAGAATCAAACAGACTACCCAATCTGGATTGCTCACCAAACATTTTGCCCCTGTTGAAAAGTTTGACAATCAGGTTCTGAATCAAATAATAACTCTATGGCTGTTACGGCAATAATTACCTTGGAACCGTGTTGAAGACCCCTATCTCCGAGCTGCCTTCTCCTATTGTCAAGCAGGAGCAAATTTGTTTAAACGAAAGTGGGCTGCAACTTCTGGACGAGTGGTATACTTGGATTTACAAGAGGCTATGATATGCCGGTTGAAGGTGAGTGATACCATTGCTTTCAATTACATGTAAAAAAATATACTTATTTCCCTTTAAACAACATTTCAACAGGATTCTGAGAGCAAGTTTAACTTGATACACAATGTTTGGACAACAAAAGGAAATCGCTTTGGATTTATTGGAGCTTCTGTCTCTTTTATTGATAAGGATTGGAACTATCTAGTGCTGCATCTGACTCTCAAGCTAGTTGCCTGGCACCATAAGGGAAGCATGCTGGCTGAACCTGTTGTGAACGTTGTGGTGATCCATTCCACTTCATTACCATACTTTTAATAAATTATTTATCACTTATAAACCTCAAATACTTACATATATATACATATAAAACCCAAACCTTACACATATTCATCATTATTATTTCATAATCAGATTCTACACCTCATTTTAACCCTAGTCACTCACTACAACCACCTTCAAATTCCTCATGGTTCAAGAGTTACAGGCAAACACAGAATAAACCAGCAAGTTACAGTATTAAGAAAGTTATAGAATACAATAAGTACATATTATAAGTAGATATGTTTCAGAACATTATACATAAATACATATTATATAAACTACATAGACACTACATAGACACTACATAACATACACTGCACATGACTAGGCTTTATTCAGTAACATCTTACATCATATCTACTGTACATAAACTCCACCTTCCCACTACTCATCTGTCACTGTTATGACTATTTCATATATGTCACTTTCTCTTCTACTGATCTATCATGTTCTTCCTTTTCCCACCAGCTACATGACATAGCCTTGTTGTTTCCTTCCTCTAGCCTGATGGCTCCTCCTCTTTCTCAGATATATAAGGACACCTGTTCCTCCCTCTTGTTCCCTTATGGACCCCCAGACTTACTAAATTACCCCAACATATACCAACATTACAGATCCCATAAATTAGTATACATACTTAGTAGAGTTACCATCACCCTTAGGAATATATAAATATACATACCAGCTTAAACCTCAATATAAGAAGACTGCCCCTCTCTTGCTTGACCCACTTTGACTCCATAGCTACCAACCCTGCCCCACATTATACTTTATATATATACTTTATACAACTCATCCCCCCTTATCCATCCCTCTCACCTGGTGTGTGTGGTAAACAAGCACATTAGTATTAGTCTTCTAAGAGTAGATATAAATTAGCCACACCTTTTATTTTATTCTTAGTGTTACACTCATCCCCTTAGCATTAGTCAGGAAGGCAGCTCTTATATCAGCACCTTTGTCATAACCTACATTAGTACTAGTGTAGTTATACATATCCCTTCCAAGCTCTATTCTGCCCTTGGAGTAGTTCCACAACGTATTGAAGAAACATGATTTACATAATAAGATAAGCACCCTTTGATTCATCACTGGTAATCTGCCAAAAACTTATTTATTTTTTGTCCTATAAACACATGCTTTGCCAGAAAACTGATTTGGGATCAAATAACAACACAATGGCCGAAACAATGCACTCCAAACTCGTTGCCCTTCCCCAAACCACAGATTTGGATTGGAACTACAAGACAATGCATATCAAGTGCTTTTGTCATAAAATGGCGCTTGTTGTCAATGCTGGATTGAAAGAATTGGGCCTTGAAGCTCCTCCTCCACCAAAGCTCAAAAAGTCATTCCTTGGAATTTTCCCTTTTTCCGACACAATGGACCAAATAATTGAAGAGGACAAAGAAGAGCAATTGGTAGAATTATTGGTTGAAGACAGGGTGGAAGATGAGACGAATGTTGATGAGGATGAGCCAGATCTTGAAACTGACGATGACAAAAATGATGAGGGGACTGAATCTGGATACAAAGACTATGATCAAATCACCTCAAAGAATAAAAATAATCAGAAATGATTCTAATGATTTGAATGAGTTAACCAAAGCGGTCAGTTGGATATTTTATATTTTTTTTTATTTTACTAGCAATCAATTACTGAATCTTTCCTTTATTTTTTTGATATATAGCTGGACTTTGTAGTACAAAAGATTACCTCATCAAGTGCATGGAGAGCTGAATTTGACCGCCGTGTGGAGGATTACCAGAAGCAAAAAGGGGGAACAAAAGTGAATGGTCTGATTGCTGGTTATGGAATCCGCTGGAACATCAAATATCAAAGCCGAGAGCGGGCCTACAGGGCAAGAGAGGTATTTCATTAAGCTTCACCTCCAAATAATGTGATGGTACTGGTAGACATATTGTTAAACTCAGGTTATTGATGCAATGCTCCGTGGGGAGTATAGTAAATTCCAAGATCAAATTGTTCGGTCCAGCCGCAAAGAAAATCGCAAGAAGTTTGGCTACTTCAAAGAAATTCAGTTTACCAGCAAGGAATGGATAATGATCAATGAATTGAATCAGGAGTTGGAAGTAAGATATATTCATTCCACAGATCCACATATATATTTCATACATAATGCTCATTTTTTTTGATAGCCGTTTAACCGTTTGACCAAGGAGATGGAGGGAAATGGTCCTACAGGTGCTTTTGTATTGCCAAACTACTATCAAACCATCTCTGATTTAAAGAAGAAAGAGGCAGGATGCAATTGAGGGCATCCATTACATCCAATGTATGTGAAAATGATACAAAAGCTTGAGGTCTACCAAGAAGAGGCGCTTGAATGTGAAACACTCGTAATGGCCACTGTTCTTCACCCAACGTTTCACATCAAAATCTTCTCTCATTGCTGGCCTGAAAAAGCAGAGGAATCCAAAGCAACTTTGGACCGCCTTTTTGCTAAACGAAGGGATTTGTTGAACAAGAAGAAAAAATCAAACATTAACATCTTGGACGAGAATACTTCAAATGTTGAAAAGGATAATGTATTTGATTTGTTCAACACTCCTGAAACATCAGATGAAAGCAAAGAGCTAGAAGTATATGTCAAGAACATGGATCGCTTAACCGGTCCAGATGGAAAGGATCCCAATAGTATTTTGAGGTGGTGGAAGGTATAGCTTCTATTTGTTCTCAGCTTTGTCCACTTGTGTTTGTTAGCTCATATTGACTTTAACAATGCTACTTAAACTTTCCAGGTTCATTCATCAACATATCCAGTTCTTTCATCATTAGCCAGGGACTACTTGGCCAGCTCAGCATCATCTTGTGCTGCAGAGCGTACATTTTCTTCTGCTGCCGATGTTTGCTCAAGTGGCCAAGGAAGCTTGAACCCACGGGCAATTGAGAGGTGTGTTAGTAGTCACATGTGGTTGAAAGACGGTATACAGGTGGCTGGAAAGTTTGCACAAGCTCAAGGCATTGTTAACAACTATACAAATTTTTCCCAAAAAAATAATGAAAATAAATAAATAAAATTCTTATTGCTCTTGTTCATTGGTCTCAATATTTCTTCCTTGTTTCATGGATTAAAGAAAAAAAAAAAAAAAAAGTATATACAAATGGTTTGCACAATAATTGCTATCTGACCGCCTTCATATTATTATTATCCTTATTCCCTAGTTTTTTTTTTTTTTTTTTTTTTACTCCTTAATATTGATTTATGAGAGCCTCTTTTGGTTCACTATGGGTGAGTGGGATAGCTGAGCAGGGCGCTACGCTAACATGTAGCGTAGCTGAAAAGAGCGCTACGCTAACAGTTAGCGTAGCTTTTGTTCCAGCTAACACCGCTACAAGTCAGCTAACAGGTAATTCCTGTAGCGTTATTTTTTTTTTTTTGAAGTCGCTAACACTACGCTACAGCTATTTTTTTTTGACAAAAATTTTGTAGCGTTAGCTGAAAAAAAAAACCGCTAACAGTAACTTTGTGTTAGCGTAGCAACAAAAGCTAACATTACGCTACGCTACAGCTATTGTTAGCGTAGCGGGCCCACCGTTGCAGAAAGTGTTGTGACAAAAGCATGCGGCCACCTGAGGGTTTTGATGATTTAGGAGCTGCTTTTCCAAGGTTTGTGTAGCTTTGTGGAATTCAAAATTAGGACATATAGACCTTTGAATTTTCCAGTGGAAGGGGATCCCATTGAGATGCCTGCTTTTCCAGAGTCCAAAAATCCCAGAATTCATGTTAAGCAATTTTCAGTCAAGATTATGCCATGTCAGAAGGAGAAAAGTATGACACCATATTTGCAGCTGGTTTGTGGACCTGAAATTTGTTTCTTGTAGGCTTGGCTTTTTTTTGCCTGGAAAGCTGCAAACTTATCCATGTTGATCATTTCTTGAGTGATCAGAGACATTGGACTAGAATAGTGGAGAATTTTTCCTGAAGACTACACAAAGATCTGTCAGAATAAGTTTTCATAAAATGGTGATATTAATTAGGAGAATTATGTGATTCACAAGCCATCAGAGTTATTTGAATTTCCTGCCAAACTCTTTCCTTGAAATTATGGTTCATTTGGGGATGGCAAGAAGTCATTTGGAGTATGTTTTTGAGGATATATGCAATTTTGTTTGGGATAACCTGGGCTGATGGGATAGGCCACAAGACGCAATGCACCAAGTTGGTGTTCAATTTGTCTACCACTAATTGTGAAAGAAATGGGCCTGGTAAAAATACTTCCACAGCTGGAAAAGGCAGATAGACATGAGTTCTAGATGTGGTGAATGTTTAGAGGAGAGTTCAATTAATCACATGCATCCCATGCTAATGAACCTGAAACTTGATTACTGATAATAAAAAGACCAGAACTGGAGAAAACAAGATAAGTAAGAAAAACAAAGAAGAAGAGATAAGACAAAATAAAAATAGAAAGTAAGAAACAAACCCTTAGGACAAAAGAAGTAGGTAAGAAGTTTGGACGAGTTGAGAAGCGGTTGATGTAGCGTTGAGCGTGAGACCTATAATATAGGTACTAAATAAGAAGCTTAATAGAAGTGGAAGAAGGATGATATGAGACAAGAAGAGGCTAAAAGAAACAAAGGTGTTAGTGAGGAAAAAAGAGGGCGGAATGAGAGAAGAGGGTGATAAGAAATGCGCGGTGCATTTCTCACCAAGTTGGAAACCACTGAAGGCGGTCCTAGTTAAGGTTTCGCCAATACTTGCTAGATGGCCGAGTGAGCTGGCTGTTCTTGATGTCTTGAATCAAAGCTTGAGTGGACAAGAAATTGAGTTTGTCGTTAGAGAAAAGACAGGAAAGGACGGCGAGTGATACTAGTGATCCCTCGGGATGAGAGATTAGGTTTAGGTTGGTGAGGTTGAGGCGTGATTCTGCGCAGAATTGGAGCTCTGGATTTGAGCGGAGAGCGCAGTGAGCGCTGCCTTTTCGGCCAGTTTCAACACCCCCCTCAACTTGGTGAGTAATGAACCAAGAAACATCTGTCTTGAAGACGCTTGAGGGATTCGGCGTTGCTTGCTTTCGTCAAGGTATCCGCTATCATTTCTTCAGAAGGAATCAGCGTCACCGTGATTTCATTTTTATTTTTTAAATCACGCAGCCACTTCATTTTGATATCTAGATGTTTAGTCTTCGAGTTCGATCCGAAGTTTTTGATTTTTTCGGCTAGTCCCTGATTATCGATGTGAAAAGTGGTTGGATCTAGCTGGTCGCGCCAGAGTTCTTCGACTAAGTATTTTATCCATTGATTTTCCTGAACGCCGTCGGAGAGGGCATTCAGTTCAGCTTCAGTAGATGACAAGGCAATGTTGCGTTGACGTTTGCTGTTCCAGGAAATGGGGCAGTTCTTCCAAAAACAGATAGATCCGCTTCTGGATAAACGTGTTTCCACGTCATCTGCCCATGTAGCGTCAGTGAAGTGTTGCAGTGAGTTAGCTGGATGAGAATTAGGTCTAAGTTTCAAGTGAAGATTCCGCGTTCCCTTAATATACTTCCAGCAGTGGAGTAGTTCTTTCCAATGAGGAAGTCCAGGTTCATTGTTGAAGCTGGATAGAATGGAGACCGCAGGAGCTAGATCAGGACGCGTTCGGCAGGATAGATAATTCAGAATTCCGGTGAATGTCCGGTAGTTGACATTCAGTTTTGAGAATTCGTTCTTCTCTTCCAGTGTTGCTGGTTTGAGTTGAACAGCGACAGATAAAGGAGTGTTTACAGCCTTGCAGTCGATCATTCCCAGTAGTTTCAAGCCTTTATCAATCAGCTTGTTTTGCGACAGAGTCATGCTATCAGAAGTAATCTCGACATCCATTCCCAGAAGAGTGTCTGGATCGTGTGCCGTCGAGTTGGGGAAGCGATGTAGAAAGAGAGCCTCAAATGCGTCGACATTCCCGACAACAACTAAATCATCGACGTGAAAGAAAATGAAGGAGTTATTATCGTTGTGAATAAACAAGCAGGGATCCGAGGTTGATTGATGGTAGTTGATTTCCTCAAACCACGATGTGAGGGTTTCATACCAGTTGGCTGGGGCTTGCTTGAGTCCGTATAGTGATTTTTTTAAGCAAAGGAACGGAGCTTTTCGACTAGAGCCCTCGGGGGTTTTGATATAGAGCTCTTCCTGAAGAGGTGCATACAAGAATGCACTTTTGACATCGAATTGTCGGATCGGCATTTTTTTGTCGATAGCAAACATGAGAATGATGAGAAGCGTGGTGAATTTCCCTGTTGGAGCAAAGGTATTCCTGTAATCTTCTCCTTTGACTTGGAGAAAGCCTTGGATACACAGACGGGCCTTCTTGCGTTCCAGGGCGGATAAGGTAGCTGGCTTGGTTTTGAATATCCACAGAGTTCGTAGGACTGACTGAGGAGTGTCAAACTTGTCTTCCCATACTTGATGATGTTCGATATTTGACAGTTCTTCAGTCGCTGCTTCCAACCATTTGCTCTTGTCGATAGATTTCATAGCGTTCTTGTAGGAGGTAGGATCGGTGGTCAGATAAGAGTATTTTGTTGGTTTAACTTGAGAAGTACGCTCTCGAAGCGTTCGTGGAACAATGGTTTCAGGTCCTAGATTGGCGACAATTTCCCCGTCGGAGTCACTAGATGATTCGGGCTCCTCATTTTCCTTGGAGTTATCGTCTACTTGCTCTTCGTCGGGTATGAGTAATTCTTGGACTGAGATGTCCCAGTCGGAGCTTTTGAAGACAGGGGGTGAGTACTCCAAGAATTGAACGCTCTTAGTGTCGACAATTCTTCCTTCATCAGAGAGTATTCGATAAGATCGGATCTCATCGTTGTAGCCGATGAGTTTACCCATTTTACCTTTAGGCTTGAGTTTGGAGTGAGTTTGTTTGGGTTCAATCAGAAAAGAAACCCTATTACCGAGTGGGTAAAAGTAGCTGAGAGGCAACGAGCGATTTTTGAAAAGTTCGAAAGGGGATTTCTTCGATTTATGAGCGGGGATTTGATTGAGAGTTAGCGAGCTAACTTTTGCAATTTCGCTCCAGAATTTGCGATCTATTCCGGAGTCTTCAAGAATAGTTCTCATTGATTCGAGGATGGTTCAATTGAAACGTTCTGCCAATCCGTTTTGCTGAGGAGTATAGGCGTCGGAGGTACGTTGCCTGATGAGATGAGACGTACAATATTCGCCTAAGACAGCGTTAAGAAATTCTGACCCTCTGTCTGAGTGAATGGTCGATGGATAATAGCTGAACCGCTTAGCTTCAATATCTATGAGATAAGATAAGGTGTCCGGCACATCGCTCTTGAGCTTTATGGGAATAGCAGCACAAAAACAAGTGCAGCTATCTACCATGGTGAGAATGTATCGATGTCCTTCGAAGGATAGTGGCCAAATTGGGCCAATCAAATCGAGATGAAGTTCTTCGAAGGGTTTAGACGCTGGCTTATGAGTGGATTTGAATGAGGCTTTAGTTATCTTGGCAATTGCACAAGATTCACAGTTGTTGCTGATCCTCAAAGGTATGCCTAATTTCTTACGCAAACGATGGTAACTGACGTGTCCCAACGATTTGTGAATAAATTCAGCTGATGTGAGGTGACTGGTGTGCTCGACGTTTTCAAAATCAATGCTCGGTAGATTTCCAATGTAAATTCCCTTCATTTTTAATTCATCATTTTTCAGAATTGCAAATGAGTTTTTATCAAAATTCACTTTGTAGTCTTCAAGAAGCAGACATCTGACTGACAGCAGATTTACAACGATATCAGGAATGAAAAGAACATGATTTAGAAATATTTCGCCGTATTTATTCCTCAGACAGATCGATCCAATCCCTCGAATCTTGAGCTGATCGGAGGACGAACTCGTTTGAACGCATCCTAACTCTTTGAGTTCTAGCGTATGAAATAGTTGAGAATTTGATGTCATATGAGCGGATGACCCCGAATCGAGTATGAAAAGATGAGGAGATTTTGACTGAGAGGAGTGGAAGCTACTGACAGAGGATTCGGATTTTTGAGCAGCTTTCTTGTCATAGTGAGCCTGTCGCTTCTCCGGATAAAGCATCCAACAATTTTCCTTGGGATGATCAGCGGCAGGATTGTGGAATTTTCTTCAACATTTCTTGGAATCGTCAGTCAGTAGAGTGATAGGATTGGATTTAGTTCCGCTCCCGCTAGCTCGAATCTCAGTGTTGTGATCATGTACGCGAAGGTGTTCAAAAACGACGTCGATTGTAGGTTCCTTATCGGAGTGAGTAATCTGATTGACGATATCGTTCATATCAGAGGGAAACTTATGTATAACCATGTGGCCGATGGCATTGTTGGAGAACGACCATCCAACTTCGATGAGCTGAGTTTGAAAGGTCTTCATGGTGGTGATAAAACCAGGAATATCGTTCGGAGTGTATGGAGCACGAAGGAATGATTGAAATACCCGAGACTTGTTCAAGGCTTGATTGGAAGCGAAGTATTTGACGATAGCGGACCAAATAAGTTTGGCGTCGTTCTCATTGACCGAGTCGACAACGTTAGCTTGGACAGTAGATTCGAGTTTGGCCACAAGGATGGCTTTAAGGAAGATATTTTGTTCGCTGTTCAGCGTCTTCTTTTCAGAGGTAAGTTCATCCTTGAGTTTGACCACGTCGAGAAAGTTGGTGACTCTTTGTCGCCAATGAGTGTAGTTGTCCATCGACAGTAGGGGAATTCCCTCGATGACGGTCTTGAGAATGGAGGATTGTATGTTGTCCATGACAGAAGAGTCCTGGTCTTTGGCAGCAAAAATTGACGAATCAGGTAAAGGTTGAGCTTTCGTTTCTCCGTCGGACATAAATTGGTCGGCAGTCGTTTCGACTGTTAATCGTAATGAACCTGAAACTTGATTACTGATAATAAAAAGACCAGAACTGGAGAAAACAAGATAAGTAAGAAAAACAAAGAAGAAGAGATAAGACAAAATAAAAATAGAAAGTAAGAAACAAACCCTTAGGACAAAAGAAGTAGGTAAGAAGTTTGGACGAGTTGAGAAGCGGTTGATGTAGCGTTGAGCGTGAGACCTATAATATAGGTACTAAATAAGAAGCTTAATAGAAGTGGAAGAAGGATGATATGAGACAAGAAGAGGCTAAAAGAAACAAAGGTGTTAGTGAGGAAAAAAGAGGGCGGAATGAGAGAAGAGGGTGATAAGAAATGCGCGGTGCATTTCTCACCAAGTTGGAAACCACTGAAGGCGGTCCTAGTTAAGGTTTCGCCAATACTTGCTAGATGGCCGAGTGAGCTGGCTGTTCTTGATGTCTTGAATCAAAGCTTGAGTGGACAAGAAATTGAGTTTGTCGTTAGAGAAAAGACAGGAAAGGACGGCGAGTGATACTAGTGATCCCTTGGGATGAGAGATTAGGTTTAGGTTGGTGAGGTTGAGGCGTGATTCTGCGCAGAATTGGAGCTCTGGATTTGAGCGGAGAGCGCAGTGAGCGCTGCCTTTTCGGCCAGTTTCAACACATGCAGACCTTGTGGGGAGAGGAATTGAGTGACTCTGTGGTATCCATCTTGGATTTGTATTTTCCACTGTCTTATTTTTGGGGTTCTGGGTGATATTTGGGGCTTGATAAATGCACACCCACACAAAATGGTGTGTTTTTACGCCCCGCCAGCCTTTTTTGGCCGTTTTGGTGGGCACACCATTTGCCATTGGTGTGTTTCAAGGCACACCCATGGCCCAAGTTTTGGTGTGCCTTGGAAAGACACCAACACAGATTTGTGTGCCTTCAAAGCACACCAACCCAGATTGGTGTTCTCAACGGCACCTGCATGCCAATATGTATGTGGGTGGGCCCGCATGCCCTGGGAGACTAGTGGGATATAGTCTCCCATAGGCTATAACCCATACCAATATGGGTTATCAATTGGTGTGCCCGCCGGCACACCAATTTATTACATCAGAGAAGTTTAACTTGGAATTCTCTGACATAATCCAAGGATGATGACAGCAGGTAAGCCGGTATGATTTTGGCTGGACTGCCAACCCAGCCCCCCCCCCCCCCATTTCCTACCATCAATTGCCACCTCACCTCCCCAGCACCCCCAAATCCCCCAACCCAAACCCAACCAACTCAAACAACCCCCAACACCCACCCTGCCCGGATTCAACCTACCACACCCCACCAAGCCCCAGTGCCTGCCCCAAATGCCGCAGGGCTCTCAGGTAATCCCCCTGAAGCACTCTTTCCCCACCTAAGCCCACCAGGCCCAAAGGGCCCACAATCAACCTCCAAAAGGCGCCTATGGGCCGAAGGGGCCCATAATCAACTGCCAATGGGCCAACTGGGCCAAGGCCCTACAGGGAACAGCCAGCGGCCCCTATGGCCACAAAAAGCTGTTCCCCAAGCCCCAAAAGGGCTAAAGGACCCAGCCCAAGCCCCAAAAGGCCTAAATTCCCCAGCTTGGTGTAGTCAGAATTTAAGCCTTTCTGTCCGCTCACGATCTCCTAAATCTCTTCATCAAAATTCTCATTATTATTAAATCCCAATCACTCTGCAATCAAGCAGTTTTATTTTCTTATCACTCAATATTATTGTTTTATATCACTCTACCAATCAGGTAGTTTTAATTTCATCACTCTGCTATTTGGCAGTTTTATTTCTCTCTAGTATTTAGCTAGATTCACATCACTGTCACTGCTTATGCTTGTATACTTTACAGCATATGCTTTTATTTGTTTCAAGACAACCACATGTCTGCCATTCATGTTGTTTTGTATTTAGCCAGATTATTTGTCAGCTGAAATAAATCATCAAGTTTGAGCATAAAATTCTTTTTCATCCTGATCCCAGCTCCTTGGTCCAATCAGACCTTCCACAAAGATTGCCCCCTTTCTCAAGCCTTATTTTCTGAAGGTGAAATCCTAACAGGTGTAAGGGTGGGATCCCTTCACTGATTCTTATGGAAGGAACAATTGAAGTGGGGGCGCTGAGGGAGACTTTTCTAGAACCAAAGTATGGATTTCTAGCTCAGAAGATGGAAAATGATAAAGTAGTCAAAGTCTCTTTATGTTGTCAGTATTTACATGTAAGATAAAGAGTAGTCATAAAGGAATTGAGAGTTGAAGAAGAATGTAATTTATGATGAGAAGTGAAAGGATCTTGGCTTACCTAGCTCAGCAGATGGAAAATGATAAAGTAGTTGAAGTCTCTGCTGAGATAGGAGGGGGGAAAGGCTGGTCTTTTGAATTAGCTGGCTGATTGTGATTTTACTGTGAAACTGGAGGATCTGGGTTTCACACTTGGCCCCAAAAAGACCATCAAAAGGCTGGCCACAGGCACCAAAAGGAAACAAGGGCCCACTTTCAAGCTGCAGAGGGCCTAAAGCACCCAGCCATCAGCCCCCAAGGCCATCAAATTCCTGGAACCAAGGCCCCACAGGTCTACAAAGCCCCACATTAAGCAATAAAGAGCCCATAGGGCCCAGCCAGTAGCCCTAAAGGCTAACAATTTCCTAGTCCTCCGGTTACAAAGGGACTTAAAGGCCCAAAAATGACCCAAAGGATCATTCTCAGCCCCCATAAAACTCCACCATGGTTCCAGCCCCCTTTCCTTCTTCTTTGTTCCCATGTCTACTCCTACCAAGCCCCAATTGATCCACATAATTCACTGTAATTATACTAATTCATCCAATTTAATTTGTCACTTGACAACAGGTTCCTTTTTTCCATGCCGCACCCACTCAACACTCCAAACTCCTCCTCTCAGCCCCTTCACACAATGTCTGGGAATATTGAACTAGGACACAAGTTATTATTCCATCTTTGTTGCATGATAAGATCCCTCTGGCTAACATTTTACATCTTATTCATCAGGCTTTTATCTCTGTGAGAAATTCTCTGAGCTGGCCTGGCACCCAGCATTGAAGGAAGATGAAAGGTTGATCCTCAACAAACTTGTATCAAAGATAAAGGAGGACTACTAGCAGTTAGATGGTGAGGACAATCATGTGGAAAGGATGTCTGCCGCGGCCAATAACTTGCTCCAGCAACATACACCTTCCAACCCATCCCCCACCCCAACTAGTAACTTAGTATCACATCACCCCACTCACCCAATTGATAATCCCCCAACAACTAGACATCCTCAGTCAGAAAGCACAAACCAAAAATTCTAAACCTACTACCTACCTCCACACCACACCACACACATTCAAAAAATGGTCAACCTTTGGCCATATCCCAAGGATGGCTTCTTCTATGTTGACATAAACAATAACACCACACTCCCCTCAGCTCAAACCAACTTCCCCAGCTTGGCCAACTTTCTCACTGCATCCAACTCTATCCCCAACAACAGTGGTGCTTCAAACTCTAAAATCCCAAACCATCAATACACACCAGCAAACCAACCAAACCCTCCCAACTCCAGTAGCTACAACAGATCATACTTGAAACCCACTGGTGATCAATTCTTGGCCAATATTCTCAGTAGAAACACCAAGCTTGCTTGCGGACCCTGCAACAACCAACCAGACCAGGTCAGCCAGCACAGCTCTGAAGACCCCAACACTAAGGAAGAACCTGATGATACCAAAGAATATGCAAAATACTTCAGTCAGACAGCAAGTGCCCAAAAAACCCAGCACATCTAGCCATTGACCACCTTCCCCTACCCGTCCCAAATTTGTGGACTCCCATGTCAAACAAACAACAAGCTACCGCTATGACACTTGCATCATTGTTTATCCAACCTCAAAGAATTCCAGGCTCGATAACACACATGGTTCTCACATCCCTCAACAGGGACCTTCTTCCTCCCACCCACCCTGGCCCCCGGTTCCTCTTGGTACAACTGGCCCCAACTTCCCCAAACACCTATTCACGCCAAATCCAACTTGGCACAAAAAAATCACCAGTGAGGACCTGTGTGGCCTGAAAATTACCTGTAATCCAACAAATTTGGCTCCATCCAACTCCAATAGGCCTAAAAGAAGACCTCCTAGTGAATTTATCCCTCCTGCGGGCGTTGATAAACGCACGCCAAGCGCCCACACCAACGCCAACCCGCACGCCAATTTTTTTTGGCGTGCGGGGCCTACACGCCAAAAAAAAATGGTGTGTAGGGTCTACACGCCAAAATAAATTGGCGTGTGAGACCCACACGCCAAAAATGGCGTGTGGTTCCCACACACCAATTTCTTTTGGCGTGTGGGCCCCGCACGCCAAATAAAATTGGCGTGTGGGCCCCGCACACCAATTGTTTGGTGTGCGCTCCCACACGCCAAACAATTGGCGTGTGGGAGCGCACGCCAAACAATTGGCGTGCGGGTCCCACACGCCAATTGTTTGGTGTGCGCTCCCACACGCCAAACAATTGGCGTGTGGGAGCGCACGCCAAACAATTGGCGTGCGGGTCCCACACGCCAATTGTTTGGCGTGTGGGGGGATCCCGCTCACGTAATCGAATGGGAGGGCCCATTCGAGTACGTGAGCGGGCCGGCTGACGAGGTTATACAACCTCGTCAGCCGGGAGGACTTCCTCCCGGCCGACGAGGCTATACAACCTTGTCGGCCAGGAGGAAGTCCTCCTCGCCGACGCGGTTGTATAGCCTCGTCGGCCGGGAGGACTTCCTCCCGGCTGACGAGGTTATACAACCTCGTCGGCCAGGAGGAAGTCCTCCTGGCCGACGCGGTTGTATAGCCTCGTCGGCCCGGAGGACTTCCTCCCGGCTGACGAGGTTATACAACCTCGTCGGCCAGGAGGAAGTCCTCCTGGCTGACGAGGTTGTATAGCCTCGTCGGCCCGGAGGACTTCCTCCTGGCCAGCAAGGCTATACAACCTCGTCAGCCAGGAGGAAGTCCTCCTGGCCGACGAGGTTGTATAGCCTCGCCGGCCGGGAGGACTTCCTCCTGGCCGACGAGGTTGTATAACCTTGTCAGCCGGGAGGAAGTCCTCCCGGCTGAAGAGGTTATACAGCCTCATGCCGGGAGGAAGTCCTCCCGGCTGACAAGGTTGTATAACCTCGTCAGCCGGGAGGGGCCCCGCTCACGTAATCAAATGGTCCCTCCCATTCGATTACGTGAGCGAGGGGGGACCCGCACGCCAAAAAAAATTGGCGTGCGGGGCCTACACGCCAAAAAAAAGGGCGTGTGAGACCCGCACGCCATTTTTGGCGTGTGGGTCTCACACGCCCTTTTTTTTGGCGTGTAGACCCTACACGCCAAAAAAACAAATGGCGTGTAGGCCCCGCACGCCAAAAAAAATTGGCGTGCGTTTATCAACGCCCCCCTCCTGCTCCTAGGCCTACACAGGACCCTTGTAAGTCCTATCCTGTCAACTGATTATTTATGGCTCTCACCTTTTAAAAAAATTCATACCTCTCCACATTTCCAGCTGTGGAGCTGTTTGTACCTGGGAATCTTCTTCCACCTTCAGTGGCCAATGACCTGAACATAAACCTTGCTGGTCGGATTGTTTGGTCCTTTGATTCATCACAGAAAACGCTGAACAACATAGCTTTCATCCTTAGCCATCTCCCCCAAATGGAAGTATCTCAAGGGGACAAAAGCCCTAGGCCTGCGTCTCAAACCAAAGGACAATGAATATCTAGATCACTTAAATTTCTTCACCAATGCTACCTGGGCGGAGGATCCAGAAACCAGAATCTCAAAAAGTGGCTCTCTGGATTTCTGGAAATCATGTCCAATTCCGTGGAATAGTAAGAAGCAAAAAAACATTACTATGTCTTCTACAGAATCAGAAATGCACACCTTATCCAATGGTGAACAGGAAATTCAGTGGCTTAAGTTTCTTATCAAAGAGCTTTGAGTCAGTGGCTTAAGTTTTGTATCAAATAACTTTGGAAGAAGACTCTAGCTCCAACTCTTTTCTCAATCAATAACAAAGGATTGCTGTAAAAGTTAATAAACTTTGGTTCAAACTCCAAGACCAAGCATATAGATACCAAGATCAAATCCTTGTGTGACAAATTCAAGAAAAAGGAAATCAATGTTGAACTCATTACTTCAGAAGCTATGATTTCTGACTCACTCATCAAGGCTTCCCCACTCTTGTCTGTCAAGAAACTTCAAGATCATTGTCTCTCAACTCTTTCCTCATCAAAAAAGGAAGGGTGTTGAGTTTTCACTTCTGAGTTTTACATCCTCAAAGTGCGCGCGCTCTCTGTGCCACTTCCCTCAACAGTTCAAAGTGCAGCAATGAGATAAACAAGCATTATTGGTTAGGGCAAGATCCCATTACCTGAAAACTCAAAACTTTAGTGCTCTGTCTGTGAAACGAGATAGTCAAAGAGAACCTTTGGCGTGGGATGACTAGTTGTCAGCGCCCTGGGATGGATGAGAGGATGGAGGAGCAGCAGACCTTTGGCGTGGGATGACTAGTTGTCAGCGCCCTGGGATGGATGAGAGGATGGAGGAGCAGCAGACCTGGATGATAAGGGAGAAAACAGAAGTGATGATTGTATTAGCACAGAGAGAGATGAAAGAACAAAACACAACAAAGTAGAGTATTGGAAAATAAACTTTGGCGTGGGATGACTAGTTGTCAGCGCCCTGGGATGGATGAGAGGATGGAGGAGCAGCAGACCTGGATGATAAGGGAGAAAACAGATGTGATGAAGAAAAAGAGAAAACAGCGTGGAAGAGAAAATACAACTAGTAATAGACTAAGCCCAGATTACATCATCATAAGCCCCCTGATTTCCTAATCTCCAGTTTTCACCTATTCCAGTCTCTTACTGTCAACTCCAAACTCAACAAGATTCTTGACTTTATAATCTCCTCAAGATAAAGACTCAATGTTTAAGATCTCCAACTCTCTTCCTCACTTAACTTGCTACTCCACTATTTCAAGATCTAGTCAAGTCCAAGTTGCATCAAGTGCTATATTGCTGTTTGTTCCCTTATCTCATATCTTCTTGTTATCTATTTCTTTTGTGTTGTTTGATGATTCAATTTCTGATCTCCTTTCTTTCTCAGTCTGCTTCTTATTCCTTGCTTCTTTACTTACTTCCTACCTTTAAAAATTCCTCACTTTATATTACACCTTTCCATCTAATTAGTGGTATGCTTCATTTTTCTCTTCATTAAAATTTGACATCCTTTTTCCGATCCATTTTTGTTCTTAGTCCGGTTCTGTTTCAAAGCAATCTAATTGTGGATTGAATAATCCTTAACAGCATCCAAAATCCCTTGTTGAGATGCTTATAATCTGTTTGTTGTACAATCCTATCACAATGTAGCTTGCATTTAATCTTACAACAGCACTAATCCCTTGGATTTCCTCACTGAATTTAACCACATCATCTCTGGCCTGATTCACCCACCGCTAGAATATTGTCTCTGGACCTCACTCCTCTGCCTGTGTTCCCTGCAACAGGTGATGAATCCCTCAGTAATCCAGCTCAGTAATTTTGGTGTTTAATATAGGCTGTTCAAATCACCTGATATGCCTTCCAAACCAACCAACAACACCTTTGGGTAACAAAGGGGTACATGAAAACTGAAGAATGTGCAAGTTCAACTTCAACTCAGGTTCAGTGTAGAATGTGCATTGATTGCAATTGCCAGCAGTTTATTGAGCTGTTTCTCTAGTGGATTGAGGTACATATGAACAAGGCTAGATTATGTAGTGTCACTCCAGTCTTTCTTGTTGATATGTTGTTGTTTTTTGGTTTCTATCAATCAACCTACGCCCAAGTTTGGATTAAAGAAATGTGATAAATTAAACTATATGTCGTATATGTGCTGTGTATATTCATATATGTATATCAATATCTGTATATATTTATATATCTATATGTATATATTTATATCCAATTAAAAAAAGCAGCAAGATTACTCGAAAGAAAGAAACCCAAAGAGAATAAATCAAGTTTATTTGTAAACGTAACTATTACAGGGAGATGGAAAGAGAGAGAATTGATGATGTATTATCGGATGGAAAAAAATGTGGTTTTGAGAGAAGAGATCATCGATGACTCCAACCAGAACGACCTTTAGGAGAAGGATAAGGCTGATTAGTATTAACGAGAGGGGAAGGATGAGAGGGATGATTATTGTTGGGATTTGAATGCGAGGGATTAGTGGCAGACGGGACTGATCCGGCAGAAGCGCCTGGCCATCGGGTCGTTGCGGCGATGGGTAGAGATGATGAGGATGAGGAAGTCGACGAGGCGGTGGTATTACTGGTCGTTGTCACCGTCGATAGCGATGAGGAGGCGACGGCCAGGCCGCTTCCTAGCCCCCCTGCTCCTCCTGTCCCTCCTGCGGTCCGGTTATTACTCGTCGGTACTACTCCTACTCCTGAGCTGCTTGAGCTTGAGCTCTGCTGTTTAGATTGCTAAATACGAATCAAGATGAATTTTTTGTTAGAACAATTGATCAGTCGTGAGAAAGAAAGAGTAGGACATGTTATGACGTACAGCAGCGATGATAGCCTTCAAGCTTCTGATCTGAAGCGCCATACAACCACTTAAGGTGGCTGCCTCATAGATCAAGGCGGCGACATTACCGGGGCCACCAAATTGACATAACGACTTCGAGGTAGAAGGACTTAGATAGCGATGCAAGCCATGGACGGTCAACATCCTCAGATGTTCAAGTTTATAGGTCGTAGCGAGGATCAAGAGCGAGCAGAGCACGGCTGGAGTTTGGTGTAAGGGGGTGACGAGATCGGTGGTGAAGAGATATTCGACAAGCGCTTGGACGACCACGGATGGATGGGGCAGATATAAACTTCGAGCAGTTACTTGATATAACTCCGGTAAGCTCATCTCCGGTATCTTGCTTGCCATTGCTGCCGGCTGGATTGATAGTTGAGCAGTCGTGTTGGACGAGGTCGAGTCAAGCGACCCTGCGCGCGCTTTAGAGTGTTCGCTACCTGAGGTTTCCGTAGGGGTTGAAGATTGAGACGAAGGACTTTGGTTGAGCTCTCGAGAAGAGTTAGTAGTAGTACTCCCATTGGCCGGATTCAGCCCACTCGACCGATCCCCTGTAGATTTGCTACTGGAATTAGTGGCTTCGATTAACTTCGCTTGACAGTGTTGCTGCATATGTTTTTGATATGCTACGTTAACTTTGGTTGCTTTCAGTTTGAATTCGTTCAGTCGGTCCCTAAACCACGGCCATCGATCTTCTAACATCCTCTTGTTGAGTGGGATCACTGCTCCATCAACACAAACGATTTCGAAATCGGATAGAAGGACGTTCGAAAGTAAGGAGAGGCCTAGTCGCGCAGATTTCAAACTTGTTTCCCTGCCAAATCCTTGAGGGACGTAGCTTTGGTTTGAGAACGGTGGCTGATAAATTGCAAACGGTTCGAGATCGATGAAGGCCAAATCAACAAAGTTAATCTGACGATGATGATAATCGTCGACAATATCCCGATCTTTATTACCCAAGATTACTAAACAATTTCCCCACCCGACCGCTCGGTTCCAGCTTCCGCTCATCATGATTCGGCCTGGATCTATCCTTTGCCAGACCACTTTACCAGCCCCAAATTGAGTATTGTTGTAGGTAGAGATATCAGGTCGTTGGCCATGGGGAACCTTGATCGGTACGTGCTTGTGATTTGCTTGAGAGAGGTCGAGAGCCCAAATCGCAAAGCAGTCGGTTTGATCTCTGAGCTTTTCCTGATTGAGTGAGGTGCCTGAGATGATCATATGATTACCAACCATCGCGCCGGTCGGAAATCTCAATCCACTTGGTAGGACTCCTGTCATCGTATGAGAGAGGGGATGGATAGTTGTGAAATGACCGGTTGAGGAAGGTGTAGCAGGTAGTGGGGGAGGAGTAGTCGGATAAGAGATCAGTTCAAGATCTCGCCGGACGCTTGAAAATGGATTGAGGGGGGAGGGCCAGAAGGTTGGAAATATGGGGAAGAGGAGATTGAATTGAATTAGCGAGTCCTACTGAACTGGATGGCGGAAGCCGGTGATATATGTGTATGGAGGTAGAGGTGGGTATATATAAAAAAAAAGGTAGGGTTAGAGATCAAGTCAGGGAGATTGAGAAGCTCACTCGTTGAAGTTGAAGTTTGAATATAGATAGACAGGTTCTGGTCGTTCGACAGACGGTTTCTCACTCCAACTCAATCTCCGCAGAGAGTCTTCATCATGGTCTGGGTTATCACTTCCATCGAGTCTATCGCCCTGCCTGACCGTCAGTTGGGCTGTACAAGCCACGCTTCGATAAGTACCGCAATGTCTTTCCCACCTACGACCTTCGATCCATTGCATCGAATCAAGATCGAGGACATTGATTTCACCTATGTATCGATTCGAGATATCTTGTCCGCCCAGGAGGGTTAGCAGGTTGCGCCTCCTTCGTCTGTTTGGTTTGAGGATCTTGACCGTAGGGGTGGTTAGGCCGGCAATTTCGAGATAGTTATTATGATTGCTCTGTTCGTCCAGCTCACTGAGTGGAAGTTCATAGCCGGTCTCGCTCGTCAGACAGCTGAGATGGGCGTAGCGAGGACTGGGCATGGCGATTTGTGGGGCGGGGGTGGTGGTTGGGAAAGACCAGGTGCGAGAGATTGAATCAAAGATGACGAGATCATCCAAGACACACAAGCCTAACTCGGATTCGGTGGGTTGATGGTTAGGGGTGGATGAATCCGATGGTTGCTTGGCTGGGGTGGAAGTAGCTGCGTAGCCCATTCCACCAAAGACCACAAGTTTGTGACCCCAGGCTTCGGCCGAATGAAAATATCTTGGATGTGGACCACGAGGAGGCAGGTTTTCGGTGGTGATAGTAACAGAGGAGTTGGGTTGATGATTGCTTGTCTGAGTAGGATCTGAAGCATGGTTGAGTTCAGGGTCGGTGGCTTTCGCTTTGCCCTTGCTATCGCTCGTACCTGTTCCATGGCTTGACTGAGGAGAAACATTGGATGAGGATGGCCAGATCTTTTGCCATTCTAGGGTGTTGAGATCGAGCCGGTACATGTCTGAGATCATGAGTCGCGTAGGGACCAGTCGACCGCCGAAGACATAGATGCTCGTCCCTAACACGGTGATTGAAGCGCCAACCTAAAGAATCAAGTGAGATGTTTGTTTGCAATTGTTTTGTTGTTGTTGTTGTTTTTTGTTTTTTTGTTTTTTTTTCAAGAGAAAAAATACATGGAATGGTTAGAATAGATCTGGGTGATGCCTTGTGAAACAAAGAGTCCTATTTTGGTATATACGTTTGGCTGAATAATATGGTTGAGGAGGACTGACCAATGGTGGAGGTATCTCACCTGTGGTTGATCGAAGACAGGCCGTGAGGTCGGCCAAGGTCCCACTGGGTTGCTGAGGTTGGACGGAGCGAGCAGCCGGAGGTAGATTGGATTTCGAGACTGACGGTCTGTGGGGTTGACTGTCTTGAGCGTTGGTGGTCATGATGGGATGGCTAGTGGGACTGAGGGAGAGGCCAGAGGGAGAGGGAGGTGGGTGGGGGGTGGTAGATGTTTTGGCTGGACCCCGCAAGAGTGCGCTGAGGGATGGTGGCTGACTCACCTCAGCCCGGGGTCGGGATGACGTCGGGGAATGAGCTCCACACTGCCAAGCTCTGCCAAGCTCTGCCAAGGGGCTCATCGCTTTTATATGTTGCATGCTGGCCCACATACAAGAATAATCTAAATAGGTTCTGTTCTGGACTCTGAGAAGAGAATCCGGATGGTGACCATCGAGGAGATATCCTTGAAGCACTACATATCTATTTAGCTATTTTCTAATGATAACCAGTACAAGATAAGCTTAAAGCTTTGAGTGGAAATCGGATCAAAGTTCAACTTATCATCAAACTGTAGGTGAATAAATAAGTAAATATTCAACTATCTAAATATATATTTATGTAGATACTCAGACTTGAAAGACCATTTTATTTTCCGTGGCAAGCTTCTATCACACCTACCCAAACCCAAAGAAACCATCGACGAGCAAAGATTACAGAACGTGATGTAAGTAGATATATATTTAGTATGTATATTAAAAAGGTAATTGTAAGAGACTAAGAGTACATGACTTCTTGCCTTGGGTTATTTAACTTTTTGTAACACAAGATGGAAATCTGTTGTTGATCATTGAGAATACTCTTCCAAATAAATTGAAGAACGAACAGAACAAAACTTATGCTCTACAAAAGAAGTATATCAACAGTCAGGGGGAAAGAAAAAATTACAAATGGGATTGAAAGATGAGCAGAGAAGCAAAGAGATCAATAAAGTTAACTCAGCAGGAACTATTCTTCATGGCTCGGAAAAGAAAATCAAAGAAGAAGAAATGGTCGTACAGATATTCAAACACGTCACGTGACCCTTCTTGACGTTGGACGTACTCTTTCTCGATCAAAGTCTCGATCGCCTTCTTGATATCTACCACCGATGGTTTGAATCGCGGCGCGAGTTGACCAATCGATTCTTGGATTAAGGCTTGATGTTTCAAAGTCTTTCGAGATTTCATTATCCTTTGTTTGTTTGTTTGTTTGTTTTTTAAAATAAATAAAATAAAATGGGATGATGAGAAGATGTTTTGCATGGTTTTGCTTAGCTAGCGATTCATCCACAGAATCATGACTGATATCTAATCGGATCAGCCGGAAAGAAAAATGAAAAGAGATCTGGCCCGAAAATGCTTTCTCGATGTGAGAAATGCCGCCTTACCTGACAATTGTCGCCTGAATGAGCAACCTTCGATCCTCGTCGACAGTCTTCAAAACATCAATAGACTCGACCCTTTGTTCAGCCTTGATGGGCGCATTGAGACTAACTCGGATCTTCTTGGACTTGAATTCTAATCCACCCAGTTCAAAGGAAGCACATCATCAATCATCCAAATACCTAGAGACTCGTCGCAACCGAATGGAACTCGGGCGATGTTCAACGTGGATTGATCGAGACTTACCCAGATTTAAATCGTATGTATCATCATCCTGGGTCAAAACTTTCTGTTTAACGAGTAAAGCCAGGGTCGGTTTGAGAGTCGCCTCATCCAAGCCGGTACCGCCGGAGATTTCCGAGTAGGAGAGACTGTCACCGCCGACGTTGAATTGCAAGAGGATTGCGCCCTGGTAGCTCGAAACCATAAACGTGTACTTGGTCTTGGTGTAATTCGTCTTTAACTCCATCCTCGACAGTTGCCACAACCAGGTGAGCTTTCGCCCCGAATGTTTGCTCTGATAGTACAACGAAAACCGTTCGTATGTTGGCGCAAGCTCGATCGGAATCATCAGCCCGGTCGTGGGTGCTTGGAGTGGCCAAGAACCAGTCGCCAATGCTAGTGCATGAAAATCAACTGACAATTATTGCTAACCACATGTCAGTTTTGAGTCCTGATCCATCAAGTGCAAGAGTAAAGCGTACCTGAAAGATCGGACACATCGTGGGTTTGTGTCATTCGTTCTTTGAATTGATCATTCAAATCCTTGCAGAGCGCCATGTCTGTTATGTATCAAAAAGTAACGAAACTAATATTAATCTTGAGACGTCCACCAGAACAATTATCATTCTTGATTGCGGTAAACGAGCCTGAAAACATCCGTTGCATCCGGGCTGTATAGTCGAATCCGCATTGATCTTTCAACCGACTGATCATACTCGCCTCAGCGTCATCTGATGCAGATTGGAAATACACTAGTCTCTTCGCGAGCATCTTCGAATAAAACTTTTGGAAAACATCCTTAGCCTCAATGTATTTAAACACAGTCATCTGTGTAAAAACATCATTTTGCGATCGCCCCCCCCCAAAAAAAAAACAAGTGCAAGGTTGATGAGCAGCACGTTTAAAATTCAGTTATTGGTTGAACAGAAGACTGACAGTTTGGACTAGCGCGATGTTCAAGTCGGTTTCTTCGCCAACTTTGTTGGTCTTTTTCAACAGTTGATCAGAGTACTTCGCCAGAAGCTCAGGAGATTTCTGATTGGATTTACCGGTGATTGCATTCTGGTTGATGAACTCTCGGCAAGCCTTATCTAGTGCAGCATTAAATCCAGCTTCGCCTCTGAATGACTTTTTGACCAAATCCGAGTATTTTTGGTAAACCCCTAAGATCGCGTCTACATAAGCTTTAGGTTCGACTGCCTCAGGTTTATCTCCTGCAATGCTTTCTATGGCTGTAAGTCCACTGGCTTTAGTTGCTACTTCAAATTGGGCGCGTAATGGGTCCAGCCCCTCGGGAATACGTCCCAGGAGGCCATGCATCCGACTAAGATCTACAACAATGGTAACGGAACGTTGTTCGACCTCAGTTTGGTTCAATGTATTGCTTGCCGGTTTGGAAGATGAAACGCACCTGATTCTTTTTGATTCTCTAGCAGCCTCAAAAATTCTTCCTGCAGGAGTTCGGCGTGTTCTTTGACTAGTACGGTTTCGCAAGTGGTGACAAGCTGAAAGAGATATATATCTTGTCAGATCATGATAGGGTAGCTAATTGCTAGCTGAAGACGGATGGCAGGAAGATAAAAAGAAAGCTGACCATCCGCCTTGAGCTAAGATGAAGATACATGTCAACGCGATTTTCTTCTTCTTTCAATCGCATCTCGGCTTTTTGCATATATTCAGGAATAGATGTCTTGGCAATGAAGGACTCTGATTCGAGTCTATAGTAACGTTCGGTTTCTTGTAGAAAAGGTCCCTCGAATGATTCCTTGTAAACATCTAGATTCTGACGATTTGAATCGCTTTCATCCAAGCCCAGAGAAACTTGACCACGGCGCAACAAGTTAGACGAAAGTAGTGCGAAAATGGAAGGGAGATGAGTAAGGTAATCATGTTGGGAAACCTACCGAAGGAGTCAACCGCGCGTTTAACAAGATTAGGGTCAATAGCTTCGCTGTTCCTCTGATTTTCGATTAAGCTCAGTACGGCGAGCGTGAGTTTATTCTTTCTCTGAAGGTCGACAAAAAAATGCTCTTTCCAATTGACCAATGCGAGCTAAGTGATAAATAATATGTCCATCGGGTGGTACGCATCAGCGGGGATAAGGATTGCTTGCTAAGGGTATGTAGGTCCAATTAATCAACAGACCGTGTAGACCAAATAAACATTCTTGCGTCCTTCGTCCTTCTCTCGTTTGATCCAATGCCGATTGAGATAGGTGAATAGTCGATGGACGAAGCTGGCACCTGTTGTGAATCGGTCCCATTGTTCTGTATAATACTTCAGAAATTTTTCGCCCTCAAGTTCTACCGATGCCTAGTCAACAATCAAGGCAGATTTGTGTTTTCATTTTATTTTTGCTCAGTAAGTCCAGGGTGCATTGCTTTTCTTTCTTGTGGAATTATTGATATGGTTGATAAGACGGTTTTCTGGCTTACCTGACAGATCCCTTTAACGTGTTCCACGAAGTATTGTTGCAAACACTTGTAAAGATCGGCTCCCATGAGATTAGCTCCAGCTAATGGATAGAGGGAAGGGATAACCAAGAAGCGCGATCAGTTTCTATATGATTCATCAAGGCGTTCTTTTTGTGGAAGGGCGTGCAATAGGCAAGGTAGATTTTAAGATGACTGACTCCTGTTGAGTGAGCTAGCCACTTGAAGGGTTTCAGTACCGGTCGAGTTCAACTTGGAGGAGGTGCAATAGTCGTAGATGATTCTATGTTGAGTTGAGTAGGGTCAGTGAGACCTTGGATAAATTGTACAAGAGAATAGCGGCGAACGTGTAGAGTTGCATATATTTGGCATAAGTCATCCCCTCATCCGGTCGAGTCATCATCTGATCGGTCCCTTCTCTGAGGAGGTTCCAGCTCTCCTCAAGCGTAGTAGGTGTGGGTAGGATGGCGATTGTTCTGGAGGAGGAAGCCATGTTGAGTAGCCGGTTGGTTGGTTGGTTTGCTTGAGGATGGTGGAGTTGACCTGGATGGTGGAGTGAGGCAGGTGTTGACCCAACGGTTTCGTTTCGGAATATCGAGGATGGTTCTGATATGGTTCAGAGGCTCTCTTGCCCTCTTGGCTGTTCCTTCTGTATGTACATATTCTCGGAACCAGCTGACCTGCAGCCAAATAAACCTGTCTTGGATATTTAAATATTTAATTTAAATATGTATTTATATATTTATTTACATACACATGTAATGTTTCCCAACCCCTGACGTCTATCCTCTGTCCATTCTCATGAAAATGTGGGGATGAACCATCTCGTCCAGACCGCCAGCACGCCCGGACGTCTGCTCCTTGTCAGGAAATTCTCAGCCAAGAAGAAATTGGCGCTGAACCAAATTGAGTAATATTTGGTTTTGAGTTGCGGAATTGGTCCAATTTTGCCACAGCCTGGGAAATGATTGAATCAATATAAAAGATTTGGACTCTTATGAAAAGGTGTGGCAATGGATAATTCTTGAAATGTGTTAGTGTATGGAGAAATTGTATTATGTACTAATCTAACTTCTAAGAAATACAATGTCACATAAGTTAGTGACTTTTTTATTTTTCCTGGTGAGGTGGGCTGAAACTTAGAAATGATGAATGAGCATTGATCTGAATTAAATTTTCAGGATCTGATACTATATACTATCACCACATTAAGATTTTTATTTTTTAATGTATTAAAATTCAAAAACATGTTTTGATCACATTCATCTATTCTGTATATTTGATGGCCTAGCTCAAGCAAGAGAAATTATCATTTTTTCTCCTGATTTCCTGAGTTCCTCCATTCCTTTTCCCCTTTGAGCGCAACTTGAGTCTCATTTGAACCTTTCTCTTATATTTTTAATGCAAGCTCTAGTTGCTGTTTTATTTTGATCCAAGATGATGCAAGCTGCTCTTCTTCACAAATAAGCCAGTCAGTCAGGTCCTTTTTCTTTGGTCAGTAATTATATTGAAATTGAAATTTCTGGTGTGTCTTCTGAGATGTAGATGGTGAAATGGATGGTCATTGTGTCAGATTACTGGTCCTCATTGCTCACTTTCTCCTTCTCATCTTAACACTTCAATCCATACTCATCATATCTTATCCATCACACAGCTGTGTGATCTTTCTCACCATCAAATCCATCAATATTCTGTTGATTTACTTCCATTACTAGTTGTAATGTTTATTTCATTGTTAAGGTACAATGCCCTGTTATTCCATTGTTAAATTACAGTGTCACCTTCCATGTGTTAATCAGTTATTGGCATATGTTTATATTAGATTATTTAGCTCAACCACTCATTGAACATTTTGTGGAAGTCTACTTAAACTGACACATTGTCAGTAGTAATTCAGTATCAAGTCTGAGCCTTTTTAAAATTTTGCCCTGGCTCCTTGGTCCTGTTCCACTTGTCCCTTGATCAGCCCCCATTCTGGCAAATCAATCTCTTGAGTTAAAATTCTCTCACATTGGGGGTGCTGTTTGTGCTTGAGTTGGAGCTGTCTTCGTGCAGAAATTGTGTAGGCTTGTTAAGAGTTTAATTAAACAGGCTATGTAGTCATAATTTGTAAACCTAAACACTACAAATTTTTCTGCAATCACCCCAAGGATTTTTGAAAAAAAAGGGGGTGAAATGTATGGTTTCCCTCAAACAAAACACATGGCAAACCTGATGATGAACACCTATGGTTCACTGCAATGAAGCCCATGGTACCCAGAATAATGATAAAAAGTCCACAAAACAATCCCCATCTTGGTTAAATCTCACTCATACTTGAAAAACATTTTTTTATTCAGTCAAAATATCACATGTTCTACATATTTTACAACCTTAGCATTCTTTGATATGGGAAATTCTTCAATGGGCAAAAATACAGAAAGCAAAATAATTACAGTATTTACAACATTGCGCACAGTTCTAGTCATATTTTATACCTTGAAAGGACATCGAAGATCTGTGGCATTACCTTTGGCTTGTTTTGGGGTATCTTCAAATTCAAGATTGCAATTTTACTTCTTTTTTGCAGCCAGTTGAGTTCATAGCAATCGCTTGGGAGCCCTTTAGCAGGCTCGATGCTACTGATAGTAGGTTCCTGCGGTCTTCGACGTAATCGAGGTGGATTACCTTTGCGCCCAAGGACCGCGCCTTGAATTTGAGTTTCGCGGTAAGTATCCAGCATGAGAAGAGCCTTTTCCACGTCCGGACTGCACCAGGGTAATTTGCAGACTTTACAACACTTTTGTCGTTGTGCTTTTGTGATTGTCATTGAAGGCAAAGCTTCGTCATCAGTTTCGTCATTGCTGCAGCAAGCTTCTATTATAGGCAAGAAATCATTCAGGTCCCCAATTTCAACAGCAGATTTGGTTTGGATTTGCTTAAGCTGAAGATCACCAATTTTTAAAAAAAAATCAGCCAAATGTATACTTTTCTAATGATATGTAAACAGGGAAATTGTACATTATTCTTTCGTACACTCCTGATTTGTTTGGAGTTTTGATCAGATTGGTGTTCCTTACTCCACAGTTTTTCTTCTCGATACCTATGTTTTCATGGGTGAAGTTCTATCAGTCATACAATTAATACCATCTGATTAACCATAGATGGCCCAGTCGACATGTTGAAATTTTGACTCACTGTCGTATTAACCGATCTTTAGCATACCCTCTAATAGCATGCAAGACCGCATTGGGATCTTCTTCTTCAGGTTGCAATCCAGTGTACTCGTGAGCCTCAACCAAAGTCAGGAAGATATCTCGCGCCAGCTCCCAGCAAAACTCATTTAAGGGTGCGGAAATTCCAGCGGTCAAGTCGGGTCGGAACCGTTTCATTCCTTTCTTGCGCAGCATGTTATACATAATCTCGAGCTGCTGAGGCGAAGCATCAGGATGTCCCGGGCCCTCGCGAGTTGGGAAATGAGGGTCAAGAGATTCGGACTCGGATTCGTCTTCTGACATCCTGACATCTTGTGATTCTTCTTCGTTGTTGGAGCTGCATTGTCCAAGCCAGCGTCTTTTTTCTTGAGAAGTAGGAGGGGAAGGGGCACTGATTACTGCGACCGACTCCAGGTTTCTGACCCAAAAGAGTGAGCATGTGATGTCGAACAAGGTCCTGGGAAATCGTAAGAGTTACGTCAGCCAGAGGAGTACAATTATGTACATGCAAAAAATCAACCAATGCCAACCCCCAGCCGCCCTGATCTAACCGGTAATGGTTGATTGGTTTTTTTTTTTTTCGCGCGTTGAGCTGTCTCCTGCGTCCGGAGTAGTCTGGATTTTTTCTAAGATGGCCTCAACTTTTTCCGCCATATCGCGCTGGTTCAGTAGGTTTGTGTCCATATCTTCTTGAAGGGGAGACACTTTTTCTGCCTGTTTGTCGAGTATCTGCATCATTCTGTGCTGATTGGTTTTTAGACTGTCGAGTGTACAAGTTATTATAGTAAGAGAGCGTGCAATGTTGGGTGAAGCAAGAGCATCATCATTGCCGCCCATCTCGTGACCCGATTCACTAGTGAAAACACAACTGATCAGCAAGTCAATTCTGATGTATGGAATTGAAGTAGCAAACAAGAGACAATGGTTTACCTTAGTTGCTCATCTACATTTTGGTTTGCGGTCGGTGCCTCTTGTTGACTGTCAAATTTGTTAATTCAAAGGTTCACTATACTTGCCAAGTGAAACTGAGGTCGAATATCCAAGAGATGAACTTACCGCTGCCCCGTCTGAGGCTCACGCAAAGTAGAACAGTTTGAGCGGTGGCTGTTTGGGGATCCATTTGAGCTGGGTGGCGTGTCTAGAAGAATTTGGTCTGTCGCGGATGTAGCAATCTTCGCGCCCAAGTTCCCAGTACGTGAACAGCCTTGAGCAGCAGCATGGAACATGTGTTGATCAGATTCTGTACTGGATGATCGCCGTTGTGTTGTCTCAGTGTCAAGACTTGTCAACTCCAATGGTGCTTGCTCGTTTGCTCGCGCTTTGCTGTTTCTTGGAAGAACATCGATGGGATGGCTGGATTGAGTTGAAGGGCCTGCGGGAACATTGGTCGGGATTTTTTTGACTGTATATTGTAAAATGTGACGGTCAATACATGCGTCCCAGGTATAAACATTTGCATGTTTATGGACATGAAACTATAAGAATGGGCAAAACTGACGAAGAGAATTGCGTCGCGGTGAGCTCATGCACGCCACGGTATCGGTTCCAACTCGGTTGAATTACTACTCACCTGACGAAGAGAATTGCGTCGCGGTGAGCTCATGCACGCCACGGTATCGGTTCCAACTCGGTTGAGAGAAAGAAGGAAACCGGTACCGGGACGGCATGAACAAAACTATATACAAGTACGCGCCGCAGCAGTTATGGTTATGCTGCGGCTAATCTATAGTAAGTGTGAGAAAACTAAGATTATGTACTATGTATATAGATGTTTGTAATCTTGCCAAACCCATAACTCTAACACTCCCCCCCAAGATTGCAAACATCGCCCACTACCACCCCAATCCTAGCTTCTTCGCCGCCACCTCAATCTTGTTAGGCCCTAACCGCTTGGTGAATATGTCTGCAGCTTGATCCGCTGTTGGCGTCCAGAGTAGTTTGATGTTGTTGTCGCGCACAAAGTCATTGATAAAGTAAAAAGCTCGAAGGAGGTATTTCATCTTCTTTCTTGATCCATTATCATTCGCAACCAAAATTGCCGTTTGGTTGTCGCAGTAAATGTTGATAGGGAGCTTCTGATCAATATCTTCAAGCAAAATAGCCATACCCGCCAGTATTTGAGAACTGTCTGAAAGTGCCACATACTCCGCCGCGCACGTGGAAAGAGCCACAACCGTTTGTCGTCTTGCACCCCAAGCGATAGAATTCCCAAAATGTTGTATGACATACCCAGATGTAGAGCGCTCGTGTTCGCCGCCCCAATTAGCATCAGACCATAGATCTAGGTTAGACTTATGGCTTTTGAAAATTAGGGATGTCGAAACCGACCTCTTCAAATACCCTACCAAGTGATCGAGAGCCGCCCAATGCAAATGGGAAGGCCTGTTGCTATACCTAGCTAACAAGTTCACCGCAAACGAAAGATCTGGTCTCGTGCCGCACGCCAAATACATCAAGGAGCCGATGATAGATCGATATTCCGTTTCCTCTACAGGATCATGCGCGCTGATTTCCAAGGTATCTTCTGGCAATGGACTTCGGTGGGTTATTACCGCTCTCTGATAATCTTCAACGATCTGGCTAGCTAGAGTGGATTGATCCATGTGAATCTCACCTCTCTCTTGTTTGATATTGATTCCTACCATCCGCTTGATGCCGTTAGACCATTTTATTTTCATGTCTTGCTGCATTGCGTCGCGTAATTCGTCCAGAAGGCCTTGGCGAGACGCAACAACGAATCCGTCATCAACATGAAGCCAAATGATGATGAAGTCAACCCCTTTGCGATACACATACAGGGATTGCTCCAGCTCAGAGGCCATGAAACCTACCTCTTCCATCTTCCCCTTGAAAAACTGCCACCAACACCTCGCCGCTTGTCTGGTCCCATACATCGCTTTCTTGAGCCGCATAATCTTGCCGCGCCATTCCGGCTTGATCTCAATTGGTGGCTGGACGTAGACTTCCTCGTCGATCGGACTGTACAGGTAAGCCGAACTTACATCAAAGGTCGCCATCGGATGAGAGTACTTGTGAGCTAGGGATATCAGCAGACGTAAGGTATTCAACGAGGCCGTCGGTGCATACGTCTCGTTGCAATCCTTTCCGATCTGTTGGTTGAAGCCTTTAGCTACATAGCGAGCTCGATAGATTTCATCTCCTCCGTCGACATCTGGAGGCTTGATCGTGAAGACCCATCGACACCCTAGTGCCTTAGCCCCTGGGAATGGTTCGATCGGTTCCCACACCTCCAGGTCAATGAACTTGTCGATCTCGTATGATGCCGCATCGCTCCACAATTTTGCCGAAGGGGATGCCAGCGCTTTCTTGATTGTTGTAGGCAGTCGCCTGTCTACAGAGACTGGTAGTTCCGCCACTGACTGTTGCTCGCGTTTCGCTATTTCACCGGTCGGCTCTTCACCCAGCTTAAGGACTAGTTGGTTGAGGATAAAATCTAAGCTTGATTTCTGAACTTCCCGCTTCACTGGCAAACACTGGAATTCGGGAAACATCACTGCGGTCGAGTGTATGATGCGCCCCTCACGAGGTGACCAAATCAACCAGCCGCCGCCAGCTTGCGGGAATCCCAGGAGTTTTCCACTCTGAGATCTCTCGTCGAGTTTGTTCCGACGCTCCTTTGGGACCAGGGCTAAAACGTCCGCGCCAAATGGGTATAGCCGATTAGGGTCAACGCTTTGGCCAAAGAGGACAGTTAGCGGTGCCGAATCGACCTTCTTATTGGGTATCCGATTATGGATGTACGAGGCAGCTTGATATGCATATCCCCAGAAGTACTTGGGCATGTTGCTTTCATGTAACATTGTTCGCGCCATGTCCCCCAGGGTCCTGTTGACTCTTTCGGCCTCACCATTCTGTTCTGGGCTGTATGGTGCAACCGGTGCCAGCATTACACCCAGGGGTTTCAGGAGTTTAGCCAACTTGCCGGTGAATTCAGGCGCATTGTCGCTCCGGATACATCTTGGGAATCGGCCAAGTGAATTCTTCAAGTTGTGCATCCACTCGATGATCTTCGCCGGTACCTCGTCTCTTGACGTGATGATCGCAGTCCATATATATGTGGTTGCATGGTCGCGTAGGGTCAGAACATATTGTCTGCCTGAGATGTCGTAAGGAAACAGGCCAGCGACGTCAGTTACCAGGAGGTCTAACGGCTGATCACGGGGTATGAGGGAGTTCGACCCGGGCGACTTCTTGTCGAGCGCTTTGGATTTCGCGCATTGTTCGCAGAAAAAGGACTTCCAAGCTTTCTTATCCACTTCGTCTGGATAATGCAGCTTCAAGTATTTCCGCACGACTTCTTCGGATACATGACCTAGCCGGCGATGCCATAGATATGGATCAAATGAGGGGAGATGGGACACTTTATTGATTTTCATTGCGTTTTTGCATATTTCTATATACCAACAGTGGTTTCTGTAGATCGTATCAAATTTAACATTGGATGGACTAATTAACGTTGCCGTCGAATTACAGAAGTTGATCACCCAACCGGCCTCCGATAAGCGTCCTACCGACAGTATCAATCCGTCTACTCCGGGACAGAAGTATACGTCGTCGATGTCAATCGGTCCCTTGCTCGATTGGATCCTCACTGTGCCCTTGAATCTGACATTAATTGTGACTTCAGCTACTGCTAGCGCAATGGTTCTAGGATGGCTAAGCTCCTCTCGATGGATGAATTGATGGAGATTGCCACTCACGTGAGTCGAAGCTCCAGAATCAAGAAGTACTTTGCCGTCGTCAACGTCGGGTACATCCACCTGGCGAATTCGAGGATGTGGAAAATGCGCAGGTCTATTCGGAGGAAGGTAGTTTGACTGCGGGCTGTCATGACCCGGAGGCGGTTGTTCAATTACCCGCTGATTTACATCGTCCCAATACGCCGCGCAGTTGTTATACCAGTGGCCTGGCTGCCTACAATAATGACAAGCGTCACCATATCGGATCTTGAGGGGATCGGTGAGTGGTCTGCCTTTATAGTATGTTGCCTTTTCGACTGAGAGGGAGCTAGGCGGGTTTTGGGATTTTGCAACACCCGGAGTGGATGATGGACCACGTCGAGGGGCGTGATTTGGATGAACGTATCGACTTTGGCCAGGGCGCATGGCATTGATGGAGTCTAGGTCCATTGGAACATAGCTGTCGGTCGGGTTGGCTGATTTATTCTTGTTCTTGGTTGACGCAGCTTGGATTACTGTGGCAACGTCGTTAAAGGAGGGGTGTTCTTTAACTTCGAGTTTACCGTCAACCGAGAATTCGAATGTGTTCCTTTCAACACCAGCAGGCGCGACAAACGTGCTCTGTAGGAGGAGACCGAGGAGTTCGTCGGACGCTATCTTCATCTGAGCAATCTCAGCCGCTAATTTCGTCCATTTGGACAGTGTAACGTCGCTGCCAGGAGATTTATCGGAGGTCAGATTGATCAGCTGACCGATAACCAATAGCTTATGCTGTCTATCCGTATGGCTGCATTTTTGCTTTAGTAGCTTGAATATCTTGTATGGTGAGTCGGAGTCTGTACCATCAAGGATATCGCGGAGGGCTTTGACGATTGTCAGTCGGAGAAGAGCAGAGATAGCTCGTTGTTCGTTGCTATCTCGCTGGGAAAAGTTAATTTCAAGGGAGGTGAAGTTGGTGGCTTGGAAAACAAAATCGAGAGTACGATTGATTTCCTTCTCCCACGTCTGGAAATTATGTCCATCGTACGCCAACGTCACCTGGTCAGGATTATGATCCGCATGAGTTCTACTGACTGATCGAAAGAAATTACAGATTATTGTCTCGGATCGTGAGTTTTCACAAGGTGGATTCTGCCTTGCGGTTTGATCGATGAAAGCTTGCATCTGATTTATCCTATCTCTCATCGCAATGAAGTCATCTTCACTGAATCTTGGTTGATTCATCCTATTGTAATCTGATCGAGGTGGGTTAAAGATAGTTTCTCTCCGCCTAATAAATCTCGGCAAGTCGTCTTCAATTGATGAATGGTCGCTAGTCGATCTAGCGCTAATGTCTTCTCTGACAGATTCGTAGTCTGAATCTGGGAAATCTTGATCTAATCGGTGATCACTCTCATTCATCCAACCGCTTGTTGGAGCGCGAATCCCGAAAAACGTGCAATCGAGCCGGCTTTTAACCTATAAGAATGGGCAAAACTGACGAAGAGAATTGCGTCGCGGTGAGCTCATGCACGCCACGGTATCGGTTCCAACTCGGTTGAATTACTACTCACCTGACGAAGAGAATTGCGTCGCGGTGAGCTCATGCACGCCACGGTATCGGTTCCAACTCGGTTGAGAGAAAGAAGGAAACCGGTACCGGGACGGCATGAACAAAACTATATACAAGTACGCGCCGCAGCAGTTATGGTTATGCTGCGGCTAATCTATAGTAAGTGTGAGAAAACTAAGATTATGTACTATGTATATAGATGTTTGTAATCTTGCCAAACCCATAACTCTAACAGAAACATCAGGATACTCGTGAAATATAGCTTACTTAGTGGGGCATACATCACACAGAGTTTGACCAATTGGTCCTTTTATTTCAAAGAGACATTCGGACAACCCAGCTGGGTGAGAGTGTTTCGCAGGTCTTCAACAGTAATATCCGTAAACTTTGATGCCAAATCTTGGGAAGTTGAACTGTTGTGGAGGCCAGGTATCGGACGCGAGGGGTCGAATGTGTAACCTACTTTCTTTGGAGGTGCCTTCTTCACCTTCTTTGGAAGCGATTTCTTGGGTGCCTTCATGGCATTGGTGCGAGTGGCGGTTTTGCGAGTGGACTTCTTACGCGCTTTCCCTTTGGCTCCCCGCGTTAAGTTTTGGGTAGAATCACTTGTGGGTTCGCTCTCATGCCCACTATTCTCCCTCTCGGCCACGAAGTCGTAATCAGGCCGAGGTCTTTTTGAATCTGTGCGGCTTTGTCGCCTAGCACAAACATTGCTGCTACGGTCGCAATTTGCGGAGCTGCCATTGCTGTCGGAGCTATTGATATCTTCTGTTGACGTTGGATGGCGCTTCCGTTTATTTCCAGTTGTTGGCAATATTGCAGCCTCCTTGGCTTTGACTCGGCCGCTGCGTCGCAGGAGCATGATTTTGAATCTGCTAAGGCAGGAAGAAGAGCGTTGCAGGAAAAATAGAATCCTGATGAGATTGATGCAATCGGGTATAATGATGAGATGGATGACACCGGGGAGAAGATACTAAAGTCCAGGAAGATGTGTGTGTTGAGCTTGGATGATTAATCCCCAGCATTTAATCCAGGCAAACAATGGGGTCCAATGTCGAACAATGCATTGTTCAACGATTTCCTTTGTTTCATTTCCAACCGGGATGAGCTATGTATATATTTAGTACCACATAGGAGGACCCACAAAGAGCCCAAGGGCTACAAAAAGGTTTTGGACCTTTGAAGCTTACCAATGGACTTTGGTTGGGTTGGAGGCCCGCCAGGCCAAAGAAACAATATGAATGAAAAGAGGTTTTCCAAAATATGTATGTGTAGCAAGCTTCTCTACATGCAGAAAACATGGGTTGATGAACAGGTTGCAGCGGCAGAACCCTGAAAAAATGCACATATGCACCTCCTGCGGGGGCAAAACATCCACAAGGGAACAGCGATGTGGGGCCGGTGCGCACTGGCGACCTAAGTCTCGGTGTGTGGAGAAGGCACATTGTTTGTAAATTGTGTTTTGAATTGTAAGCGGGGTAGTAAGAAGCCTGTACAAGGATCATTTGTTACAAGGTCTATCTTTTGGGGCTTGTTTGGAGAAAACAAAACAATTCAGAAAAGTGATAGCACAGGATCGAAGCAAAAAAGATGGTAGTTTTTTGAGGGATTTGACGCCATACATGCAGACAAGCCTGATGGCACAATAGGAATGGTGGGCATAGTACGGAATGGAAATTTGAAGCAGGTGATTCTAACAAGTATGTATATAGGATGTTAGAGTTTCATGAGGGGTTGCCAAAAGGCGATGCTCAATGTATTAATAGCGGCGTCGTTTTGGCAATCTTTGGGAGTCGGATTCATCTTCCGGGAGCTGTGCAGGGGATGACGGAGCGGGTTGGCATGAGGTGGGGGATGACGGAGCGGGTTGGCGTGAGGTGGAGGCTTGCGGGGGATTTTGGTTGATTTGGCTATGGGGGGGTAATTGGAATCCAGAAGGGGCAGGGGGGCGTTGATAAACGCACGCCAACGGCGCACGCCAACGCCACTTTTTTTTGGCGTGCGGGGCCTACACGCCAAGGAAAATTGGTGTGTAGGGTCTACACGCCAAAATAAATTGGCGTGTGAGACCTACACGCCAAAAATGGCGTGTGGTTCCCACACGCCAATTTTTTTTGGCGTGTGGGCCCCGCACGCCAATTTTTTTTGGCGTGTGGGCCCCACACGCCAATTTTTTTTGGCGTGCGGGTCCCCCCTTGCTCACGTAATCGAATGGGAGGGCCCATTCGATTACGTGAGCGGGCCGGCTGACGAGGTTATACAACCTCGTCAGCCGGGAGGACTTCCTCCCGGCACGAGGCTGTATAACCTCGTCAGCCAGGAGGAAGTCCTCCTGGCCGACGAGGTTGTATAGCCTCGCCGGCCGGGAGGACTTCCTCCTGGCCGACGAGGTTGTATAACCTTGTTGGACAGGAGGAAGTCCTCCCGGCCGGCGAGGCTATACAACCTCGTCGGCCAGGAGGACTTCCTCCTGGCTGACGAGGTTGTATAACCTTGTCGGCCAGGAGGAAGTCCTCCCGGCCGACGAGGCTATACAACCTCGTCGGCCAGGAGGACTTCCTCCTGGCTGACGAGGTTGTATAACCTCGTCAGCCGGCCCGCTCACATAATCGAATGGGACCTCCCATTCGATTACGTGAGCAGGATCCCCCCACACGCCAAACAATTGGCGTGTGGGAGCCGCACGCCAAACAATTGGCGTGTGGGAGCCGCACGCCAATTGTTTGGCGTGCGCTCCCACACGCCAATTTTATTTGGCGTGCGGGGCCCACACGCCAAAAAAAAAGGGCGTGTGGGAACCACAGGCCATTTTTGGCGTGTGGGAACCACAGGCCATTTTTGGCGTGTCTCACACGCCAAATCAAATTGGCGTGTAGACCCTACACACCACTTTTTTTGGCGTGTAGGCCCCGCACGCCAAAAAAAATTGGTGTGCGCGCTTGGCGTGCGTTTATCAACGCCCGGGGCAGGGGGATGTGCGTCTACGGGAGATGGGGATTGTTGGATAAGCTGTTGAATGGCGGCATGACGGATCTGAGATGTTCAGAGCTTCAAAATCTCGGCTTTGATTTGGGAAATGGTGGGATGGTTATCAATGGCTTGGGTGACCTGTAGATGAAATAACTCTTCATCCAACAAGCCGTTCGGTCCAACCCGGGCAATAACTTCGTTCACAACAAGAGCCTCCAGATTTCGCAAGTAAGAGAGTTTTGCGTGGTAGTTATAATTGGAAGTTATTGGGATGCTCGTGAGAAGTAAGACCTCCGAGGGAATCTGTGTTTTCTATAAGTTGATCGACACGCTCTGACCCGCAAGGGGGGCAAGGTGTAGCTGGAGCAGGCCTGGTGTATGGTTTGTCCGGACGCGGACAGGGATGAGGGGCATCACAACAAGGATGACAGTTATCAAAACTAGGGGAAGGAGGATGGTCAGGACGAGGCCCGTGGAAAGATTCAACTAACTAAGATTCAACTAACTGTGCAGCATTCATGTGGTCAACACAGTCTGCAATATTATTGACACAGCGTTCAAGGCTCTCCAAGCGGGATGTAGTGGTGAAACCGTAAATGGTGTGAGCTTTATGTGTGGCGCAGGTGGGGGGAGCGCGTCACAAATTAGCAATGACAGTCTAGTGTATTAGGGAGAAAAGCGGGCTCACCGGGGAAGGAGCTGCCAAGTTCAAAGCGCTCATCAATATCCATTGGTAATAAGGTGAGGTTCAAATAGAGGAAAGGGGATAGGCCGGATGGGATAATGGAATGAGGAGTGTGCAGATAATATCAGCTTGGGTTTTCGGCAACAAGCAGATTGATGGAGATGGGCAGGTGCCTATGTGAGCCTCTATTTATTTGACAAGAGAGAAAGAAAACTGAAACAATGATAAAGCTACCACCTCCCCCCTCCACCTGCTGTCATGAAACGCTGGCAGGGGGGCAGCACACCAAGCCAAATTGCATCTCACCAAGGATCCAAAGGCCGATGGACTCACCTACTTTCTTTCTTGATGAACCTTGCGCCTTTGTAAAAGGTTTCCTTCCGTGGTACAGCATCCTAGCCTTGTGTAGCTCAATGAGCGGTTTAACCAATGGAAAAAGTAGATATGTAGGTGTAGGCCATCCAAATTGGATACTCTAGGGTAGAAATACGCTAGCGTAATTTCTAGCAAGCTGAACACATGCAAATGAATTCTAGTCATTTGTCCGGGGGCAGCGAACACTCAGCTATGTGTGCGTCCCACAAAGGAACAGGGGCCTAAGGAACTCGTAGCCGCCAGACTAGACGATAGAGCTGGCAGGTCAGGTCGGTTTTAGAAGGGTTGCGAGCTGAAAACATACCTTTGATCTACACTGCTTGGAGGATTGGCCGAATCAATCCAAATCCCTCCAAGGCACCATACTTGGTATTCTTGCTGCTACAGAATGAGCGGGGCACTTGAGAGTAACTCTAGTGTGAGGTGTGAATCACTCAACGTGTAGCAGGAAGAGAATCGTGGTTGGTTCATAGTTATGCATGCCATTTACGTGATGTGGCTTTTGGCATCATTGCGTGGTCTGGCTTTTTGCATCATTAGAAAAGGAATACGGTAGGGAATGGAAAGGAATCATCTTTTAAGGAATGGAAAGGAATCATCTTTGACTCAAGGGAAAAAATGCAGCAGTGGGGACTGGTGCATTAATGCAACCCATACAATTTTGAATGGGCACTACCAATGACCAGTTAGTCACTTGCTTGGCCTCAAGTGCGGTGATCAACATGAAACGTGGTCAACATCCCCAAGAGTATATATCTGCTATCTATTTTCCCTTATCTGTCCATCATCACATTGATCAGTCCAATTTGAGTCCATCATCACATCACTAGCGGACAATTCAAACCATTCTATTGATCTGCCCACGCAGATTTCAGTCCTGTTATATATAACTTCCTGTTTTTTGCGGGCTAACGGCGTGGTAAAAATTGTCTTTGTAAGGTTTAGTTTTCCTTGGTGCTGTCTTCGGGGTTTGACCATCTATATATATACAGCTCAACCGCTGACCCCACAACAATCCTCTTGCCACAGCCTGCATTTCACCGTCTTGGCTGCTTGTGGTCTTCCGTCGCCTGGTTTGTATAGATTAACGCCAAGTGAGTACGTGCGCCTTCTGGAAATTGTTCTTGTACCACATTTTTATCAATCTGACCCCATTACAGGACATCCTAATGGCTCCTAGTTCACGACCGCACCTACTCCTTCTCAACATGCCTGCCCCACCACGCGCCGCCGGTGCTGTACCTTGCACCTTGACGACCAGTGCTCCCCCGGGGCCGGCCAAGAAGGGAGATGCACTCATCAACACCTCTCAACTTCAGCGGACCGGGAATATCTTGTGGGAAATTGTCAGTCCTCCACTGTTAGACAAAGAGTGCGATCAGGCCAATGAGGCATTGAAGACCTGGATAGAGGGCATCCCCGAGAAGCTCAAATGTTTTATAACACGCGAACCTATCACCAAAAAACGACCGTATACTAAGGAGAACCTTGTCAACATTATTAAATATGCCAACCGGAACTTCAAAACGTGCCCGCGTCATACTCACGGCTTCCTGGTCAATAAGTTCAAAGAGAAGGTACTCCCCTTGATCCTAGATTACCTGAATGGACTCCCCGAATCCAACGATGATGCTAGCTGTGATGAGGATGTTAGCATGGAAAGCCTGGAGATGCCAGATCTTACCGGAATAAATCCGAATAATCTGAGCATTACTGTCGATGTCATTATTGAGATGATCAAAACTGTCCGACCCAAACAGAAACTGCCAGATACAATGCCAAAATTGGTAGCGATTGAGTACTTTCATAAATTCATCACGTCTCCACCGGAAGGAGGGTATCCAAAACCCTTTTCCACTCTCCCCGCAGTCGTTCCCGCTCCTTTTCATCAGTACTTGACACGCGATGAACTTCTCTTTGGATTATCGCATTTTGCTCCGCAAGTCTTTGTCCCGATTGCGCAGATGAAGGGGCCTATTCTGTTAGCTCTTTACGAAAAATATTTCCAGGGTCTTCTACCGCAAGCACCTGTCTACGAAGGATGTCATTACCACATCTGTCCAGAAGCCGAGGTGTTGCCGGAGGACTCGTTGCGCGACGAAGAGAATGACAAGCAAGGCTTGAGTGCCTCCGGAGAGTCCGGTGAAATGGCTGGGGCGTTGATAAACGCAGGCCAAGCGCGCACGCCAACGCCAGCCCGCACGCCATTTTTTTTTGGCGTGCGGGGCCTACACGCCCTTTTTTTTTGGCGTGTAGGGTCTACACGCCAAAAAAAAAGGGCGTGTGAGACCCACACGCCAAAAATGGCGTGCGGTTCCCACACGCCTTTTTTTTTTGGCGTGTGGGCCCCGCACGCCAAAGAAAATTGGCGTGTGGGACCCGCACGCCAATTGTTTGGCGTGCGCTCCCACACGCCAATCGTTTGGCGTGTGGGAGCGCACGCCAAACAATTGGCGTGCGGGTACCACACGCCAATTATTTGGCGTGTGGGGGGATATCGCCTGCGATATCCCCTCGCTCACGTAATCGAATGGTAGGGACCATTCGATTACGTGAGCGAGGCTGCCGAGTCTGATTCCTTTCAGGAATCAGACCGTCGGTCTGGTTGTTTTCAACCAGAACGACCAAGAATTCGATCAACACCCCCACTCACCAATTAAGAAGAAACAATGTGAGTAAAAAAAAAAAAAAAAAAAAAAAAAAAAAAAAAAAAAAAAATCAAAAAAAAAAAATCAAAAAAAAAAATCAAAAAAATCAAAAAAAATCAAAAAAAAAAAATCAAAAAAAAAATCAAAAAACACAAAAAAAAACAAAAAATGAGAAATAAAAAATGAGGAAAAAACCCCAAAAAACCAAAAAAATGGGTTTTTTTGGGGTTTAATTATGTGGAAAAGCCCACAGGCCCAGGGCTCCAAGACCCAACTGGCCCAAAGACAGGGCCCAATGGCCGTAAGAAGGGGCCCGCCTCTGCCCATCACCTCCCATGGGCCCACAGGCCCACTTTGATGCTCCAAAGGGGCAATAAAACATTCAAAGGGGCCATTCAAACCCCCCAGGCAGCTCAAAGGGCCCCGTATAAGCCCCAGACGTGCTCCATCCCCCCCAAAAGTGGCCCAATGGGCCCATCTCAAACACATTCATTCCCCCACATCTCTTCCATTTTTTTTTTTTAAATTTTTTTTACCATAGATAGTAACACTTGCTGACATACTCTCCCATTCATATGCTAACAGATTCCGCACAAATCACCAACTTGACTTCAACAATCAACAATGTCTTCACATCAGACCTGTGAACTAGGACGTGAGATTCATTCCTTTATTTTGTGTATAATATAAGTAGCTGGCTCACTCCCACCCACCCTCCCACCATTACACAGGTTTGGATCTCTGGGAAAAATGCACAGAGCTGGCGCGGCACCCTGCGTTGAAACCAGATGAACGTGAAAACCTGGAGAATTGGGCCTCTAAAATAAAGGCTGAATACGAGCAGTCAGACGATGAGAATGAACAGGTCTCCAGAACCCCGGCCCCGGCTAAAAACACCTTAGGCGCCACTAGGCCTGCTCCACCCCAGTCCCACCCCCGCCCTGAATTTGCAACCAACTCAATGGCATACTTATATGCACCCACTCCTGATCACCTACCTCCAGCAACCAACCCAATCCCCACCCTCAATCAATTTGAAAACCAATTCAACAAGGATGTTCAATATGGCCAGCCCAAACACAACAAACCCAGCTGATGGATCCCCACGTCGAAGCGGAGAGATGCGGACAGATGTCGAAGGCCACAAGACAACCCTCAACACCTTTGGCCAGTCTGTCCTTCAAGGCGTACAAAGGGACCAAGCACTCATTGGCCAGAAGTCCTCCAAAGCCCCCAATGCGGACGGGAGACGAGAAACTAACAATCCAGCCATCCGGGACAGCTCTGAAGACCCTGACGCAGAGGGGGAAACAGATGACTCTGAAGATGGTGCAGAAGACCAGCAAGTCCTCCAACAATTCCTTCATGGACGTCCCAAACCTACCTTCCACCAGGAGCCAGTCCATGAACCGGTGCCACAACAAACCCGATATCGCTATGACATGGTACGAATTGAAGATCCTACGGTTGAAGACCCGACGAGCAAAAAGGCGCGCCTGGACAACTCTGCTTCTTCTTCTAAAAATACAGGCCCCATGTATAATTTCTTCACCCTCATCCCACCTCTCACAAATTCATCACTGCGCAATCACTGCAAGGCCTCAGAATTCCACGGAACCCCCCTGTTGCTGGGCCATCAACAGTCAAGCCACCTACCCAAAGACCACCGGGCGAATCAATTCCTCCTCCCCCGGTCCTGACGCCTCCTGGTAAGTCACTCCCCATTGCTTATGCACACCCATCTTGTAATTAACATCCCTCCTTTGCGCACAGCTATGGGTCTATTTATCCCTGGCCCAATGCTTCCAAAAGCATTGGCAGATGATTTGAATGAAAATTTGGCGGGTGGAATTGTGTGGTCACACCGTTCAGCCGAGAAAATGATTGAAAACATAGCATTCATCCTCACACACCTCCCCTCAATGGTCACACCACATCCAACGATGCCACAGGAGTTCAGCCGAGTGTTTGGAGGGAAGTGGATACACTTCTGAAGGCATGCAAATCTGGTAAATACTCACTTTTTTTCTCACTTGTTCATACATCACAAAGGCTGATGTTTTGTGTGGTATGCAGAGAGAATTCTTAACCCCACTCAACCTGGTGCTCTCTCTCTGATAACTCCTGAAGTTGTCAACATGGCACAGCTCGAGGCTTCCCAGGAGAACCGGAAGGCGCCGCTGTCCAAACGTGTCCAGACCCACACACTTGCGGCGAATCTGGCCTCATACTTCTCTCCAAGTGACCACGCTTATCTCCGGCTTAAAAGTGCTTTGCAAGACTGCTGGGCCCTTCGACACATGGAGCAACAGGGCAGTGAATGGCAGCCTCTCCCCCTGGACGAATCTTGGTGCATACTGCCCATCTTGCATTCCAACGAACTTATGAAAACCTTGGAAGTCACGCAAAGGATGGATCAAGCCCCCAACCAAACACCTCCGGTCTCAAGGTCCTTGGTCTATACTTCACGGGGGCTATGTCAGCCTTGTGTTACATCTGCGGGCTCCAGGCACCAACAAGACCAAAGTATAAAAAGCTTGATGAGTGGTCAACATCAAATACGCGGGAGCAAATGCGGATGCTTGCTGGTCTCCTGGTTTTTGGTCCAACAACCGCCTTTGTCACTAACAAATACGGGTCCGAACGTCCGACTGCTTCAAATGCTTCGGCCTTATTGGAATTTGGCGCCAATGTTCTGAAACATAAGGTTGATAGTGGTAATACTTCAGTGATGCCTCACGGGACTTTGGATAACCTCCGATTATACTTTCTCAACTTTTTGTGCTCCATGGGATTTAACCGGATTGGTCATGATGGTTTGCCAATGGTTGATTGGAAAAAAACCCATGAAGAGTTTCACAAATGTTTTTCTATTCAAAACCTCCAAATTTTGTTTTCCCAAGATATAGAAATAGCTGTAGCCAACTACCACTTCTGATATATGTACCGGGGGTTGTTTTTTTCTTTGGTTTCCCTTTTATTTCTCATTCACATGTCCTTGAGTTGTAATTTCCACCACTGTCTTGCTCATCCACTTGAATGAAACATCAGACTTAAGTGTTTTTTGAAATATAACCCAAACAGAGTATTATTAATAGGCATCCAAGGAGTACTCATTTGGGTTTGTGGTTTCTACCTTATTGAAGGTAGGTTGTGGCCAATTCTTGATGATATATCAGCATTAAACTATAGATTATCCAGAATTGGGCTATTGGGATTCCTTAGTGGTATCATCATTATTATAGGGCATTAAGGAACAAACCCGGTTTTTCCGCGTTTACACACAGTTTTACGCAGCAATAAATTATTAACTTGCAATTATGTCTCTTGCTTTGTATTTTATTTATTTATTTTATTGATTTCATTTATTCTAGGGCATTAATAAAAAAACCCAGTTTTTCCGCATTTACACCCAGTGTTCCGCATTTACACCCGGTTGTTGGTTATTTAATAAACAACATGTAACACTCCAAAGCATCATGCATGTACCATACCTCTGTGTATAATTGTATTTCCATTTCTTTGTCATGAAATCTGATAAGAAGTCAATTTTATAATCAGTATTTGTTTCCAATGAATTCTTCACCCTCTAAAGTGTATGAATCCATTAAAAACTCCCTGAATATCTTGAAAGACAGATGTGAAGGTGTTTGGAAATAAATTGAGTCCAAAAATCATCAAAATCCAACCAGTGATTTAAAAAAAACAACTGTTATTCACATTAAATTCTACACCCCTTAAAGTGCTTAGAAAAAGTTTAAAAAATGTGAAAATGTTGAGAAATCCTGGAAATTAAGCTTACAGGATTTTTTATGAAAAAACCGGCGGGATTGGCCAAAAAAAAAAAAACCATGGTTTTTGAGCAAAATAGAAATTGCCATGAAAGTCTAAACCCCTGTAAGTATGAGAAATAAATTGAAAACTTTGAGAAATTATGGAAATCCGCCCGCAAAAAATTAAATTAAAAACAAACCGGGTGGATTGGCCAAAACAAGTAGAAGGCACAGTTTTTTTGCAAATTAAAAATTACACAAAGTTCTACACCCTTTAAGTATAATAAATAAATTAAAATTTTGATAAATAAATAATGTTTACTGGTTTTACTTATTTAAAATGCCGCCCTCCATATTTTTGTTTTGTTTGTTTTGTTTTGTTTATATCCTTGTTTTGATTGTTTATTTTATTTGTTTTAAATAAAATATCAAATGAGGATGATTGGGGAGGTCACGCGCATCAAATGCGCGCTCCACGTGCTATTTGCTTAAAAATTAACAATACAAAAAACCCGGTGTAAATGCGGAAAAAACCCGGGTGCACTGCGCAGCCGCAGCTGCGCAGAAAAGTGGGTGTAAATGCGGAAAAACTGGGTTTTTTGATTAATGCCTTATTATATAAAGGCCCTTTTATTAATATTAATAAAATATTAACTTATCAATGCGTATGTGTCATTTGTTATTGTCACATCTTATAAGTATTATTTATTATCATAGAGTAACCTGAATTATTCATGTGTTAGTTATCAACGTATTATTAATTTAAGTATATCATTATTGTAAAGATTGATTGTAGTTAATCATACTATATTATCACTTATTATTATTATCACAGCGTAGCCTGAATTATTCATGTGTTAGTTAATCAAAGGTATTATTAATTTAAGTATATTTAAATGGGCATTAAATAAAAAACCCGGTTTTCCGCATTTACACCCGTTTTTACGCAGCGGCGACGTCCAAATTTTGCATTGTTTTTCAAGATTTAAATTTATTTATTATACTTACAGGGGTGTAGAATTTATAGTAATTTTCTTTTTGCAAAAAAAACTATGGCTTCTATTTTTTTGGCCGATCCACCCGGTTTTTCATATAAAAAAATCCTCACAGCTTGATTCCCACGATTTCTTTATCCATTTCATTTATTCCATTTATTTTGTTTAATTGAATTTAATTTTGTTTTTGTTTATTTTTACTTGTTTTACTTATTTATTTTATTTGTTTTAAATAAAAAATATTGAATGAGGATAATTGGGAAGAAGTTGGTTATCATAAATCATTCACTTGCAATTATGTCTGTTGCTTTAATTAATTGATTAATTTTATTCATTTCATCATCTTATTGTTTAATTTTATATTATTACTTTTGTTTATTTTACTTATTTAAAATGCTGCCCTCCATATTTTTATTTTGTTTGTTTATTTTCCTTGTTTAATTGTTTATTTATTTGTTTTAAATAAAATATGTAATGAGGATGATTGGGGAGGTCACGCGCATCAAATGCCGCCTCCACATGCTATTTGCTTAAAAATCAAAATTACAAAAAACCGGGTGTTGTAAATGCGGAAAACCGGGTGCACTGCGCAGCCGCAGCTGCGCAAATCACCCGGTTTTTCCGCTTCTTGAAGGAATAATATGAAAGAATAAAAGAATGGTAAACATTAATAAGGATTACACTAATTAGTGTTACTTGCAGTAACTTGGTACCTTTAATCATTAGGTAACAAAGAGTGAGAGTAGTGGAAGGGGAAACACAGTCTAGCCAAGCAGCTGCTGGGCTCTTGTGAAATAAACCGGGAGACTTTAGGTAGAGGAAAGGGAATCGTTGGGGTCCGCTTGACTATCACACGTATCCAATTGATTAGCTATGAAAAATGCTAAGAAGAGGGCTGGCAGCGGTTTAGGGGTCCGGGGAACAGTGGCGGGAATATATGTGGTGCTCCGCCCGTTCTGCTGAGGAAGACAAATGGCACCGGTTTATACGCATTGGCCAGAATCGGTCCCACCATCCAACTTGCTCATCCATTTGTTCATGGGGATGATCCACGTGGGTCCGTCACCTGAACACGTCGCAAGCGCGGTCGAATTCTGAAGGCCCCCAAGGTATCTTGTCCAATGTGCCTGTCTTTTCATCTCTTCTAAACCTCCTTTCGCACTTGGTACCACCCATTGGCCTTAGCGTAGGGACCTCTCGGTTCTATCTGCTGCCAATGCTGTGCCACACATGCATAACACAGTTCCCATCACCTGCAGGGTATAAGTGGAATGCAGGTATTTTAAGATCCATGGTGGAAAGCTCCGCCTGACAAGAATGATGAGAAGTGGTTATCAGTTACAGTCAGTGCATTCCTCCTTGTCCGTGTCAAGCTTGAGTCACTCACGGCAACATCAGGGTGGTATTCCCCTGTCTTGTTTGGCCAGCCTTGGTGCAACCTCAGCACCTACATGCCGGTCCTATGAAACATACAATGGAATCAGACCCTGATAATCTAATGTCAAAGTTATAGTACTTACCTTGGCTGTCGGGGGTGAATGTAGCCTGGCCCACCCAGCAACTGATCATGAGAGCTTGAGGCTTTCTTGAGGCTTCTGGAGTGACAGCAGCTTTTCCTCATCCTGCATCTCAATAGATGAGGAGGAAGCCACTGGTGGGATCAGTTTCCATCTGATTGCCCACCTTGTGCGTCAGATTCTGCAACTGATTCCCCATCTGTGGCATCCGATTCTTCTTTTCTGATGCCCCATGTGGGGCATAGATTCTCATCTGATTCCCCATCTGGGGCATCAGAATCTTCATCTGAAACTGCATCTGCAGAATCAGAATCTTCATCTGTTACACCATCCTTACTACCATAGTTGGGCTGCACAGTTTCCTTGCGCCGTGATGTTCCTGAACTGGAAGACCCCCGATTCCGTTTCCCAATAGTGAGGCTGCCAATTTGGGGGGTGAGTTCTCTTGACTGCTTAGTAAGTCCATCAGTTATCAGCCTCTTAAAAAGACATGCCATAAAGTTGCTTACGCATGAGTGTCTCCACACGGTAGCTCATCCAGGTCCCCAGAGGAAGAAGCTGAGGTGTCCAATGGAGCCTGCGCGCGCTTGGACTGTCTCTTACCACCCTTTTCCTTTTGATTCCCCGGCCTTCTGTCTTGCTTTCCTTGCCTGCGCCTTTTGGATTTGCGCTTCCACCCAATTTCTGCATGGGTGTCATCGCGCTTTTGAACTCGCCCACTACCCTTTCTCTTCTCCACGGCCTTTCCAGTTTGTGTTTCACTCGGATAGGATCAGGCTCTGCAAGCGGGACCACGTGTGTGTTTGCATGGACCCTCGTTAATTTTCATTGTTGTTCTAACGCCGAGGGGTGGTGGGACGCCAAGATCTCCTGCTTGAAATCCTCAAAATCGTTGTCAAAGTCGTACAGTGGTTGATCAAGAGCCTGCAATGAAAATAGATGAAGATTAGCTAGGAGGGACATGAACAAGTCATACATCAGGAGGACTCACTGGACCGTCAGGGTATAGCCAGATGCCACTGGACATGGAAAATCAGAAGGCTCCACATCTCCCTTCCCTGGACCAAACATTCAATAGTGTTGCGAAACACGGAATGCCCAAGCCAGCCTGGAAATACCTTTGCATTGAAGGCTGGGATCCCAGGCTTGGTTTTCTTCATCTGATGAACTTGTGTACTGAGGACAAGGCCAACTTGAGCGATGACGGAGATTTTGCAGCTGAGGGACTGAAGGCATTTGGTTAGTCCGGTTAATCCCTTCTGTCACTCGTTGTGCCAGGTTCGTGTGGGCTGTGTGTCAAGTTTGTCGGTTCACTGCTGCAGGCAATTGTAATGAAAAGTGTTGCAAAGTCGCACCTAGCCGACGCACATAGGTTTTCAGCCAGCTGTGGGCAGATTCACATCGTGACGAAGTCAGATTTCCTAGATGGGGTGTCATTCCGGCCCACGCATTCATGAACCTTCTGTCGCTCGCTCCAGACGTTCTTGTACAGGTTCGTAGACGTTAGTTCGAGTGACTAGGGTACCGTGTGAGTTGAGCCCACTTTGAGTTGCAGGTGTCCTCATTGGGGGCATGTGCGACCTCATG
>RDRW01000569.1:0-70505 GCA_007896445.1 Puccinia hordei
GGAAAACAACTGTTAGGAGGGAAAAAGGGGAGGAAAGGGGAAGAAAGAAGGGACTAGTTTTGATGATTTGATGCTTTGAATGATCTGAGTGCTCTTATTAATGATAATCAACAACTTTAAAAGTTGCAAAGCTGTGCCAGAGACTTTGAGAAATGCAACAGCCTCTTTCACACAATGAAAACGTGAAAGTATCTGAGAAGACAAGTCTAATCAGCCCAGTTTTTTAGACTATGGTCAAGCAAGATAGTCAAGGTTGTTTAGAGGGAAACCTATGTGGTTTGTGTTTCAAGGAAAAACCACATAAAAAGACAGAAGCTAGGTTGATTGATCTCTTGAGATGATTGAAGCTTGATTTGATCTGATGGATTGAGCTTGATTTGTCCTGATTTGATGGAGGAGGAAGAAAGGGAAAAGGATGGGGAAAAGAGGGGAGACAGAGAAGGACTTCTGTCACAAGAGCAAGGTTCTGAAAGGGGACTGACTGACAATACTGTTGAGGTACTGGTGTGAAAGAGGCTTTGGTTGGTTAGAGTGGTGAGCTGTAACTTGGTGAATCCTTGGTGATCTGAGTTGGTGGTTCTGGGTGTCTGGAGGTGTGTATCCTGCCTGCAACGGGGGATACACCAACTTCAAACATTTTCAAGGTTTGCTTATGTAATTCAACATGTAGATGTGGTTGGCTGGCCTTTTTCACTTGCCCAGCCAGCTGTAGCGTAGAATTGTTTATTTAATTACTCCATGAAGGAGTTGAGCAATTACAAAGTGTTCAGTGAACACTATGTTAAATTTTAATGAAGAAACAGAATTTGAAGTCAAAACAAGGTTTAAACCTCAGGGTAAAAAGATATAATGCATTTGGGACTGGTATTAAGATCATGAGTAATAAGGCAGACTTTATAGGTCAGCTGCACTGACTCTAAGGCTGACACATGATATATTAGGAACTAAATTAGCTTTTTCCACAGCATATCATCCTCAGACTGATGGATTAGCTGAAAGATTAATTAACCAGACTTTGGAAGCAACGGTGGGCCGCTACGCTACGCTATTTCACCGCTAACTGTTAGCGTAGCTGTTTTTTTTTCCCCAGAAAATCTGTAGCGTTAGCTGAAATTACACTCTGCTACACTAACAGTTAGCGTAGCAAAAAATTCCTCAAGCCATGTTTTTGTAGTGTTAGCTGGGAAAATTCACCACTACACTAACAGGTAGCGTAATTTTTCTTGCGCTAACAGATTTTGAAGTTTCCAGTAGCGTAGCGCGGCCTCGGATCATCACTATGCTACGCTAAATGTTAGCTGTTAGCTGATTTTTTCCTGCTAAATGTTAGCTGTTAGCTGAAGCTTTTCCCCATTACACTATGCTCAAATAGCGGATTTGTTTTGCCGCTAACTGTTGGTTTCACCAATTAACATGGCTGCTGAATAAAAAGCAGTTGTTATGGCTTAAACAGGTAAAATCCTGCTGCATTACAGATCTTAGAAGAGACATCCAACTTCTTTCTTGTCTTTGAATTACAATTTAATCCATCATTATCTAATCAACTGGTTTAAAATTGACCAGTTTGGAAAACCATGGATACCTGAATGAAGAACAATTTGGTTTTGAGGAGAAAAGAAAAAAAAAAAAAGAAACAAAAAATGATAATAGAAAATAAAAATACGCTTTTTTGATTGCTGTGCTTGCTTGAGTAAAGCAGTTACAACAGCATTTTGATTTATTCACTTGTGCAAGTAATATTTTTCATTGTTTTACTTGCACAAGTACAGGATCCTAATTGAGCAGAGTGACCAGCTTTGACCTCAGACAGGGGAATATCACTCCTGCTATATTAAAAGTAACTGCAAAATACCTAATTGGTTTCACTTGCATCACAAATCCTCATTTATGATGAGGGTGAAACCGATTAGGTAAGGATTGTGAATTGATTGAAATTTATAGGAGCTCTCTGAACTCGCTGGGGCACCTGACTGACCCCCCTTGAGTTCCGCAACTGATTAAATGACATGGGTTTGAAGAAATGGTAGCAATGTTGGGTTAAGCCTTGTACAAACTCAGAAAACTCTCAGGGGCACCTGACTGACCCCCCTTTAAATTTTCTTCATTGGTGTTACCCTCATCACTACTCTTATAGTATAGCAGGAGTGATAAATTCACCTGTCTTAGGTCAAAGCTGGTCCACTTTGCTCAATTAGGATTTTTTTTTCCTTTTTTTTCCTTTCTTTTTTCCGTTTTTTTTTCCTTTTTTTTTGTTTTCCTTTTGTTTTCCTTTTCCTTTTCTTTTTTCTTTTTTCTTTTTTCTTTTTCCTTTTCCTTTTCGTTTTTTTTTTTCCTTTTTTTTTTTTTATTGTTATAAACAACACAGCAGTTGGTGTAGCGCTAAACTCACTAGTGCACAATTTCTAATCAAATCTGCACTTAAAAAAAAAAAAAAAAACTCACAGTTAGCTCACCCACACAAGGGTACTCCGCTAACAGTTAGCATGATAGCTGAGAAGAGCGCTACGCTAACAGTTAGTGTATCTGAAAAGAGCGCTACACTAACAGTTAGTGTAGCTGAAAGGAGCGCTACGCTAACAGTTAGCGTAGCTGACAAGAGCGCTACGCTAACAGTTAGCGTAGCTGACAAGAGCGCTACACTAACAGTTAGCATAGCTGACAAGAGCGCTACACTAACAGTTAGCGTAGCATTTGTTCCAGCTAACACCGCTACAATTCAGCTAACAGGTAATTCCTGTAGCGCTAACTTTTTTCTTTTGAAGGCGCTAACGCTACACTACCGCTAATTTTTTTTTTGACCGAATTTTTGTAGCGTTAGCTGAAAAACAAAAACCGCTAACAGTAACTTTGTGTTAGCCTAGCAACAAAAGCTAACATTACGCTACATTACAGCTATTGTTAGCGTAGCGGGCCCACCGTTGTTGGAAGATATAATGAGAAGATTTTGCGCATTTGGGTTAGAATTCAAGAATCATGATGGATATACTCATGACTGGGTCAGCCTGTTACCTGCTCTAGAAATAGCTTATACTAGTAGTAAACACTCCTCTACTAAGGAAGTACCGTACATTTTAGAAAGAGTTTGGATCCCTAGAGTACCCAAAGATCATTTTAATTCCAATTTACCCCACGTGCACCCAACAGCTGCTGATTTCCAAAATATGTTAGACATAACTCATGATCATGCTAATAAATGTGTACAAGAAGCAGTAGAATATAGCAAAACTAGATGGGATAAAAGCCATGAAGAACCTTCTTTCAGTATAAGAGAGAAAGTATTATTATCTACAGTGAATTTTAATAACCTAGGAGGAAATAAAAAACTTAAATCTTCTTTTGTAGGCCCTTTCACTATTAAACAACTACATAGTAAAAATGCGGTAGAAGTTATATTAAGTGAGGAATTGTCAAGAAAGCACCCAGTTTTCCCAGTAAGCTTGCTGAAACCGTTTAAGCAAAGAAGCAGTGAAGATCCCATAGTAATACAAGAACCTATACCTCTGTTAGTAGAACCTGAGGCTAACAATAAACTTGAAGTATTGAAACTACTTGAAGAACACAAAGAAAGAATTAATTGCAAAGATACCAGACTTTACCTTGTTAGATACAAAAACACTTCTGCAGATAAAGATGAATGGTCACCAGAAAATAATATACCTGATGGACCCACACACTTGAGGAACTTTAGAGTTTCAAGAAGAAAATGATTGGGTTGAAACTTTAATTCTTAGAAGAATCATCTTAAAGGTAGGGAATGTCAGCTTGCTACTAGTTCAGAGACAACTTGACTAGAACAATAATAGGAATAATTAATTCATAAAAATGCATATGAAAGAGACATTATTACACAAGTAATAATGTATCATAAATTATAATAAAACATAAGAAAAAGATAAAATTTTAGAATATAAACATTATTACATAGTAATAATCTAATAATCAAATATAATTAATAAACTAATAATAAAATAAGTAATAGCTCATTAATCTATGAGATAAGGGAAGATGTTATTTCATATTCTGAAAGAGAAAGTAAAACAACCTAGGGTACCTCAGTCAAATTATCCTAGAACACTTACTCCTTCTAATAATAAAATTAACTTAAAGAACACTCCTACTAAGCACTAAAAATACTTACTAGGTATAAACATATGTAATATGAGAGTATTCTGGTAAATAGAAGTCCTTGAATTACGGGATAATAACTTAAATAAACTATGTAATTATCCTTGAAACCCATAAATAAAATATTAAATAACATTTGACATAAATACCACACTGTTTTATAGTCTTTGTATTATCATCAACTTCTACAAATACATACTGTAGAAGTTATCAAATATAATTATACATGAAAGACACAAAAAAGGGGAGAAGGAAAACATTAGAATACTTCAAACAAGCCTAAAGGAACTTGTACAATTAAAATAAATCACATGTTCCTTTAATCACGGGAAAATGTCATGTGACCAACCCAACGTACAGATGGGGATTTAGTTGATTGAAGCGCAAAGGGAACAAGGAGATGACTAAAAGTTGTTTCAAAGATAACTTTGAAGATGAGTTGTAAGGGATAAGTACTGGACTCAATAGGGCTCAAAGCAATCAGGGTGATGGCTGACTGGAAAAGGTAACGTAAAACAATATTATATTAATTAAGTGAGGAAAAGAAAACATAGAAAAAATTACAAGTGCTTTTATAGGCAAATGTTGACATGAGCTATTGTGTGAAGATGAGTAAAGAAGGTAAGTACTTGCAGTTAGATTTAAACAAGTGGTTTCAAAAAGTCAAATGAAGAAATAACAGATGACAAATGATTCCAAGATGTTAAACAGAAAATCCCTGGTGATATAAAAGGTAAGTGCAAGGTTGATTGAAAAGGGTTACGCGCCAAGCTGAGGTTCAAGGCATTTGAGCTAGTCCAAGTAAGGGTCATTGGATAAGCGTCAAATAGCCATCAAATCACCAGAATGGGAAATCTTCAAGTCAGGGACCGAATTGGCTAATTACCAAAGATGAGGTTCAAATTTCCATTTGAATGGGTGTCACACATTTGGTCTTTTGAAAAGTTTGAACTGAGTGTTGCATTTGAGGTTTGATGCATAAGGAAGTGCTGAGCCATGTGTGACTGAGGCTGAGAGTTGGCAGTGTGACAGATGCCTGGGTACAAAAACCAAGCTCCTGCAAAGGTCAAAGGTAAGAATTACCACCATCCCATTTCCAACACTGAGAATGTCAGAAGTTGAAGTCGTTGATCACAGATGTCAAAGGTGTATTCAACAGAACTTGACGTGTTTGCCAAGTACTGCGACATTGAGGGGGCATTGATCAAAGTGCAAGATGTTTCAAAGAACAAGGGTGCCCTGTGTTTTCAAAGATGGGTTTCCTTTTGGGTCGGAGGATGCATTGCCAATTTCAGCTTTAAGTAGTCAATTTGGGCTGACCACAAATCCTCCATTACCACCACCATCCATTGTTGAAATCCAAGGGGCTTGTCCAAGAAGAGCCATCACTTGAGTGAACTATCAGATACCAAATTTATTTGGAACACCAGAGTTGGAGCAACGGGGAGATTTAAGTAAGTGAAAAAAAGGAGATAATAGAGGAAAGATGCTTCAAGATTTCTGATAAAAAAGGGAATTTGTTTTAGCGTTGTTGGGGCCGTATCTTTGATACGGGCATTGATAAATGCACGCCCACGCCCACGCACGCCCTTAAAAAAAAGGCATGCAACCCGCACACCTTTTTTTTATTGGCGTGCGGGCTGCATGCCCATCCTTGGGTGTGGGCACGCCTGTAGATGGGTGTGCAGTTTGCATGCCCATCAACATGTGTGACACCCCCAAGGATGGGCGTGCAGCCGCACGCCTGCCGGGGAGGACTGCAAGCCCTCGACCGGGAGGGATCCCTCCAGGTCGAGAAGGCTGTATACCCTCCTTGACCGGAGGGATTCCCTCCCGGTCGAGGAGGGTATACAGCCTCCTTGACCGGAGGGACCCCACCCGGTTGAGGAGGCTGTATAACCTCCTCAACTGGAGGGATTCCCTCCAGTCAAGGAGGTCTCCTCGACCGGAGGGATCCCTCCCACTCAAGGAGGCTGTAGAACCTCCTCGACCGGAGGGATTCCCTCCGGTTGAGGAGGTTATACAGCCTCCTTGACCGGGAGGCAACCCGCACACCTTTTTTTTATTGGCGTGCGGGCTGCATGCCCATCCTTGGGTGTGGGCATGCCTGTAGATGGGTGTGCAGTTTGCATGCCCATCAACAGGTGTGTGACACCCCCAAGGATGGGCGTGCAGCTGCACGCCTGCCGGTGAGGACTGCAAGCCCCTCGACCGGGAGGGATCCCTCCAGGTCGAGGAGGCTGTATACCCTCCTTGACCGGAGGGATTCCCTCCCGGTCGAGGAGGGTATACAGCCTCCTTGACCGGAGGGATTCCCTCCCGGTCGAGGAGGGTATACAGCCTCCTTGACCGGAGGGACCCCACCCGGTTGAGGAGGCTGTATAACCTCCTCAACTGGAGGGATTCCCTCCAGTCAAGGAGGTCTCCTCGACCGGAGGGATCCCTCCCAGTCAAGGAGGCTGTAGAACCTCCTCGACCGGAGGGATTCCCTCCAGTCGAGGAGGTTGTACAGCCTCCTCGACCAGAGGGATCCCTCCCGGTCAAGGAGGCTGTATACCCTCCTCAACCGGAGGGATTCCCTCCAGTCAAGGAGGTCTCCTCGACCGGAGGGATCCCTCCCGGTCAAGGAGGCTGTATAACCTCCTCGACCGGAGGGATTCCCTCCAGTCAAGGAGGTTGTACAACCTCCTTGACCAGGGGGGATCCCTCCGGCCGAGGAGGGTGTACAACCTCCTCTGCAGGAGGGAGTCCCTCCAGTTGAGGAGGTTGTACAACCTCCTCGGCCGGAGGGATCCCTCCCGGTCAAGGAGGCTGTTCAACCTCCTCGACTGGAGGGAATCCCTCCGGTTGAGGAGGTTATACAGCCTCCTCAACTGGGAGGGATCCCTCCCAGTCGAGGAGGCTGTATTCCTTGACTGGAGCTGATGTCATTTGTACATTCTTGTGTACGCATGACATCAGCATGTATATAGGTAGGGGCACACCCCTGCCTATATACATAGGAAGGGCGTGCGGTTTGCACGCCCTTTTCTGAACGGGCAGGGCGTGCGACCGCACTCCTGAAGTGTTGCACGCCAATGGGCGTGCAGCCCGCACGCCAATAAAAAAAAGGTGTGCGGGCAACACACCTTTTTTTTTATTGGCGTGCAATGGGCGTGGGCGCGCGCCCATTGGCGTGCGTTTATCAATGCCCCAAATTCACCAGACCATGACACCTCCGCCACTGCCGCTGTATGATGAACCCAACCCAATTGTTTTGCTTGAACAGCCTCACAATCCGGATGTGGCTTGAGTCACAAAAGGAGCCGTAGGGGAGTCAACGCTATTGTCAAAGAAAGAGTCAAAGAAAGGATCAAAGAAAGAATCAAAGAAGAAAGGATAGAGGAAGGAGAAGAGAGAGTCAAGGGAAGGGGAGTCAAAGAAGGAGAAGGAGTTGATGGAGAGGATAGACAAGAGGGGAGGAGAGAAGAGGAAAGGGAGAATGAAGGTGGGGAAACCTATGCTTGAATTTTAACCAAACTTTTTGTAAAAGGAAGTAGTTTGAGGAAGCAAATCTACAATGAAGAGTTGTATGTTGAGTTTATTCACTCTGTTTTATCAGTAGTGTGCTACATTTAATTCAGTCACGGTTTCACATTTCATTTCACCTACATGTCACTAGTTGTCTAGCATACCCGGGACAGCAGTCAGTGTGTGGAAGAACTTTTTCCTCATCCTTCCACACACTCATCTCCCACTGGCTGCTGCTCCAGGTATGTCTTTTCTTTGTCTTCTGTTCTCATTTCTTCTTTCTTTCTTTGTTGTTTCTTCTTCCATATCTCAGTCTGTATCTTCATCACTGATGCAATGAATATCATCCTTCCACACACTCATCTCCCACTGGCTGCTGCTCCAGCCCTGGTCTATCTCATCATTGTAGAGGGATGAAGGTTGGTCTTGCAAGAAGTCAAGGACCAAGGAATTGTTGAAGAAGATTGGTTTGATCTTTGACGAGCATCAAATGATTCAAGTTCAGATTGCAAAGCAGATGTTGAACTTGGTAGTAGGAAGTGATATGAGGCAGTTTATGTTATTGGTGAAGGAGTTGAAAGAGAGTTGTGAAGAAGCTGAGAAAAAATTTAAGGAAGGGAAAAGGAAGAATGGATTTATTTATTACCTTATTATTTTATTTGATTATTTTTATTTTGTTATTTTTATTTTATTTTGAGAAATAATTATAAGAGAAAAGATTGAGTTTCAAATTGAATTTTTTTTTAAAGAGTGTTTCAAAGTTTTATAATGAGAGAGAGAACAAAAAGAAGGGAAAGAAAAATAAATACAGAAAAAGGGAAAGAAAGAAATGGAGAGAGAAACGGTTTAAGAAGATTGCCAAGGTTTGCAAGGATACGTGGGATGGAAGTCTTGGACAAAGGCAGGAGAATTTCAAAGATGTTGTGCTGGTTCCCAAGAGGTTTGATCTTTTTCAGACTGGAATCCAGTCCATTCAACAAGATATTTTAGTTTGCCTTTGAGTAGTCTTGAATAGAGGATACGGCTTACTTCCCACTCAAGATGATATTGAATATTGACGGGTTCTGGAGGGGGATGAGGCTTTCCCGGGAAAAGATCCTTGGCGGGCTCTAGGAGTGATGCATGAAAGACTGGGTGGATAGCGCTCCACTTTGAAGGAAGGGTGAGTTGATAGGCATTCTTCAAGATGACTGATTTGATGGTGAAAGGACCTCACTTTTGTTTAGGAAGATTTTTGGAAGGTTGAGTCAATTGAATGTTGCGGGAGTCAAGCCATACTTTTTCGCCAATGTTGTAAGCTGGGGATTCAAGTCAAAATTTGCCGTCTTGAAGCTTGTATTGTTGACTGGCTGCTTCGAGGTTGGTTCAAAGTTGTTCTTGAAGAAGCTTGAGGTTTGAGAGATAGTCAGAGGCTGGAGTTTGAAAAGGTGATTGTTGAGTTGAGGAGGAAGTGGCATTGTTGTAGGCAAATTTGGCTAGGGCAAGCCATTGGCTCCAGTTTTCCTGTTGATAACTGACAAACATTCAAAGATATTGTTCGAGGATTTGGTTGCCTTGCTTGGTTTGGCCATCTGACTCGGGGTGATAGGCAATTGATAAGCTGCAAGTTATTTTGAGTTTTTGGCAGAGCTAATTCCAGACACCTGAAACAAACAATGAGCCAAAATTGCTGAGTATATTATCAGGGAGACCATGCTTTGAGAACACATGTTTGATGAACAAGTTCGCAAGGTCTGATGATGTGCAGTAGTCTTGGTTTGAAGAAATATGGACATCTTTGAAAAACAATCCACTATCACTAGGATAGCATCATGACCATCACTAAGAGGAAGTTGGGAGATAAATTCCATAGAAAGAGAGTGCCAAGGAAATGGTGGAATTGGAAGCGGTTGAAGCACCCCATACTTCCGATGCTTTGAGGACTTGTTCCTATTGCAAGTATGACAATGGTTGACATAATCTTTTACATCTTTGACCATTCCTGGCCAATGGAATTCTTGAGCAATAAGTTTGTGAGTCTTTTCCTGGCCGAAGTGACCAGCCAAGGGGGAATCATGCCTTGATTTGAAAATATAAACTTTGATTCAATGATCATCCGGAACAACAAAACTGCCCTTACGAAGGAGCATGTTGTCCTTGTCAACTGTATAGTCCTTTGAGGGATTTTCTTGAAGTTGAGAACAAACAGGATCATCCTTCCAAGTTTGAACCAACTCAAGGAATTCTTTGTTGAGTTTTCCCAAAAGGATTGAGTTAAGAGATATACCAGGTGAAGAAGAAAATATAATTCAAACATTAGCAGGGTGACTATCAGCAAAGGCTCTCCCATCTGAGGGATAAACATGTGGAACAACCGCTAATTTGCCAGGTCAATAGTTTATAGTAAAATTAAACTCGGAAAGATGTTCAGAACATTGAGCTTGCCTGCAAGTAAGAACTTTAGTGCTCATGAAATATTTAAGAGCATTATGGTCAGTCAAGATCTCAAAAGGTTTGAGGAAACTGAGTAAATAAGAGCGCCATTTTTTAAATCAATGGATAATTGCAACAAGTTTCTTATCATGAATCTCATAATTGAGTTCAGCGGATTGCAGCTTCCTTGATTCAAATGCTACAGGGTGAAGGTGCTTTGAAAAAGCAGAGAATTGAGATATAACACCTGCAATGGTGTAGTCACTTGCATCAGTTTCAACAATAGTTTTACACATCTCACTGAAGTGAGCCAGAATTGGTGCGGTAGTAAAAGCTTTCTTGAGAGTATCAAAATCCCGTTCAGCTTCAATTGTAAACACAAAAGGAGAATCCTTTCAAAGAAGAGTAGGAAGGTTCTTTAGAGACTGTAAAATGGAGATGTGTTTGGCGAGATTCAAACTGAAGACCTCAGCTAAGCTGAAACACATGCTAGAGTGTTGCCTTTGTTATTACAAGACTATGCATTTATTACAAATCACATATTTCTCACACTGGTAGATCATAAATAAACAATAGTTTATTTATATTTACATACTATTAGATTTTCTATTTACATACTTTCTCAACAACCTAATTACATAGTTGTAAATACTATAAATAGTCTTACATTATTCAAAATATACTTTTCCCTTGGGGGAGTTTACCTATTTCCTAGTTTTCATCACCATAGCGCTCTACAGGTTATGAGCCCGCGCTGTCACCAGCGGCGTTATACCTTGTTATCATTGAAACCTTGGTTAGGCATAAGTGATTTGTCTGCGTAGTTTTGTCTACCGTCATCACGTATTATATAGAAGGCATGGATTTTTCAACCTTAATCTTGATATCCTCGACTATCTACTCTCTTAAAAATAACAATCTTAGACCTGAGTCTATTGATTTGAAAGCTTATTAATGGTACATACAAGGTCTAACAAAGTTCCTCCGATTGTACCAGATTTCTCCTCAAGAGTCACACCTCCTCAACCCAAACATCAACCAACTTCTCCTGAAGCAATTTCGGATAGGTCCAACAACCCGTTTCTTCCTGGTGTCTACCCTCAAGATACTCCGGCAAATTGACCTGCGGTTGGATCGTTGAAAGGGAAGGACAATGTGAAATCCAACCCTTGTGAAGGACTAGTAGGCGCAACTGAACCTCCACCTTCAGAAACTTCAAGAAAGGAGGATTTGATCTTGGAACCGGACTTTACCGCCATGCTCAATCAAGAAGTCAACAGGACCGGCTTGTCAAACTTTGATAACAACATACTCCGAATGCTTCTTCTCAAGAATTTGACTGTATCCCAATCGGCGTCGGTTAACAACCATCTCAAATGGCAACAACTAGGAAGGGATATCCAACCGAGCCTCCTGCTGGATGGGTCCAATTATCCTCACTGGTTGGCTTTGGTGAGAGAAACGGTGGATACAATTGTCAAGAAGACCGATTACTTTGCTAATGACAAGTACAAAGAAAACCCCGATACCTCCAATGGCGTACTTGCGGTCATCAAGCAATTGATCAATCCGGCGCTGCGCTTGTCCCTCAACGGATTGAATGGGTACGGGGCTTGGATTTCCTCAGAGGAGCGTTTTGGTAGCCTCTCCTGGTCGCTTCTAATCAGTTGATGGTCTGAGATTGCGCAAGCCCCGGATTCTTCAGACTCACCTGATGGCAGCAATGAGTCTCAAAAGAGGAGCTGGATTGACTTAGAGAAGCGACTGGGGGGGGTGGACAACAGATAAGTTGTTGTCCCCATCTTTCCATGCCAGTAAGAAACATTTTGGACAAGCACTAACGGATGCGATTGACTCCTGATTGGCGATCAAGCCTGACTTGGAGGTGAAATTGACTGAAGTTCTCAATATTGCTTCCAGGCTTCTGCAAAATGGATCATTGGCCTCAGTCATGGGGATGACTTCTCAACAATCTTTTTTGTCTGGCAGTGGCAGACGAGGTCAAGGCGGATTTTCTGGAAGACGATTTCAAGGACGCTCCGGTCACGGTTTGACCGACAAGAAGGAACCAGAGGCTGATTCTTGGGGGAAGAAGTACTTGACTTCCGAGTTCCCTTGCAAAATCTGCTGGGAATTGGGGCCATTGGGCGCAAGACTGCCCTCAAGTAAAATTGGGTCTCCCTCCTTTAGAAGATCCGAGGAAGAAGATTGCCAGATGGCAACCCAAGAAGTTGTTGTGTCAGCGGTTGTCAGCCTTAGAGTCATCACAACTGACCTAAAGCTTGCCTTATTCCCTTTTTCTCCCAATAAATAAAGAACAATAGCCTCATATCTTTTTATCCTAAATTTTAATCACCATTTTGACTGCAAATTCTGTTTCCTCATTAAATTTTGACCATAGTGCTCACTGAACACTTTGTAATTGCTCAACTCCTTCATAGAGTAATTAAATAATCAATTCTACGCCACAACTAGTTGAGCAAGTAAACAAAGGCCAGCCAACCACATCTACATGTGAGATTACATAAGAAAACCTTGAACAATTTTGAAGTTGGTGTATCCTCCATTGCAGGGAGGATACACAACCTCCAGACACCCAGAACCACCAACTCAGATCACCAAGGATTCACCAAGTTACAGCTCACCACTCTAACCAACCAAAGGCCTCTTTCACCCAGTACCTCAACAGTATTGTCAGTCAGTCCCCTTTCTGAACCTTGCTCTTCTGACAGAAGTCCTTCTCTGTCTCCCATCCTTTTCCCTTTCTTCCTCCTCCATCAAATCAGATCAAATCAAGCTCAATCCATCAGATCCAATCAAGCTTCAATCATCTCAAGAGATCAATCAACCTAGCTCCTGTCTTTTTCTGTGGTTTTTCCTTGAAACAAACCACATAGGTTTCCCTCTAAACAACCTTGACTATCTTGCTTGACCATAGTCTAAAAAACTGGGCTGATTAGACTTGTCTTCTCAGATACCTTCCACGTTTCCTTTGTGTGAAGAGGCTGTTGCATTTCTCAAAGTCTCTGGCACAGCTTTCCAACTTTTAAAGTTGTTGATTATCATTAATAAGAACACTCAGATCATTCAAATCATCAAATCATCAAAAATATTCCCTTCTCTCTTCCTTTTCCCACTTTTCCTCCTTAACAGTTGTATTCTTTATCCCTTGAAATACAACTGTTGCCCCCCATTTCTTGTGTCCTGTTGTCACTTTAGAGACCCAGGCTCACAATTGGGGGCCTCATCGGGAAATATCCTCCCTTTTTGAAGACCTTTATCATACTTCTAGACTTCATAACATCTAAAAGGCTGATCACCTTATAAAAAAAAAAAAAACTTGAAAATTATTATAAGACTACATAAAAATTTAAATTTCACCAAATTATACCTCAAATAAAAAGCTGATAACCTATTCCAGCTTTAAAAATAATAAAAACAAAATAAATAACATAATTATTAATAATGATGGGAAATTTCCTCAAATTTTTCGTTGAAAAACCTCATCCCTTACAATTTACACAGTGAAAACAGATCCTAAGGAGATAGACCTGTCCTTCTCGTCGTCGGACCTATCGTCGTTATTGTCTGAGGAAGACATAGACGAAAGAATCTCTAACACGGACGTAGATAAAGCATATAACGGTAACCGCGTCCGTTGAGGGAAGTGGATACCAATTGCCACCCCTAAAACTCCGAAGCAGAGAAAGAATCAACATAAAAAAAGAGATACAACAACCTTGTTAAACTCCGAACAAGGTACATAACCTTATTAAAATTACATAATATCAGAACACTGCTGATAACTAAACACCATGCCATCCCACCTTAGAAATGGCCGGGATTTATCAGCAGAGCAGAGACAACTCTACCGGGTCAGTCCCTCCGCCAAGGAGAGACTTCAAAAGTTTAGAGTCGGCGCTGCCTCCTCTCTGCGTGGAAGACCTGCTGGAATTGGAACCAGAAGCTCCGCCCCCGGACATGGGAATAACCCCGGTGTTGATACACTCTTGAGAGACATCCAGAGCTCTGGAATCAAACCGATCGACCCCAGTCCCCCGCCCCGTAGAGAGGGAGACGACCGGTTTTGCGGAGAGATACAGGTCAACAATCGTAGAGGACCCTACGGGGCGTCCTCCCTTCATGACCAGCAGTCTGGCTCAACCGGTCAAAGGTTTAAGACCAACGGTGTGAGAACTCCTTTTGGGACGGGGGTAGTTCTGTGAGGGGGAAATAACAGTTATAGTATTTCAGATATGTATGAACTTATTACAACTGTTAAGGGTGGTTTGAAAGACCTGCCCCTCCATTTACTACAAGAGTTAATACAACAATTTTATTTATTGTTGTGGCTGATAACTTTCTTCTTGTTTTCTTTAAGAGAACTATTTATGTAGTAATCTCTTATCAGACAAAGATCTAATTTCAACTTACAAATAATCAGCAGTGTGCTTTGATGAAGGGATCAGGGAAGTAGATAGTGGATGGATTGTTACAGAAAGTTGTGGTAAATGTAATACAAGGCTTTTTGGAATTGATGAGGAAAATGTATTTATATGTTTTATGATTTATTTATTTATTTATAGATGTAGTCTGAGCAAATGAGTAAAAAGATGTTTTTGGTATAATGTGAAATATTCAAAGTGTTGTACCCTCTTCCTTAACTTTTAGTTAAAAGAGCACAATTTCCTTTTTTGTTTCTTTTGTGTATTTTAAACTGATATGAAAGATTTTGTTCTGGGCCACCTGATTAAGATCACACTATTTATATGGATGAGTAATTTTTATTTAGTTTGCTAGCTAGATGATGGGGCGTGGGTTACCAGTGGGATGCTACTGGGATGATTTTCTTTCTGGGAGGGAACAACCTCTCCTTTATATAGTAAAATGTGAGGGATTTTTGCTGGTGGGATGTCTGATTGAGGTATTTATGCTGGTGGGGTCTCTTCTTCTACGCTGCCTTCATTCGGGGAGTGCATAAAGTGAGCTATTTCTGCTGGTGGTGTTTCTTGTTCTACACTGCCTTTATGCATGGAGTGCATAAAGTGAGCTATTTCTGCTGGTGAGGTTATGTACTTAAGCTGTGCCATAGATCATGTGCTGCGTCTTGTGACCAGACACTAAACTATATACTACTTCTATATATATACTATGTACTTATTATTTACTATAATTCTTTTTAACTGTATAACTTTTGATTTAGCCGTGCAAACCCTAACATAAATGGGTGACTTATAGATTAAATTTACCCTAGATTTCGATTATGCACTTATATTTCTACTATTTTAGCTTCTGAAAGATAATGAAAGAATATAATCCTGCATGATACTTGAAACAGGGTTTGGAATACCACAACGGCAAATCCGGATGCAGTTCTGCTTCCGCCAGATCAGAACCTCCATCAGGAGCCTTCAACCGGTCCCATGGAGATTGTGCAAGAGGTTTTGGAGATTGACAGCCTCCTCCACATGTTCAACAAGCAATATTACATGTTTCTCCGAGCTCAATATGCGGACAATTGACGAGGGATGCGACTCCTCTTGTCCCAGGCTTCTACGACTCAGGATTTGATCAAGGACCTAGTCGGGAGAGAAGAGATTATCCGTCTCAGCCAGGACTGGTTTCCTCGTCAAGAGTTGAACGCGCTGGAACGAATTCGATACAAGAATCCTACAGCCACCAGACTTCCCAATACATCCCAACCAGCTCGAGCCAGCCCAGAGACGTCTATGGAAGTGGCTCGGCACCCAGACTACCCTTCCCAAGTAGTGCCTCCAACACCGGAACGTTCCTTCAACCACCGTCACTCCCAAGGGGAGGTGTACTTGGCTCCCGCCCAATCAGCACCCCGCGGGTACCAGCCCTATCCCCAGATAGATCGGCACCACCGGGAGGCGTTGGTACAACCCCCAAGAGCTTCTACAGGGCCAGAGGCGAGCCGGTGGGAACACCAACCACAGCAGCGACAGCAGGCAGGGTACGACCACCAACGTCCACCCCACTATCCTCCTATGGAGCGAGGCTACGAGAGACAGCCCCCCTGACCCCATCCACAAAATTGGAGGGGATCCGAGAGGAGCTGGAGACGCCCCTGGGACCAAACTGAGACAGTCCTTGATATAGGAGCCTACCTGATGAGAGTGAGTCAAAGGGGCAACCAAGGACAAAGGAGGAGAGGAAGAGGGGGATTTCGTTGAGCAGCAGTTCCCCCATTGGTTTAAGTCTAGATGTAGACAACCTCTCTAGCCCCTCAAGTAGAGAACATTTCCTGAGTAATATTAATCAAGAATTATCTAATAGTGGCCCCATCTTATTAGAAGAAAATTTACAATACCTCTTTGAAAAATTCTTATCTTATTTAACTGGTACCATAGATACAATCCCCGGAACACTATTGGAATCTTGTGTAGATAATTTTAGATTAACAATGAATGACTCCATATTACATATCTTCAAAAATGAATTCATGCCAGTTATGCTTGACAATATCTTGTCCCAATTAAGAGATAACTCCAGAGAAAACAAGCCTACTATGTGCAACATTGAGTCAGACAAACTGAAGAACCATATGGATGAGAAAATAGACAGCATTCAAGACCTGATCCTGGTAAATGAAGCCCAGTCCCACTCTTCTTTAGAAACAATCAATAAGAATCTAGCTGATATGGAAGAAAGGATGACTGAGAAAATCTCCTCTGTTCTCAATCAGGTGAATAATATCAACATCAATGGTTATAACAGATTTGAACAAAGTAAAAGAAGGTGGGGTGACATATCTTCAGTAATGAACAATGTCCAAGCAAAGTTGGATTCCCTGTTAGAGCCAATACAGCCTGAGAAGACATATTCCCCCCTTTACAATAATCCACTTCTCAACATGCAACAAGATGAGCACCTTGGACCTCAGAGACAAGCCCACATGACTGCTTCTATAAATCATAAATATCCTCTGATAGCTCCTCCCCTCACATGACTGGTGACAAACCTGACCCTCCAGGAAAATTCCCCCTCATTGATCATGGGAATTTGGATCAAGATATGAGGAAAGAACTGTGGAAGAGCATCCCTAAGAATAGTGATTGGGAGAAGTTCTCAGGTGAATTGCCATACAACCATGAGCTCTGGATTAAGACCACTGATATCTTTGTGAGGGACTATAGAATTCTTGATAGCATGATCATCCGTAGACTCACTATATTGCTAACTGATACAGCCAGAACTTGGTATCTTGGAATAAGAGATGAGAATGGTGACAAATCTTGGGCCTGGTGGAAAGAAGCCATTAGAAACAAATTTGGAACCCAAAACTGGAAATGGAAAATGCAACAAGAATTTGAGAAAGATTATTTTGCTTATGATGGAAGGAAAGTCCACAAATGGTTTGGAACTCAAAGAGAGAGACTCAGAGCTTATCAACCAGAACTCAGTGATTTCTTGATTTGTGAGAAGATCCTTAAGCAATGCCCTGGCAATTTAGAACATGCTGTCAAGAGTAGGTACAAGAAAGATGCAACAGAAATGAAGTTTGAAGAAATGGTCATCATTGTTGAAGAAGTTATGGATAGAGTAATGAGACAACCTAGACCAAATTCTAATAACTCCAACTCTCAAAACAAGAATTCTTGGAGAAACTCATATCAGAATGAGAAGACAGGGAAAACACCTGATGTTCCAGGCAAGAAGGCCCCAAACACTGGTTTAACATCAGACAAAGATAAAGGAGTCTGCCACTTCTGCAAACAGTCAGGTCACTACTCCAGAGAATGTCCAAAGAAGAGGAGCAGGATTAATAATGTAGGCATTGATTCAGAAGATGACCCTGAAGATAACAGAGAAGATGAACCTGATCTAGAAAACCAGGAAGACTCTGAACAGGAAGACAAAGAGAACAATCACATGATCTTGGCTATGGATAATGGTGGTACCTCTGACCCATTAATTGACTTCAACTTTGGAGAATGTGCAGTAGAATGTGAGATAGACCATGATATCTCCATTGCTGAGATCCAAGCTGAGACACATCAGCCTCAAATCTGGGGCAATTCTTGTCAGACTTCCCATGTTGAAGATGCTAGACTAATGAAATGGAAACCTGATAAAGGAAAAGCTCATCTCACAGGCAAACCTAACCTAACTACAGTATTGATCAAAGGCAAAGAGCACTCCTGCCTTTTAGATAGTGGTGCCTCATGCTCTATTGTCAGCCAGGACCTACTCACAATAATGCTGCCAAGTTGGAAGGAAAATCTTATGCCAATCAACAATGCTAAGTTCCACAGCTGTAGTGACCAGTTACAACCAGTAGGAATAGTTGAAATGCCTTTGATTTTTCCCCATACCAGAGGTTCTGTCAGAATAGTTGCAGAGTTTTTTGTCATGAAGAATGCTAGGATTAACTACCTCATCTTAGGAAATGATTATATGTCTCTATATGGATTTGATATCACTAATAGCAAGGAGAGATTCTTTACCATTGGAAATGACAATAAGAGGAAGAAGTTCAGCTTTAAGTCCCACCATTATGAAAGAATGACTCCTTCTACAGAGATATCTGCAGTAAAACAGGTGAACCAATCCCTACAACTCTTCATAGAGAAAGAACTCTGTGATGCCAAAGTTAGTGACAAGTTATCAGCAGAACAGAAAGAGAAGCTGTGTGACACCCTATATCATAATAGACTTGCGTTTGCCAATACTGACCAACCTCTAGGAGCCATCAAAGGCCATGAAGTTCACATCAAACTGACTACTGAAAGGCCATATCCCCCCCTTCTGAGAAGAGCCCCTTACCCTGCTAGCCCAAAGACCAGAGAAGCTCTAGAAGAGCACATTCAGGAATTAGTAAGATTGAATGTTCTGAGAAAGGTGGGGCATAATGAAGTTGTAGAGATCACCACTCCTGTCATTGTTGCCTGGCACAATGGTAAATCTAGAATGGTAGGGGACTTCAGATCTCTGAACACCTACACAGCCTCAGACAGATATCCTATCCCCAAGATCAGTGAAACCCTGAACAACCTTGCCAAAGCAACTACCTGACCAGTATGGATGTACTTAAAGGTTTCCACCAGAATGTTATAGCTGAGGACTCTAGACACTTACTGAGAATCATATTACACAAAGGAATCTATGAGTACCTAAGAATGCCCTTTGGAATCAAGAATGCTCCCTCTCACTTCCAAAGGATTATGGACATTGAATTTAGAAAAGAACTTGATGAAAAATGGGTGATAATCTACATTGATGATATTATTATTATGTCTAATACTTGGGAAGAACACTTGAGTAGGATTGACAGGATATTGAGAATTGTTATCAAGATGAACATGAAGATATCCTTGAAAAAGTGTAACTTTGGATTCAACCAAATCAAAGCCTTGGGTCATGTTGTATCAGGAATAGCTATAGGAATAGATCAGAACAAGGTTGCTGCTGTACTTCAAAAACCTACTCCTAGTTGTAGAAAAGAAAGGCAATCATTCCTAGGTTTTGCAGGATACTACAGACAGCACATTGACAAGTTTGCTGAAGTAGCAAGACCTCTTACAGAACTGACCAAGCTTGATGTTGTTTTTGAGATAACTCAGGTAAGACTAGCTGCCTATGATCTCTTGAAAGAGAAACTTACAACAGCCCCTTTTTTGTTATTACCAGACTGGAAGTACCCATTCATACTGTATGTAGATGCCAGCATGACAGGGTTAGGAGCAGCACTCCATCAAGTACAGGTCATTGGAGGTATTAAAAGAGAAGGTCCCATGGTTTTTATTTCCAGACAATTGAAAGACAGCGAAGCCAGATATGGAGCAAGCCAATTAGAATGTCTTTGTCTGGTTTGGGCAGTAGAAAAACTCCACTACTACTTAGATGGAAGTGTTTTTGATGTTATCACTGATTGCACAGCTCTGAGATTCCTCCTAGGGATGAACACTCCAAACAGACATATGCTGAGGTGGCAAATTGCAATCCAGGAATATAGAGGAAGCATGACCATCATTCACAGAGATGGTAATATTCACAAGAATGCTGATGGGCTGAGTAGATGGGCTTTGCCAAATGACCCTAGCAATCCTGCTTATGATCCTGAGGATAAAGATGATGATAGATTCCCCATAATGGGTATACATGTCTCAAATTTCAAGGATGAATTCTTCCAAGTAGTAAGGGAAGGGTACTAGAAGAATAACAATACCTTAATCCTCACTGAACTGCTCAAGAAAAATAGCAAAGACTCACAGTTGAAAAATTCCTTGCAGGAACCATGGAAATCATCTTATTCTGAAGGCAGATTCTCCCTCTTTGATGGCCTCTTATATTATAGAGAGAAACACAACTCTGTGTCAGTTCTAGTAGATTCAGACAGGATCAATACCATCCTCTATGAATGTCATGATAGTGTCTCAGCAGGACATTTCTCTGAAGATAGGACCATTGAGAAGGTTGAAGATACAGCATGGTGGGTTAATTGGAGACAAGATACCAGTGAATACTGTAGATCCTGTGACAGATGCCAGAAAGCCAATAAAGCTAAAAAAAAGAGGTTTGGGCTGCTGATGAAGATTGAAGAACCATCCAAACCATGGGACAAAGTGAACATGGATTGGGTTGATGAGAGGGACACAGCTGAAAACTGAAAACAGCAGACACGAAGTGGTGAGTGGTTGATGTTGGTGGAAGGATATAGAATTACTTTAATGAAATAGAGTGAAACAAAACGGAGAGAGAAAAGAGAAAAGAGAAAGAGAAACTAACCTGAAAACAGCAGACACGAAGTGGTGAGTGGTTGATGTTGGTGGAAGGATGAGAAAAGGGAAATCCTTCCACGTCTGCTGTCTCAGTATACTATGTAGACTATGTGAAACCTATGTGACATGAAGTAGACATGAGATGGAGAAAAGAAAGAGAGAAAAAAGAGAGAAATAGAGACTAATGTATGTAGCAGACTAAAACCTCAGACTAGACTAAGTTGGACTGATATGGACTAACTTAACACCCCCCCTTGCTGCATACATGAGAGAGAAAAAAAGAAGATCAGAAATAAGAGAAGAAAAGGAGAAAGAGAGAAAAGAAAAAGAAAGAGATAGACCAGAAAAAAAAGTTTTAGGGAACTAAGCCAAACATCAGACAATGCTTTTCGAGAGCGACTCGAGGTAAAGGTGTTGTCGACATGTCAGCCAACATGTCTTTGGTTGACACATGAAGAAGGGATATTTCGTCCTCTTGAACGCAATCTCGGATGAAGTGATACCGAGCATGAATGTGCTTGGTCCTGGCGTGATGTTCCGGGTTTTTTGCCAGTGCTTCGGCACCTTCATTGTCGACGTGAAGAGGGACGGAAGTATCAGGACGAAGGCGTAGTTCCGTGAGAAGGTGTCGGAGCCATAGCGCTTCTTTGCAGGAATCGGACAGAGCCTTGTACTCAGCCTCTGTGCTGGAGAGCGAGACGGTGGCCTGTTTCCTTGATTTCCACGAAATCGCTCCGTCACCAATCCGGTAGGTGTACCCAGATGTGGAACGACGATCATCTCGATCCTCGGCCCAATCCGAATCGGAGTAGCCCGAACAGACCAGATCCCCACCGAGTCGCAATTTCAAGTCCTTGGTCGAGATGAGATAGTTGAGCACTCTCAGACCGGCCTTCCAGTGCGATTCTGAGGGGTCCCGAAGGTGTTGAGAGAGACGATTGACTGCGAAGGCCACATCGGGGCGAGTGCATTGAGACACCCACAACAGAGAGCCGATAAGCTGCGGATAAGGGCCCGACGATGCATCCTCTGATGGTAGGCGCTTGTGTAGGTCTTTGAAGGTAATGTCGGTGGGAGTCGAGACAGGGAGATGAGCGGAGCCGATAAATCTATCAGCGAGTTCGTCAATGTAATGGGCTTGATTCAGGAAGACATAGCGAGCAGGTACATCGCGGGTGATTTTAAGAGACAGGAAGTGGTTGAGTTCTTCATCGGCGCCGATTTTGAAGGTGTTGCCGAGAGACTTAATAAGAGGTTCTACAAACGATGATTCTCCTACTATGGCCAAGTCATCGACGTGAGTTGTAAGAGCACCGACTAACTTCCCTTCAACGAGTTTAAAGTAAAGAGTGGGATCGTATTTTGAGTTGCGGAGACCGAGACCGACCAGGGCGTTGTGGAGCTCAATGTTCCATTGACGCGGGGATTGCTTCAGTCCGTAGAGTGATCGGGAGACCTCGCACACCCAGTCCGGGTGGTGGGGGTCTTCAAAGCCCGGGGGCTGCTCCATGTAGAGGGGAGAATCAAGATGTCCGTTCAGAAAGGCGGTCTTAAAATCGACTTGCCTCCCTTTCCAGCTTCTGCTTGCGAGGAGAGTGAATACCAAGCGGAGTGTTTCGAGGCGGAGGGTGGGGGAAAAAACTTCGTCGTAGTCCTCGCCGTGAACCTGAGAATAGCCCATCGCAACCAGACGGGCCTTGAGTTTCTGGATGGTCTGATCTGGTCGCCGTTTCACCTTGAATATCCATTTTGAGCGAATGATCTTGCGCTTGGCCGGTCGGGGAACAAGTTTCCAGGTTTGCATCCCCATAAGGGATGCAAACTCCTCGTCGGCAGCCTTCAGCCACTTCGCTTTGTTGGGAGAGCGAAGGAGTTGGCGCCACGTCTTTGGAGTGTCCATGTCCGCGCCGGTTTCCGCGTTTTTGGCCCACTGGCCATACCGCTCCCGCGGTTTGCGATCCCGAGTTGAGCGTCTGGTTGGGGCGGGAGCAACCGGCTTGGCAGCGGGGATGGCGGTAGAGGGGACGCCCGGAGAGACTGCGGTAGGTGCGGGGACGGAGGAAGAGGGCGGAGGAGTGGGTGACGAGGGAGGAGAGGGAGCGCGGGACGGCGGGAGCGGAAGGAGGTGTGGCAGGGATATGACGGAGATGTCGGGAGCTGGAGGGGCGTTAGAGATAGGAGAGAAAGAAGAAGAAGGAGGGGATAGTGGGGAACTGGGGGAGGAATCAGAGTCCGATGAGATGTCGGCTGGAAGACGAGGTAGATTAGAGGGTGCGTGGATGGATGCCGTCAGACGCCTGTCAAAACGAGGGGCAAGCTGGATATTTAGAGAAGCATCGGGATGGTCAGTTGCACTGTTGTCAAGGCCGGGAGAAGGATCACAGCGAAGGGAGGAAGAGAAGGGGATGGGGGGGGAGGAAGGGGAAAGAAGATGAACGGCAGGAGAAGGACCTGAAGGAGAAGATGTCATGGAGGGAACGATCTGCGACCAGGAAATTTTGACGGCAACCGGAGATGGTGTTGATTCGAGAGTGGAGCCATAGGGGAAGACGTCATCGCGGAAAACAACATCTCTTGATTTGAGGACCAACCGTTTTTCCAGGTCCCAAAGTCGGTACCCATTGCCGTCTGTAAGGTATGATAGTAGGATAGAGGATCGGCCTTTGAGATCGAGTTTCTTGCGGGAGGCCTCTGGTACCTTGTACCAGGTCAGGCAACCGAACGGGTAAATGGAATTGAGATCGACGGTCGGGAGTGACAGTGTGGAGTTGGGCGATCGAAATCCATTTGGAGTGTGGCACGGGACCGAGTTGTAGATGTGTAGGGAGTGCCTAAGAGCGTCTGCCCAAAAGGATTTTGGTAGACGGGCCGTGAGTAGAGAGGTTCGAACCATGTTGCTGATGGTCCGATTGGTACGCTCAGCCACGCCATTAAGTTCTGGCGAGTGGGGTGGGCCGGGCTCATGTTTGATACCGGACGAGGCAAGATACTCAACAAAGTCGTTTGACAAGTATTCACCGCCATTGTCTGAACGGAGGGAGAGAACCTGATGAGATCCAGACTTCTCAAAGGACGCGCGGAAGAGTTTGAAGCACGGGAAAGAATCGCTTTTAAATTTCATGGGGTAGACAAACAACGCTTTGGAAAAGTCATCTATGAAGGTGATGAAATAAGAGTAGCCCTCCCTAGACTTCACTTCGTATGAACCTACATCCGAGTGAATAAGTTCACCGACTGACGTGGAGCGATGAGAGGAGCGTGACTTGAATGCTTTTCGGGGCATTTTCGACTGGACGCAAATGGCACACTGTTGAACTTCGATTTTGTTCATTAATGAGGGGGAGATTCCATTGAGTTTCAGCATGAGTTTCAATGGCTTGAGGCCGATATGGGAGAAACGGAAGTGATAGTCGAGTAGGGAGTTGCGGATAGGTTGGACCGGTACGGAAGAGTAGGAGCTTACTGGTTCGGAGGGTAGATAAAAGAGGTTGGCTCTACGATAACCGCGGCCAGCGACTGTCCCAGAGATGGTGACATCGGTCGAGTGGTAGATGTCGCAAGATGATTTGGTGAAGACCACAATCAGACCTTGATCACACAGGGCTGCAATGGATAGAAGGGGTTCGTGTAAGGAGGGGACAACCAGGGTGTCGACTGCAGTGTTCCCTTTTATTGGAAGAGCACATATTCCTCGGTGAGATGCTTCTACGACCGAGGCATCAGCCAGACGAACGGCAGTCGAGTCAGACTTTGGAGATTTGACGGCAGAGAGGTGGGGGGTCATTGACATCGAACACCCGGAGTCCAGGTTAGCATCGGCGGAAGCAGCGGAACCGAGGGAAGTGGATAGAGAAGCAACCGCGTTGCCGGCCCTGACTTCGATTTCAGATCCTGAGTAATATGACTCCTCGTCCTCGTCGTATTGGTACGAGGACATCCCCAGAGTGGCTGCCGATGTCCTGCCTGCACGAGCTGGGGGCTTGGAGGAGGTAGGGAGTGTTTTGAGTGGAGGTTGAGCAGGTCGGCGAGGCTTCTGGTTGGCCTTGTGGTCATCGAGGATGGCTCGAGAGTTCAAACAGTCGCGGAGATCGTGTCCGTCGACGTTGCAAAAGTCACAGTGGCGGGAATTATTGCGGGGCGGTTTCCAGGGCCGTTGAGATGTAGGGAGAGAAGGTCCTTTCCCAGAGGGACCAGCTGCTTTAGTCGAGGATACTGTAATAGGCTCCTCGCCCTCGTGAGTCTTTTGACGGAGGTACTCGCTCTTGAGGGCCATAGTGATCTTCTCCGCGGATACCTGCGGTTCGTTCATAAGGGACGATACGCAGTTGATCCAGTCATTTGGGAGGGAGTTGATTAGAGCGGTAGCATGAATCTCATCACATGACAAGGGCTTGTCGTCAGTGACCAGTGATTCAAGCCGTTCGGCGAGTTTGGCGACTTCGTCGATGTGGGAGAGCATGTCTGTACCCTCCATCTTGGCAACCGATAACTTTCTGAGCCAGTACATTCGACCCCCAGCGGAGGAGTCCTGATGAGCTACCCGTAGTGCTTCCCAGGTCTTGGCGGCGTCCTTTCGGTGGGGTTTGGTGAACCGAAAGTTGGAGGGTTCTACGACCTGGGAAATGAGAGTGCATACGGCCTTGTTATCGCGCTCCCAATTCTGGCCTTGCGATTCGAGCTTGCAAGGGGTGAGAACATAATCTATGTTGTGGTTTTCCAGAAGCATGAGCATTTGGTACTCCCAGTCGGAGTAGTTGGACTCCGAGTCGGGTGCCTTGAGGGGAATGATTTTAGCTCCGTGAAGCTTGGTTGTAGAGTGTTCGTCGGTTAGGCCGACACCGAGATTGAGAGACGCAGTGTTTTTGGACTCGGAGTTGTCCATTTTGAACGTGCGAGATTAGAAGTTGATCCTATTTGGAGAACCACCTGACCACTCAGGAGACCGTATTTAACGTGTTTGGTCGGAATGTGCCTCTAGCGCGGGCTCATAACCTGATGAGAGGGACACAGCTGAAAACTGAAAACAGCAGACACGAAGTGGTGAGTGGTTGATGTTGGTGGAAGGATATAGAATTACTTTAATGAAATAGAGTGAAACAAAACGGAGAGAGAAAAGAGAAAAGAGAAAGAGAAACTAACCTGAAAACAGCAGACACGAAGTGGTGAGTGGTTGATGTTGGTGGAAGGATGAGAAAAGGGAAATCCTTCCACGTCTGCTGTCTCAGTATACTATGTAGACTATGTGAAACCTATGTGACATGAAGTAGACATGAGATGGAGAAAAGAAAGAGAGAAAAAAGAGAGAAATAGAGACTAATGTATGTAGCAGACTAAAACCTCAGACTAGACTAAGTTGGACTGATATGGACTAACTTAACATGGGTGACTTCCTTGTCCCCAGGAGGAGCAGCTAGTTTCAATGCTTGCCTAGTGATAGTAGACAGATACTCTAAAACACCAATTTTTCTACCTTGTTTCAAAGATGACACTGCCATGGACACAGCAATTCTTTTTTGGAATAGAGCAATGCCCAGGACTGGTATTCCCAGAATCATTATCTCTGACAGAGACCCAAAGTTTACCTCTGAGTTCTGGACTGGCCTGCACAGTATGCTTGGTACCAAACTATTCTTTTCCACAGCATATCATCCCCAAACAGATGGCCTGGCAGAAAGGATGATTCAAACACTAGAAGACATGATCAGGAGGTTCTGTGCTTATGGTTTAGAATTCAAAGATAATGATGAGTATACACATGACTGGGTCTCATTATTGCCAATCTTAGAACTAGCTTATAGCACTAGCATTCATTCCACAACTGGAAAGGCACCAGCTATCTTAGAAAAAGGTTGGATCCCAAACCTCCCAAAGGACTTCCTGAAGAAAGAGTCAGTAGACATCCATCCCACAGCCCTGAATTATGCTAAGATCTTTGACAAAGCTAGGAAGCATGTAGAACAATGCATAGTAGAGGCCACTTCTTACAACAAAGAAAGGTGGGACAAGACTCACAAAGAACCTGAGTTCAAGATAGGAGACCAAGTCCTTGTCTCAACAGCAAATTTCAATAATCTTTCAGGACCAAAGAAGATGAGAGATTCATTTGCTGGACCATTTGTAATAAGAGCTTTGCATGGCAAGAATGCAGTAGAAGTCATTTTAACTGAGGAGTTCAACATGAAACACCCTACTTTTCCAGTTAGTCTTGTGAAGCCTTACCAAGCCCCAAATGTCCTTAAATTCCCCCTAAGGCAGAAAGTAAAGGTTGTTATTCCCCCAATAGAGAAGAATCCACAGAACAAAGTAATACTGAGAATAATGAGAGAAAAAAGGCTAAGAGTTGACAATAGGGATGTGAAGATGTACCTGGCTAGATATAAAAACTTGAGTGCAGACCATGATGAATGGCTGATGGAGAAAGACATACCAGAAGCTCCCACATTACTGAGGAAGTTCAGGAGTGAAAAAAGAGCTATATGATTTACACTAGGTTTAATTCCTTACAGAAATGAAACCTTTTTGGTGGTAGGGAATGTCAGCCTTAGAGTCATCACAACTGACCTAAAGCTTGCCTTATTCCCTTTTTCTCCCAATAAATAAAGAACAATAGCCTCATATCTTTTTATCCTAAATTTTAATCACCATTTTGACTGCAAATTCTGTTTCCTCATTAGATTTTGACCATAGTGCTCACTGAACACTTTGTAATTGCTCAACTCCTTCATAGAGTAATTAAATAATCAATTCTACGCCACAACTAGTTGAGCAAGTAAACAAAGGCCAGCCAACCACATCTACATGTGAGATTACATAAGAAAACCTTGAAAAATTTTGAAGTTGGTGTATCCTCCATTGCAGGGAGGATACACAACCTCCAGACACCCAGAACCACCAACTCAGATCACCAAGGATTCACCAAGTTACAGCTCACCACTCTAACCAACCAAAGGCCTCTTTCATCCAGTACCTCAACAGTATTGTCAGTCAGTCCCCTTTCTGAACCTTGCTCTTCTGAAAGAAGTCCTTCTCTGTCTCCCATCCTTTTCCCTTTCTTCCTCCTCCATCAAATCAGATCAAATCAAGCTCAATCCATCAGATCCAATCAAGCTTCAATCATCTCAAGAGATCAATCAACCTAGCTCCTGTCTTTTTCTGTGGTTTTTCCTTGAAACAAACCACATAGGTTTCCCTCTAAATAACCTTGACTATCTTGCTTGACCATAGTCTAAAAAACTGGGCTGATTAGACTTGTCTTCTCAGATACCTTCCACGTTTCCTTTGTGTGAAGAGGCTGTTGCATTTCTCAAAGTCTCTGGCACAGCTTTCCAACTTTTAAAGTTGTTGGTTATCATTAATAAGAGCACTCAGATCATTCAAATCATCAAATCATCAAAAATATTCTCTTCTTTCTTCCTTTTCCCCTTTTTCCTCCTTAACAGTTGTATTCTTTATCCCTTGAAATACAACTGTTGCCCCCCATTTCTTGTGTCCTGTTGTCACTTTAGAGACCCGGGCTCACAGCGGTGGGTTACTCCGGGGTGATTAAAATCCACTTGATGGAAATTTGCTGGAATTGACCAGTGGCTCCAAGTCGTAGATGGGGTTGAATCTGGTCCAAGAGTTTAAGCCCAGCCGGTGATAAGTTTTGAGAGTTTCAGGCTTGAGGGTCCAGACAGTGATATGTAGATATGTTTTGGTCAAGCAAGCTGGAAGTAGTGATGTGTATCTTTGAGCTCAAGAGGAATGGTAAATAAAATTATGTTATTATTATCTTCTCTTCTGAAAGTCGAGCTCAAGAGGAATGGTAAATAAAATTATGTTATTATTATCTTCTCTTCTGAAAGTCTAGGGATCAAGAGAGTTCAGAGGGTACAACTTTATAAGAGGCTTGTGGAGGTTGACTAAGTGCAAGCATATGTAAAGTATGTTAATAATGAAATGAGTGAAATAAATGTGAAACTGAAGGAAATTGCAGGTGGTGTAGTAAAATAATATGTTGGCCAGTCTAGGGGTGAGTACATTTTGCTTGCCAGCTGACATGTTGGTTCTTTCAGGCAGGCTGGTGGTATCAGACGGTACTTTGGCCTCTGTTTCAGCGGATCCAGGCAATTCGGAGGGTGTTCTTTGTGACACTGGTGCAACAAACCATGTAACGTCACACGCCCAGTTCTTCACTTCCATCAGTCCCGCTAACATCCAACTACGTGTTGCATCCAAAGAATGCATTCCCGTAGAAGGCATTGGCGTCGCAAAAATTCCCACCCCACACGGCATGTTAGTTCTCAGTAATGTTCTACTTTGCAAGCGGGTTTGAGGGACAGTCTTATTGGTGGGTTTCTTCGACCAATGGGATGGAAGTGTTACCTTTTGTAATGAGCTCTTTGCTTTCAAACAACTCCGGCGTTGTTTCATTTCACACGTGGAAAACTGTTGTTGGTACATTTCTACTACTCTTTCTTCTTGACTCAAAAGTCTCCCCTCTTCTGGTTATAAGGATTCTCCGCATGCTTGTTTCTCCATGTCATCAAGTCTGTGGCATGCTCATTTGGGTCATCTGGCAATGCGCACAATCAATAAATCAATTCTTCACTCTTCCGTCCTTGGGTTGCCCAATAAGAAATTCAGTCAACCATCTTCCAAATGTCACTCATGTTCCCTTGCCAAAAGTGTCCATGTGCCTGTAGCCTCTCCTCCACGTTTTCTTGCTAAAAAACCAGGATCGATTGTAGCGGTGGATCTAGTTGGTCCATTTCCAGCGGCATTAGATGGTAGCGTTTACGGTTTAGTGATCCATGATGTATTTTCAAGAATGACTTCCGTTTTTGGTTTGAAGACTAAGGGTTTGGCGTCAGCAGAAGTGATCAAATGGACTGAGAATTCCAAAAAACATTGCTCTCATGAGGTTCTTTGTTTACGGTCGGATTGCGGTGGCAAGTTCAATTCCAATAAGTTCAACGAGTATCTCAAACAACAAAATATCATTCACGAAATGTCAGTTCCGTACAAACATCATCAAAACGGCGGTGTTGAGAGGACCAACCAATCACTTCTAGACCTGGCGCGTACATTCATAGTTCATGCTAAGTTACCGCACTCATTATGGTTCTTAGCTTTGAAACAGGCCGCCTTCATCTTTAACCAATTGGTTCATGAAGATGCAAGCAAGACGCCTTACAAGCTGTGTATTGGAAAGGTACCATTGCTTGACATGGTCAAAGTTTTTGGTTGCCAAGCTTATTTATATAACTCCAATTACCTCAAACAATTCTCCCCTTGCTCATCTCCTTTCATTCATGTAGGGATTTCCGACACCTCCCATGGCTGGCTACTATGGAATCCAATCACCAAGAAAATTGAGACCGGCGCATCTGTTGTCTTTCACGAGGACAACCTACCCTTGCAGTTGAAAAACTTGGGTTTGTTAAACACCATTTTGAATTTGATTCAAGCTTGCAATCTTGGGGATTTTTTGGAGAGTATAGAGCTGGAAATTCAGGATGCTGCGATCTCGTCTGCTGCCCTTATATCCCCATTCATGTCTGATGCGCCTAACACTTATAAACAGGCAATGGTTTCACCCTTCAAGAACGACTGGTCAAAGGCATGCAATGATGAAATATCCATGATGCTTTCTCTCAAAGTATAGGAGGAGGTTCCTTGTTCTGATGACCATGAAGTCCTCAATTGTCGATGGGTTTTTGCCCTGAAACAAAATCAAGAAGGTGAAGTCACAAGATTCAAGGCCCGCATAGTTGCGCAAGGCTTTCAACAGGTTCATGGAGTTAATGTAGGAGAAACTTTCGCTCCCACTCCCACTTTTCCCTTGCTTTGGCTCTTGCTGGCTATGGCTTTGCGATTTAGCTGGCCAGTTGCGTCTTTTGATGTTAAATCGGCTTTCTTACACAGTGATATTGACTACCATGTATACATCAGGCCTCCTCAAGGCGTATCAGTTTCTCCAGGATGTGTTCTCAAGCTTTGAAAGGCTCTATACGGCACCAAACAGGCTAGCCGATGCTGGTGGCTACACCTGAAAGATTGACTGGCTACCATTGGATTTTGCCCTAACCTCAAAGATCAATTGACTTACATCTACAATGATGGAAAGGAAATGGTGTTTCTTTGGGTGCATGTCAATGATGGGCTTTTCACGGCTAGCTCCAGTAAGCTTTTGGACAAACTCAAGACGTCTTTAAATCGAGTTCTTGATCTCAAGTGGGATGCCACCTTATCCAGCATAGTGGGGATCCGAGTAAAAGAAGTTGTGGGTGGTTTTACCCTTGATCAACCCATGCTAGTCAAGAAGATTCTTCAATATAAACCCTCCACCATCAAAACACATTCTCCGTTGCCTTCTACTGATCTCGTATCCAAACCTGCAAAGGAGATGGACAGAGAGTATCTTTCTTGTATTGGATGCTTACTCTATCTTGCGCAGGGTTCACGGCCATAAATTTCTTCCTCCATCAATTATCTTGCAAGGTTCTCAATGTCACCGGATGAATCTCACTGGAGTGCACTCAAGCATCTCATATCATACATTTGATTCACGGCTAACCTATCTTTGCCAATCATTGCGACTGGAAGTCGACTTGACTGTATAAGGACTTATGTTGATGCAAACTGGGGAGGAGAAAGCTGGAGGTCCGTGCATGGATTCATTTTGACTGTATGGGGCGCTCCGATTTCTTGGGCTTCGAAACAACAGACATGTGTGGCTAGATCGACTTGCCAGGCGGAATATATGGCGCTATCCTTTGCATCCAAGGATGGATGTTTTCTGTGATCACTTCTTTCTGGTTTCATACTGGTAGAGTTGCCATTGATTGTCACGCTGCAACCAATGAGCTCAGCTTCAACTACTCATCGAGCTTCAAAATGCATCCTCAGCTTCAAATTAATATTCAGTTTTGATATGCTTTGACAAATGCATCTTCGACACTTTTCAATTCAAAAGAAATTGCGTGACACTTAACTCAACAAACATCTTTGACATTTAGTCAGCCTCCTTTGAACCAGCATTTCTAAAGCTAGGAATTGCTTAATCCGGTGATCCTCAGTATCTTTGAACTAATCAATAACCCTTCTTCAATTAGCACTCAAGATCTGAATCCTTAGCCTGGCACTTACCCTCTTTCATCAAGCCTCGCACTTAACCTTACCTTATCACCTAGGATTTACTCATCACTCATCTGTTCAAAGTTCATTTTCATCACATGTTCGAATCAATCATAGTTACAGTCATAGCATTGTTGTTTCAACCTCATTGGTACATCTTTCATATCCGTGTATTTACTTCATAATTGTATTTTAACTCGACACTCATTCATCACTCAGATTCAACAAGTAGTTTTAATGAATATAAATACTATTGTACTTTTCTCTTCATTCTCTTTTTCCTCAGTTAATTATAATAAAAGATTACTTACGCATCAAATCCTTTGAGTCCAACTTGACCCATTACCTTGAGTTGTGCTCATAGACTTCCTCGAGCATTTTATCCTCAAACTTATCTTTGAACTTATCTTTGACGAACCTATCCTCATTTCTCCTTTGCGCTTTGACCAGCTAAATCCCCTTAGTACGTTGGGTTGGTCGCATGACATTGATTCTGTCAGACAAAAAGGCCGCGGTTTACATTGCCAAGGATTGTGGGACAAGGAAGGAACACCGCCATATTGACCGCGAGTTTCACATCATAAACAAGCTCTTATATGAAGGAAAAGTTTGGTTGGATTGGATCTTGACAAACCATCAACTGGCTGACATGTTCACCAAGGCACTGGGTTGGCAAAAAGTCTCCAAATTCTTGACTCAGACGGTGTGGTAGACATTTCTGCTCTGGAGGGAAAAATTTGAAGTTTTTTTGTTTACATATATATTTTACAACACCCCACCATCTTTTTCACCCCAGTCATTCTAGTTTACATACACAGTTACACTATGTGTACTGTATGAAGGGTATGTATCTAAATTACATCTGTATTTCTGTATAAATGAGGCTGTGTAGCAACCACAAGCCACATACAGCCTGCTGCATAGTAACCATTGGGGCAGTGCAAGCCACTTGATATAAATACATAGCAACCAGAAGGCTGTGCAAGCCACTTGATATAAATACATAGCAACCAGAAGGCTGTGCAAGCCACTTGATATAAATACATAGCAACCAGAAGGCTGTGCAAGCCACACTTGTAACTAGATCACTAGCTAAAATTGCTCATTACTACACTGCCACCCTGTATGCAGCTGTATTCTGCACAGCATTCCAGCTAAAAAGCCTCATTTGTAAAAGCACACCAGCTAAAACCCCTCATGTAACTAGAACACCAGCATAAATGCCTCACATTTTACTATATAAGGAGGGGCTCTCCCTTCCTCTTTCCCCATGGGAGGAGCAGCTCATCACACCAGATCATCAGACCAGTTCCCCCCCCCATCTGATTAAAATTAATTACTATAATTTAACCCTCCGCCACTTATCAAATACTGAAACTTTGCAATATACATATCACATTCTGTTGAAACTCGACGTCCTACTCGTGACACCAACTCGTGACATTTAACTGCGGCAATCTCAATTCTGCTTTCATCCAATGACGTGGTCTCCTTCAGATTCCCTTTTCATTGATTCCCTTCCATTTTTTCCCCGAATCATCATCATCCTCTTCTACCATCCAATCTTTCCACTTCTCTCATCTCACTTACATCTCCCATCTATCACTTCTTTCATCCCCTTCTTCTCACTCGACTCTCTTATCTTCTCACACTTACATCTCCCATCTATCACTTCTTTCATCCCCTTCTTCTCACTCGACTCTCTTATCTTCTCACTCTATCTAAACCAACTCAACTCTCAACTGCTCTTCAACTCGTGGACATCTTGTCTCTTCTCAACTTGGTGAGAAATAAATCACACATTTATTCCTTTGCTGATTATCTCATCTAACATTTTTTTACTCTCAAGTCCTGTGTCATTCTTCACCAGTCCTGTCCACTACTCTACTCTTAGTTGTCTGTTAGAACATCAACATCATCTACCGGGTATGCTTTCATATTTCCTTTCTCTTCTCATTTATTAAATATTCTAATCTTGTGTATTTTCAGTTATCTGGTCTTTGTTTATTAGCAATAAAACTTCAGGGCTTCTTTACATTCACAATCAATCCACTCTAGGAACTTGTGCTATAATTATTCAACTACACTAGACTACTGTCTTCTTCTTCCAGCCTAGCTGGGGGTGTTGTTAGTCTTTTGCTTTCAGAGAGGCAGGGTTTTCACCCCTCAATACTTCTCTACATTCAGCCAAAAGAGGTGAAAACCACTTTTAGAGTCTCACAACTGGTGTCCCAACAGTGGCCTAGTTAGTTGAATATTAGTAGTCAATTCTCCTCTGGAACGGAACACAGATAGATGCAAGCATAATATTTCTACCTTTGGTTCTCCCAGCATCACACTTCTAATAAACTTGGTATTTTAAAAGATCACTGGATAAAGAAAGGAGTCAGTATACAGATATAAAATTAATAAATTTGGAGATATTAAACAGCTTTTGAAGTAGAATCTAGACAAACCATTTCTTTGAGGCTAGCTATTCTTTTTGAATCCCAGTTTGGATTGAAGAATAAGTTAGGTTTTGATATTTTAAGGATAAATCAAAGTTTGCCCTGGCTATAGAGAACCAGAGAACATAAATTTATTAGTTTTTTCGACCATTCGGGTCTTCATCATTTGTCTAGAAATACACATCAGCCTATAGTATAACAAAAATATTAGTTCATTACCTTTATAAGAATTCCTTACTATATTCAATGTCTTTTACTATACCTGGAGATTTGGAAGGAAGCACGGGAAATCCTGGAGATAGCAGTATGACGTTTGATCCACCAGGCTTCTCTCAAGCAAAGTCAAGTAATACCATAAGAAACTCCTCAGCAACAAGGATTAATACAGCAGGAAACATACAATCAAAGGGAACCGCTGTAGCTTCTGGATCTGGAGTACCTTCCACTTCTGCCGCTGACATGGCCGAGAAACTATTCAAAACAATAACCCCCACCAAGCATAGGAATCTTTCAACTCAGCTAGGTGCTTCAAATCCACTAGATATTGGTCAACCTACGTCTATGCATGAAAGAAGACAGAAAGTGGTCAAAATCGAGAATGATACCTTGAAATTTGAAGGAGAAAGGTTGAAAACCTTTTTAGCCCGCTATGAAAGGACTGCAGAAGCATGTGATGCCAGCAACTGGGACATGGTAATGCAAATCGATTGATTTGTAGTTGGCGAGGATCTGAAGGAAGAACTGGAAACCCTGGAAGGATACACTGAGAGGGACTGGGAACTTCTTAAGGAAAGTATGATGGAAGTTTGGGGGGATTATTACACCCAAATCAAGTATACAATCCACGACCTAAGGGAATTAGCAGAAGGAATTTCAAAGAAAGGGGGCATCAAGGACATCCACGGCTACCGGGAATTTGTTTCCAAGTTCATGATGATTGTCAAATACCTTGTTACCAATGAACATATAACCTCTCAGAAAGATGTAGTCTACTTGTTTTTGGCCACCTTCTCTCATGAATCACAAACCAACATCAAGCGGGAACTCATAAAAGGAAACATGATCACGTATGGAAAGGATGGATATTGTAAACCCCCAGAGCTCAAGGACCTCCTCAATGTCAGCAAAATGGAAATGAAGGCAGGATCCAAGGACACCTTTGGTTACGGGAGAGTCTTTGCTGAATCCAACAGAATAATGCAAAAATCCCTAGATGCAAAGAAAGGATCAGAGCAAGGAAAAGCACTCCGGGAGAAAATGATGACAGAAAACCCAACAGCCTCCCTAGAAGGAAAAGTAGAAGACATTGCAAAAGGGATCTTAACACTTACCCAAAAGCTTGCCCAGATGCCCACTGAATCAAGGAAGGAAGGATCTCGAGAAAGTGGTCCATCAGGAAGGAATTTGTATGAAGCAAAGACTCCAATTTGCTTTTACTGTAGCAAAGAAGGACATATTCTTCCCAGGTGTTTCTTCCTAGCTGAAGATGAGAAACAAGGGTTGGTACGACGAATTGGGCGTGACTTCCACCTACCAAATGGAGACAAGATTCCCTATGATCCTGATAGGCCTATCAGAACGGTAGTTGCAGGAGCGTCTGCGGACCCAAAAATGAAACAATTGTCAGCTCAGTTAGCCTCCTTTGGGCCGGCCACATTTCCAAACAATATTCCAGTAGAAGAACCTAAAACTTTATTAAAGAAGGCACCACAAGCTTCCAGGGATATTGTATCTTCAGTTGGAATGGTTCATTGGAAGGACTGGACTGCACCAACAACAGGTGCCGAAAATTTCATCAACCAACTTCCCCTAAGTGCCAATGGCGTGCAAAGTAGAGGCGGTGGATTTTCTGGAAGAAGGGAACCTGAGGCACTTTCCAAACCTGTGGGACCCGTTGATATTCTGACCAAGCATAAGGAGGATACACGAATGGACCTAGATCACGCTGAAACGCCGGAAATAATTGTTAAAAAACCTAAAGCTAAAATAAGTGCTCCCAAAACAGAAACTACGGTGGCTAATGAGGTTGACAACACTCAGTTATCACTCACTTTTTCTCAGCTCAGTAGTATGGCCCCTAGGTTTACAGAGGAAATGATTAAAAGACTTTCTGAGAGGTTGCCACAAAAAGCGGGTGCTACAATCTACCTATCTGTGGAACCACAAAACGAGGCGGAAAAGAACCTTCTTGCAGCGTCCATGAAACTGAATGAGGATAAGATAGAACTAGATGGATCCAGCTTTTACAGTTGTGCCTTAGGTTTCATTGGCACTAAATTAAAAGACCAGCAAATAAATTTCCTCGTGGATTCCGGTTCTATGGTCAACATGATTCCAGAAGGATTGGCATTTCACTTAGGACTGGAAATTACACACATAGATATTCCTTTATCTGGTGTTGGAGGAGAGCAGTGTAACATTACTGGTGTTGTAGAATTTTGTCCTGTAACCATAGGAAGCTTCTCTGGACCCATTCACCTCTTTACGGCGGTCAAAGCAACACTTCCAATTCTGGGTTGCCCATTCTTATTTGATAATAAATGCCAACTGGAGTATTTCCAGCGGGGAGAGATACTCACTTTCCAAGGTCATAACGGGAGGCGAGTTCAAGTTACATTGGCAAAAACCTTTGAAGGGTACGGCTGGGAAAAGCGGAAGCAATGTCTTGAAGAACCTCTCACTGCTGGATGCCTTTTGAAGTTGGAGGTACCTCAAACAAAGGCAGAACTGGCCAACACATTTCATTCTACCGCTAAAAACACTTTAGAAAAGTTTAAAAATCAGTCTTTTTTATAAATTCAGGTGCTCCCTTAAAAGAAGGAACTTCAATACCAACCGTTGAGATTTCTTCTGGAGTGCCTGCGCGTAAAGGTTGGACAGACAAAATGAAATGTAAATTTAACTCCTGGATATCTAAATGTAAAACATCAAAAAGTATAAAAAATAAACCTATTACCCAACTTGAGTGTTTCACAAGTGCCTTCTCCATTGGGAATTCATTGAAACTAGAACAGAAGGAAGATTTACTCGAATCACAATTCAAAGTATGTTTCACGGGGCTGCTACAGCGTGGATTTGGGGCCAAGACACAGGCAGAGATATGTGAAAATTGGCAGGCTGGACGACTTTGGTGTATGACCAAGTACAAACCTGTTGGGAAGAAAGTCAAGCCTGTAAATCAACCAATGCCCCAAGCAATAAATCCACCCCTTAAGCAACCAGCACTCTCAAGAGATCCTTACAACTCGCCTCTCACCCCTTTTCCTCCAGAATTCAAGGAAACATCTCAAGTAACCCAAGAAAGACTTAAAGTTGTAAACTTTGGACCTAAAGGATGGCTGTCACCGGAGGAATTGAAACTGTTCAAACACATTATGGTTATCCGGGAGAAAACATTAGCCTTCTCTGAGGAGGAGAGGGGTATTCTCAAGCATTCTTATGGGTTGCCCTATGTCATACCAGTATTAGATCATATCCCATGGCAGAAGAAACCTATTCCCATCCCTGCGGCCATTAAGGAAGAGTTCACAGAACTAGTACGGGAAAGAGTCAGGACAGGCCTATATGAACAGTCCACTTCTAGCTACTCAAGTCCCGTATTTTGTGTGGCCAAGCATGATGGACGTTTGCGGATTGTACATGATCTTCAAGAAATGAACAGGGTTACTATCAGGGATGCCGGACTCCCTCCAGCAACAGAGGACTTTGTGGAATCCTTTTCAGGAAGGGCCTGCTATGGTTTGGGTGACATCATGGGAGGATATGATGAACGGGAATTAGCTCATGAATCCCGTCCTCTTACAACATTTGATACACCATTAGGAAGGTTCCAACTTACAAGATTACCACAAGGTGCAACAAATTCAGTGGCAGTATACCAGGCCCAGATGATGTGGATACTTCAAGATGAAATCCCTGAGAATGTGGGAGTTTTCCTTGATGATGGCAGAATCAAAGGACCACGGACAGACTATGGCGGAGAAGTTCTTCCCGAAAATCCAGGTATCAGAAGGTTTATCTGGGAATATGCAATCCTCTTAGAACGTGTGTTGTTCAGAATTGAAGAAGCAGGTCTCACTATATCCGGAAAGAAGTTTGCATGCTGCGTACCAGCTCTTGATATTGTAGGCCATGTAGTTTGCAAAGAAGGACGAAAGGTGTCAGTTAAGAAAAAGAACAAAGTATTAACCTGGCCAACACCAACCAATGTTACGGAACTTAGAGGGTTTTTGGGAATTGTCACCTACATACGGATGTTCATCCAAAATCTTTCTAAAATTGCGGCACCCCTCCGGAAGCTGACACACAAGAGCCAGGAGTGGGAATGAACTGACACCTGTGAAGAGGCATTTCTGAAGCTAAAACATAAAGTTGGGGAAGATATTGTGCTCAAGAAATTAGATTATTCAGAGGATGCAGGCCTTATTATCTTAGCAGTAGATTCAAGTTTCATTGCTGCGGGAGCCGTACTGAGTCAGCAAGACTTAGAGACAGGATTGAATAGACCAGTGCTATATGAATCTATTGTGTTCTCACCTGTAGAATCAAGATACTCTCAACCTAAGCTAGAGCTTTGCGGAGTGGCTCGGATTCTTCAGAAGCTACAAACAGTCCTTTGGGGTCAGCATTTTGAGTTGCAAGTAGATGCCAGATCTTTGATTGAGATGATCAACTCTCCTTCATTGCCCAATGCTCCAATGACTCAATGGGTGGCATTTATCCAATTGTTTTCCTTTGATATGGTGCATAAACCCGGAACAACTTTCACAATGCCGGATGGACTTTCAAGACGACCTTTAGGACCTGATGACGAAGAGTACTATAACAAAACTCCAGATTTTGATGAGGATGAGCCATTAGTTAGGCCCTGCTTCCAATCTTTTGCAACACACATAGTTGATGAAGAAATTCAGGAGTGGGAAAGCTCTGGATACTGGATGGACATGAAGCGCTACCTACAAACTCTCAAGAAACCACAATCAATGGAAAAAGACAAGTTTCTGAAAATGAGGAGGAAATCAATCAACTACTTTGTGAAAGACTCAAAACTCATGAAAAGGCATATGCCTGCGGCACAAATGGTTATCTTCAATTCAGATTTTCAATCCCGGCTACTTAATATGGTGCATGAAGACCTTGGTCATAGGGGAGTGGAAGAAACCTATCAACGCCTGGTGTGTTGTTTCTGGTGGCCTAGTTTGAAGAAACAAGTTAAAAATTGGGTCAGAAGCTGTGAAGCTTGTCAAAAACGGGACCCCGCAATACCACGGGAAGTCAGAAATCCAACAGGGGAAAGTTTCCTTTTTGGGCGAGTTGCTTTGGATGCTTGTCACATCAAGGCTGGAAGATTCAAATATCTGATTGTAGCCCGGGACGACCTTTCCGGATGGGTAGAAGCAGCTGCTTTAGTCAACCTTACGTCTGCAGCGGTTTCAAAGTTTCTCCTAGAAGATTGGGTCTATAAATTCGGCTCAATAAGAACTGTCACTACTGACAACGGGGCAGAATTTAAGGATGAATTCATTGAGGCAGTAAAACACATTGGTGCAACCCTTTGATTGAGCACCCCATACTATCTGGAGGGAAATGGGATGATTGAAAGAGGCCACAGACCCATTAAAGAGGCTCTGGTTAAAATGTGCGGGGAATCTGGTGGAAAATGGAAAGAGTTTTTACCATTAGTATTATTTGCAGACCGGATTTCAACAAAACGCTCAACTGGCTACTCACCCTATGAGATAGTATTTGGAAAAAAGGCAGTTCTACCGGTAGACCTAGAAGCAGAAACCTACCTAGGGATTGATTGGTCAGAAGTCAATACTACAGAAGAACTGCTGGAAGCTAGGACAAGAAAGTTGGAACAGCGGGAAGATATGCTTCAAGAGGCTCATGAGAAGCTATTACAGTCACGGGAAAATTCTGTTTGTTACTGGGATAAGCGATTAGCGTCAAAGTTACGGGACCCTTTGGAACCAGGTACTTTAGTTCTTACCTACAACAAAAGCTTGGAGGATCAGTGGGGGAAACTCTTTTCACACCGGTGGAATGGCCCATACAGAATTGTCAGACAAGTGGAGAAAGGTGCTTACATCTTAGAAGAACTGGATGGTGTTGAGTTGAAAAGGAAATATGCTGCTTCTCACATTAAAAGGTTTTTTCCACGGGGGAAAGCACTGCAGGAACTTGAGGAAGATGTACTGGAAGTTGATGAAGAAGAGTCAGCAGCATCTTTTGAAGGGGATGAATAGAATAAAATAAATAAATAAATAAAAATAAATAACAATAACAAAGCTCCTGAGTAGGAGGATAAACTGCTTAAATCAGTATTGCTCAGTTTCTTTTGGGCTGAATCTCTCATTTATACTTACCTGGCCAAAATAAAAAATAAATAATAATAAAAAATAAAAATAAAAAATAAATAAATAAGGGGGTTATAATTTTTAAGTTGGGGGAGGTTCCCAGTGAAGATATTTTATTAAAGTGATTGATTGTTTTAGATAAAATAGTTTTGATTTGATGCAGAGTAAGCTGCAGTTTCTTTTGTATGCTGAGGGTATGGGTGGGCACATCAAAGCACATCAAAACACATCAAAGCACATCAAAACACATCAAAGCACATCAAAACACATCAAAACACATCAAAACACTTAAAAAAAAAAAAAAAAAAAATTGGATTTTTTTCCGAATACAGGCAAAATGGACATTGGCTCAAAAATTCAGGGTAAAAATAGACAAGTATGAAAAAATGAGAATAAAAAGCTTCATTACTTTCTTGTGTTCATCAGTGAAGCTAACAACATTGGTTGAGGACAACCAATAAGTTGGGGGAGGGGGATGAGATACATAGGAATAATTTTTATTGTAAATGGGATAATAACAATAATAAAATAAAATCAGAACATTAATAATAAGACATCAGCATTCTCTTGGTCGACCGATAACACAACACCGACAAGACAGGCATAGCCTTGTCGCTTCCTACAGAATTCTCATCGACCATCATCAAAGGATGGCGGAGTAACGGACCCTCGGAATCGGATCTACAGAAGCGAGGTCTTCTTCGCAGGTCGTAAGCAAATGCGGAGGAGAAGCAGTTGGCGAGTCGGAAGCCAATGATAATGCGGGAAGAGATCGTCGACGCTACCGGTAGGACTAGCGGTAGTAGGTGGTATGGAGATGATGGAGACAGGAGTGACGAGAGACGAGTGAGATGGGGGAAGCGAGGTGCTCGATGGAAGAAACAGGAGCGACGAGACGACGAAACCGCTTTGTTTTATACCCTCGCCAAAATGCCTCACGTCGACGATAACTCCGGTCGATATCGGAGTAATTTTCCTTTCGCAGCTCCGAGTCGGAATTGACAGTTTAAAAACTGTATAAAATGGAAGGCAATACAGGAACCAGGACTGCTTTAATCTACAGATAGAGATACATACAAGAAGAATTCAATTGACTTACTATTTGGATGAGCACCGCCTGATCGACCTGTAGTGGATCGGGTGACTCATTTCTCTGAGAATCGAATGTTCGGTCCTGGCGATCAAAGCCTGTACAAGAGAACATAGCCAAACAAGAACGGCGGCCGTCGTCCGCTTTAACTGCAAAACTGTATAAAAATAAAATAAAAAATAAAAATCAGTATTTTAAAAATATATATATATAATAAATAATAAATAAAATAAAGAAATGATGGCATAAAAAAGGAACTTACGATTGTCGCAACCGAGACCAAACGGCAAAGCGAGATCGAGATCGGCGGTGTTGGGTAGTTTGTATTGGCAGAAGGGAAGCCGAGCACTTCAGTGCTGGCGGAGACCCACCTGGGCCGAACAAACTTAGGCCCGACTTGTACCCAAGACCCATACGAGTATCCAAAACCCAAACCCGGGAGGCTAGGCCTCAACTTTGGAAGCAACTAGGCCCCCGCGCAAGTCAAATTAGCAGAAAGAGCACCAACGCAGCGCTCTCACCACTGCGCAGGGCGCAACCTCACCACAAATTGAAGCCAGGTCAATAACATGCAAAAATAGATAAAATGAAAATAAAAATGGAAAAAAATAGACATTTTTTTGGAATCCCCACAGGAAAAGTGAAACCAAAAGGGTGATTGAAGTTTTTGAATGATTTCAGCCCACATTCCTAGGGAAGGATTGTTGGAAAACATCTCAACTGAAATTCTTTTTTGAAGATACTATGGACAACTAGCCAGATTTTGGATTAAATATACATCAAATTTGAGGTTTCTTTCTCACATGATTTTTATCTTCAGAATATACTTACTGCTTATTTTAATGAAGTGTTGTGAGGACTGTAAAACCTGAATTAAAAGATTCCACATGGGAATATCAGGTGTTAAAGTCCAAGATAAACATTAAAACAGATAATTAGTTATCACCCAAGTTTTTTAGGTTTACTTACCATAACAAAACCTTATTTTTATGGCGCATATGGCGCAAATTTTTTAGTTGCAAAATATTTACCTTAATCTAGCCCTGACTATTGAAAGTCAGAGAGCAGTAAAATATTCACTGGGTAAAATAATTGTGTGAACTAGTCATTTCAAATCTTATATATATTTATGAAGAAACTGGCAAGTTAGAGAAGGCATCATCAAATGAAAATTTCTGTTTGGATAAACACCAGCAAATTGGACCAAGGGAAGACGGGGAAACTCAACAATTCTTCAAATCATCATGGACACATTTTTTGCGGCTTTGACAGCTAACCAGGACACAAGGATCTCAAGCATGCAACTCTGGTAAATTGTCTGGGGACAGACAATAAGTTGGGGGAGGATGTGGTAGACATTTCTGCTCTGGAGGGAAAAATTTGAAGTTTTTTTGTTTACATATATATTTTACAACACCCCACTATCTTTTTCACCCCAGTCATTTTAGTTTACATACACAGTTACACTATGTGTACTGTATGAAAGGTATGTATCTAAATTACATCTGTATTTCTGTATAAATGAGGCTGTGTAGCAACCACAAGCCACATACAGCCTGCTGCATAGTAACCATTGGGGCAGTGCAAGCCACTTGATATAAATACATAGCAACCAGAAGGCTGTGCAAGCCACTTGATATAAATACATAGCAACCAGAAGGCTGTGCAAGCCACTTGATATAAATACATAGCAACCAGAAGGCTGTGCAAGCCACACTTGTAACTAGATCACTAGCTAAAATTGCTCATTACTACACTGCCACCCTGTATGCAGCTGTATTCTGCACAGCATTCCAGCTAAAAAGCCTCATTTGTAAAAGCACACCAGCTAAAACCCCTCATGTAACTAGAACACCAGCATAAATGCCTCACATTTTACTATATAAGGAGGGGCTCTCCCTTCCTCTTTCCCCATGGGAGGAGCAGCTCATCACACCAGATCATCAGACCAGTTCCCCCCCCATCTGATTAAAATTAATTACTATAATTTAACCCTCCGCCACTTATCAAATACTGAAACTTTGCAATATACATATCACATTCACAACCAATCCACTCTAGGAACTTGTGCTATAATTATTCAACTACACTAGACTACTGTCTTCTTCTTCCAGCCTAGCTGGGGGTGTTGTTAGTCTTTTGCTTTCAGAGAGGCAGGGTTTTCACCCCTCAATACTTCTCTACATTCAGCCAAAAGAGGTGAAAACCACTTTTAGAGTCTCACAACGGGTTTGAGGCCGTCTCACACTATGGCAAGTAATGGGGGGGAAGTATGTGCTGGCTGCAATGATCATGCACCCCCCGCAATTGTCCGTCTCAATTCTCATTTGAAAAAATAGGCTACATGTGTGATTGGTTCGGCAGAAGTTAACCGTTTTCATGTTATTCTTTGCATATAATCTTTATGTCACACAGGTTTTCTGGCTCTTAATTAAACTCTTCAAGGAGGAAAATTACGGCGGATTCTCTTACATGGTGGTGCATGGGTTTATATCATTCTCATGTTCTTCTCTAGTATTTCTTTTTCTCTTATTTTATTTGTTGTTTTGTTTTTTCAATTTATTCATACTGGTCTTTTCTATTTTATTTACTTTTTATTCTCTGTTCCTATTATATCATCTGAGGTTGTTGAGGGGGGGAGTGTTATTACGAGACTATGCATTTATTACAAATCACATATTTCTCACACTAGTAGATCATAAATATACAATAGTTTATTTATATTTACATACTATTAGATTTTCTATTTACATACTTTCTCAACAACCTAATTCCATAGTTGTAAATACTATAAATAGTCTTACATTATTCAAAATATACTTTTCCCTTGGGGGAGTTTACCTATTTCCTAGTTTTCATCACCATAGCGCTCTACAGCCTTTACCAACTAGGCTACAGACGCTTGTGACTGCCAGGGTGTTGGTTGTTAGTGCTTATGGTTCAGCTGGTGATACATCATGGTAGCAGACAAACAGGAAACTCAACAGGTTCACTATGGTTTTAGAATAATCCTTTATAAATTTGCAAGAAAAATTAGCAAAACCAAGGAAGCCTTGGAGTGTTTTAACACTTGAGGGCTTGGGCCAGTTGAGGACCTTTTGACATTTTTCCAAGTCCATACTGATTCCATCAGTATAGATGACTACCCCAAGGAAATGAAGAGAGGAGTTGTGAAATTGACATTTTGACAACTTGGCGGAAAGATAATTTTCTAGAAGTCTTTGAACCACTTCCTTCATATGGGAAGTGTGATCTTCAAGGTTCTTCAAATAAACTGAAATATTGTCAAGGTAGAAAACTACGTATACTTTGACAATTTCAGCAAATATGTTTTTGACAAGGTTTGGAAAAGTGGAGGGAGCATTGCAAAGCCCAAAAGGCATTACAGTATACTCGTAACTAACAAACCTGGTTTGCATAGCTGTTAGCCATTTGTGAAATTTGGCAATTCAAATCAAATTATAGGCACCTTGAAGATTGAACTTTGAGAAGTGAGTAGCTCCATGGAAGAGAGTGAGAAGGTGAGAAATGGGAGGAAATGGATAAGCATTCTTTTGAGTAACATTATTCAGCTTCCTGTAATCCACACAGAGTCTGAGGGATCCATCCTTCTTAGGGACAAAAAGCACAGGAGAACCTGTATTTGACCTGCTTGGTTGGAGGAAACCTTTTCCTACATTTTCTGCAATGTAATCTCAAATCTCAGCAGATTCCTGCTTTGAGAGAGACTAGAATGGGCCAGGCGGAGGTGCCGGACCTAAGAGTTTGATCTGGTGATCATATGGTCTTTGAGGAGGGAGTTTATCTGCTCTTGAAGGGGAAAAAACATCAGCAAATTCATGGTAGATGGGGAGAAGAGTCTTTTGGATGGTTTTGAGGTCTTTGATTTCATCATCTTCTTTGAGGCTGGAAATAGTAGGTGAAGGAGGATGTGAGATGATCAGGGAGTACAGAAAACCTTTAAATGAAGGTAATTCCTTCTCTTCCAAGAAGGAAGGGAAGGTAAGTTAGAGAAATAAGCCATTCCCCCATGATCTTTTGAAGAAATGGAAGAGGGAGTGGCAGGATATTCAAGGTCTCCTGGTGGAAAAGTGTCATCTAACTGAATGTCATGGTCGGGTAAGCTGTTTAATTCTTTTTTGACTGGGAGAGAAAAGTTAGTGTCTGGAGATATTTTGGGTCAAAGGTTAATTACTCCTTCTTGCCAGTTAACATCTGGGTTCCAATGCACCAGAAAGTCATGGCCAAGGATGGTATCATCCATGCCTTGGGCATCCAAGACTGTCACGCTCTGTGATTCCAAGGACTAAGATCCTTCTAGCTACACAGGGTGCAAGGATAAAAAAGGGTGGTAATATGGTGGTTTCATGAGAGATAAAAAATATAAGAATATATTTTTTAAGGAGGGGCCTGCAAGCAGGGTGGTTTAGTTCCCTCCACAGGTTTTCTTGCAAAGGCGGAGGAAATTGGTGACCTGTTACAACTGGGGCCTGCAAGCAGGGGTTGTTTTGATCCCAGTAAAGATGGCTAGAAGGGCCACAACTCCTGAAAGAAAAGGGCTTACTGTTATGGTCTTTTCTGGAAGGAAGGGGCTCTTCTAGGGGTTACTGGACAGGCTGAGGCAGTTTGATTGATGGGCTAAAGACTGGCAGTTGGTGAAGAAAGAGGGCTGAGTGATCAGGGCTATAATAGACAAACTTACAGGGCAGGACACTGGTTACTATGACTGGTGGAATGCTATGTATGTATGTTGTATGTATAAAAGATGATGGGGATTTAAAGCAAGGGGAAAGAAGAGCCTCTTAAATATCTTCTTTGAAGCCTTGGTGGCAAAACAGGAGAGCTAGAGAGGGCTGTCTTGTGTCATGATTCTTAGTAGTAACTACTAAGGATGAGCCACGACAGATTGGCAATGATGTCAATGGTTGACATGTGAGTATTACCACAGTTACTGTCATGTAATATGGTTCAAGTGTGCGCTTCAGAGTGTCCAACTGAAGTGGTAACCATGTAGAACATCTGTCATGATCACCATTGGTAATATGTCATCCCAATTGGGCCACAAATGTCAAAATATGTATGTAGTGATGTTTAAATATGTCTCTTTTGAGTTGTAATATAGTTGTATTGTTGTATGATGATTATTCTGTTTGTCATTCAGGTTGTGTATTCTACTATTCATGTTTATACTTATTATTATAGTAGTTTAAGGTGGATTTACTACTAGAAGGAGTAAAGTTACAGGGGTAACCCTATGTCATTTTACATGTAGAATCAGAATATGCAATAATGTTCTATTATTTATATGTTTTCTATTAATTTAATTTAATTAATTCAACATCTTTTTGATAGCTTTCTTCTATTAAATTAAAGTATGATTGGTCTAAATCACACGTGTGAATCCCTAATATTGGAAAAATATCCTCATCTTCAGGGTCATACGCAGGATTATCCGTGGTATTGGGTAATGCCCATCTACTTAATCCATCAGCATTTTTGTGTTTAGCTCCATCTTTATGTACAATTGTCATGTGCCCCCTGTATTGTTGAATAGCTATTTGCCACTGCAACATATGCCTATTGGGGGTTTCCATGTTCATTAAAGTTTTTACGGCTGTACAGTCAGTTACTAAAAATACTTTACACCCTTCTAAATAGTAATGTAATTTATCTAATGCCCATACTAAAGCTAGACACTCCATCTGGCTGGCACCATACTTTTTCTCCGTCAACTTAATTTGTCTGGATATAAATAGTATAGGTTTTTCAATGGGTTTATCTTCTACTTGGAATTCCTGATGCAAGGCAGCTCCCAATCCATCTAGGCAAGCATCAATATATAATATAAAGGGAAGACTGTAGTCTGGTTGAGCTAAAACTGGGGCTGTAGTGAGAGCTTCTTTTAAAGATTCATAATCTTTGACTCTAGCAAAAGTCATTTCAAAAATAGTGTCTTTAGAGCAAATTTCATAAAGACTCTTAGACATGTTAGCAAATTGTTGTATATGTTGTCTATAATAACTGCAGAAACCTAAAAAGGATTCCATTTCTGTAATATTATGAGGCATAGATTTCATCATAACAGCTGCTACTTTATTTTGGTCAATAGCTAAAGGTAATCCTGATACTATATGTCCTAGAGCTTTTAGTTCTGTAAAACCAAAGTTAAATTTTTTGATTGACATTTTTAATCCAGCTTTAATGGTGGTTTCTAGTACAATATTTATCTTATTGATGTGTGTCTCCCAATCTTCAGAATAAATTATTATGTCATCAATATAAATCATCATCCAACATTGGCGTATGTAACACCCAAATATGGAATCCATCATTCTTTGGAAATGGGAAGGCACATTTTTAATCCCAAAGGGAATTCTTAGGTATTCATATACTCCCAGGTGACAGATAATTCTCATGTATTTCCTACTTTCTTCTGCAATAGGTATTTGATGAAATCCTTTCAGTACATCCATGCACGTGATATATTTAGCTTTAGATAAATTGTGAAGTGAGTGATCTATTCTAGGTATGGGGTAGTTGTCAGCTTTATTAAAGTTATTTAAAGCTCTAAAATCTCCCACCATTCTTGATTTATCATTATGCCACGCAATGATTACTGGGGTAGTAATTTCTAATTCTTCATTATGACCTATTTTTCTCAGGACTTTTTAGCTCAATCAATTCTTTAATGTGAGTGTCAAGAGCTATTCTGGATTTAGGACTGGAAGGACATGGAGGTCTCCTTAGAATTGGGGGGTAGGGTTCTTTACAGGTTAATTCAAGCTTAATATCACATCCTTTCACATTACCAATAGGTTCTTCATTAGTACAAAATGCTTCTTTGTTACGGTAACATGTTGTAAGAATATCAATTTGTTTCTCATTGCTCAAAGTCTCACTAATAGAGGCCTGGCTAAAATATTCATTATTAAAGGTACTTAATTCTTTATTTAATTTTGTATTTTTTCCCGTGATTGGATCAGGTAGTTTGATATTAATATTGAATATTGAGAATTTCTTCTTCCAATCCGCACCAATGGTAAAATATCTATCTTTACTTTGGAATATATAAAATCCATACATGCAAAAGGAGTCATTCCCTAAGATTAAGTAATCACAAATAGCATCTTGTAGTACCACAAATTCAATGTGTAATCTTAAAGAGCCTTTGGTATGCGGAAAAATTAGAGTCATAGGTATAATTCCTACAGGTTTCATTGAAGAGTTACAACTACTGAGTTTTGCCCTAGGAACTGGTAATAAATATTGTTTCCATTCAGGGTAATTAATATTAAGGAAGTCAGCACTTGTACACGAGCAGAAGGCTCCAATATCTAATAATACCTTGAGGTATTTATCATTAAAGATTACAGTGGAGTAACTCGTTTTTCCTAGAGTATAATTCATACCAGTATCTGGTTTATTTGTTAATAATTTTGCATCAGATATACTTCTAATGAATCATTCCATTTCTGTGGTAAATTAGGGGCTTAAGGGAAGCCGCTAGCCCATGCAAAGCTGACTTGTATCAACTCAGAAAAAAACAATTACTGCCCACTCAAGACTTATGCCTATCAGAACCTTTACAACTGGCTTGCTTTTTTTTCTGTCCCAGGAGTGGAAGCAGCCTTGGAAACCGTTGCCACTGTTTCTAGTACCCCCTTCAATCCTGACTGCACAGCAAGTGATATCCACAATTCCATGATTTCAAGGAGTTCCTTGGTCCAGATGGGACACAATATACCCAGAACCCCAAGAACCTCACATGTGGTCTCTTTTTAGACAGGATCATTCCTTATGGGAACAAGAAGGCTGGGAAAAATGCAAGCATAAACTTTATAGTCATGGGCTGTTACTCTTTGCCGTGAGATATGAGATACCTACCTCAAAATGTATTTGTTGTGGGAATTGCTGCTGGTCCAAAGGAGCCGTCACTAGAGCAGATCAATTGGATTCTACAACCCATTGTCAAACAGCTCAAGGTACTTTGCAACAAAGGGCTGGTCCTCTCTCAAACTCATCTTCAACCTCAATGAAACCACATTTGTGCAGCCATTGTTCCATATTTTGCGGATCTACCAGCTGTCAGCCTCAGTGATAAAAGACTTTTAAATCTGGATTTATTGCAGAAGTGAAACCAACACACTTGAAGAAGAAAAACAATTAGAAAGAATCAGGATAAGAAGAGAAAAGAAATAGAAGAAATAACCAACAGTTTGTAGCAAGGAAGCTTGTGAGAAATAGTGTGAGCCTGGGTCTCTTTAGTGACTGCAGGACACAAGGATAATGGCATTATAAAGCCAGATAATTAAGAGTATTATGTAACTCATGCTCAACTTTATGACAAAAGGAGCTAGTTGTCTGAGGACAACCTCCAACCTAGAAATAGGTCTGCAACACAAGCAATTTAAGGGTGAGAGGGTTTGTTTAACCAATAAGGGAGGACAGATTCTCTTCCTGTGTTTAAGGGCAATGGTTGGTGAAATAATAAAGTATGAAATGGTGCTGGATAAACAAGCTACTGGCTAGAAGGTTACTTCACAGATTTATTAAGGCAATACTAAGAATGTAATTCTAGTGGTGACTTGGAAATCTGGGTGAAAAACAAAAAAGGCAGTAAAGGGGTATGTTTTTGTATGTTTTCTTTCCTTCATCTTAGAGTACTTCTTTAAATAGTACTTGGCTGGGTGATTTTAGTGCCTGTATAAGTACATGTGTAATTTTCAACCTCCTTGTTGAATTACCATGTGGGCTTAAGCTGTATGTAGACAATGTGTCCTGTAATTACTCTGGCACATGGTGTTTGGGGCTTAGTGTGGAAGCTAGTGGCTTGGCATTCTCAATCTGGAATGGCCACTAGTCTCAAAGTAGAAACCATTCATTTTTACTGTTGTAATATGTGTTACAGTATATTCTATGGGTTATGTCTTCCCTGTAGACTATAATCCTTATCTTTCCAAGGATAAGGTAATTATCCGATAAGTTTCACATATTATAAGGTATGTGTTTTGTTTATTATGGGTTATCCATTATTACATAAGCTACAAGACTCTATTTCCCTTTTTCTAAGGGACTTTAGTTTTATTTGAAGTCTTTAGGGCAATAATTCTTGGCCTAACTTTAGGTTTAAGACATACTTATTGTCTCTAAGGCTGACAAATAGGCTGAGAGAAGAAGGACAACAAGATGAGGATGGAGGAAGGCAGAGCTAGAGTTGAGGATTCAGTGATTTGTAGTAAAGAGATGTAAGAAGTGAGTGAGTCAGATCTCACCAGAGAGGACACAAGGTTGAGATGTAGAAGGAGAGAGATAGAATGAGATAAGAATAGAGAAATAGGAATATACGAGTGATGAATGATGAGAGAAGGGTGTGTTGGATGAGATGAGTTGATTGAGTAGTTGGTTGAGTTGAGGTTGAAGTTGTGAGTGTTCGAGGTTGAGATATTGAGTGATTGAGTGAGTTAAGTTGGATGGAAAGAAAAGAGCTTGGGAGAAAGGAAAGGAAAAGAAGAGAGAGAAATGAAAGAGTGAGATGTCACAGGTGTGACATGAATGGAAAGAGGAGACTATAAAAAGAGATTTATTTTACACTCCCCGTGGCTGGAGAGATTTGACTTGCTTGATTGGAAAGGTTGGATCAACGGTCTTGACGAGGTTCCAAATAGAAGATCTTGGAGCAGGCTTTGTTAAGGCATTGGCAAGCATATCAAAGGTCCTAATGAGTTTGATTTGGATGTTTTTGTGTTTTATTTTTTGACGGATCCCCTTGGTTTCAGGTTGATATGTCATGTTTTGGGGTTCAACCCAAATTTTCTCAACTTGTTGTCTAAGCCCTTATTGTCAATGTGATGAGTGTTGGCAAATTGTTTGAAGAATTCTTCATCTGACATCATGAGGCGTTTGTGCAAATCTTTATTATCAATGTGGTGTACAGCAGTGTTGAGTTGAATATTCCAGATATCAGACAGAAGGGCCTTGAGCCAAGTTCCCTCATGAAATGAGTCTACCAGAGGGTTCAGTTTGGCTTTAGTTGACGAGTAGGTGACATTATGTTGTTGACAGGAGTTCCATGATACAAGTGCTCCAAATAAGTAACACAAGTATCCAGATTGAGAAGTACAATGTTTGGGATTGTCTCCCCATGATGCGTTGCTGTATATGTTGAGGAATTGTCAAGGATGTTAGACTTCTAGGGTCAACTTGAGATCACAAGTGTTTTTGAGATATTGCCATACTTTCTTCACCTCATGGCCTGAAACACTCCGCATTCACACTACCGCATTTAAATGCACCACAACCCCATCCTCCTTCCAACAGGAGCCTGAAAGGTGTTGCCTGTAGTAAAATAACATTAACAATACAACAAACCTGGACCAAGGGAATCCACAACTCCCTGACCTAAACAGTACTCATGTCTATAAATAGGGAAAATCACACACACTCTGATTCCACATGGAAACCATGAAAAGGTCAACCCCCTGCCAACACCAAGATAGGAAGAGATGGCAAGCTTGATTCAAAACGGACCAACCTAGTCCACATGAAGATTGGCTCACCACCACATCTCCTTTAACAAGAGCAAACCTATAAACTAGAAAGCGTACTTGGTCTATAAGGGTCTCCAATAAATATACAAGAGCAAGACACACACCATAACTTACTCTATAAAGATACACACCAGTAATACCACCTCTTGGGGATCTTAAACCCAACAGCACACGCACAGAACATTCCTGAAAATATCTTTCTATTGCTGGCCTATCATACATAAAACGGATAGACCACAACAATTGACAGACACTGTAAACACACACCCCAAACGTGTCATCAGCGTCAACCGATCTAACTAATACACTGCTAACCAAAGGTAATGGCATACTGACCCGTAACCAAACAACAATACATACCGGCCACGTATACATAATTGTCCTAGCACAATAGACTCCTTCTGAACCCACTCTTCTACCTGAACGGCATTACCCGAGTACGTAGCAGAAAACAAAGAGCGACTAAGAGGCCTCTGGAGGACCAGTCGTGCAGCCTACCACAGCAACTAAACAGTATCAGCCTGTCATCTACCTCAACTGCATCAAAGCATGATTACAAAAAGCGAGAGCAAAGACATACCCCGTTCTCTCTACCAGATCTCACCCAGACAAAGACAACCGTCTTGCCACACACATACAATCAGATATCTGCACTCCATCTAGTGAACGTGTTCCAATAGTATTACTACCCCGCCCGTACTTACTGAAAATTCTTGCCAGCTATAAAAGCAAAAAACCACAGGTCAGACAACAATCCTAACCTCTCACCGCTCTGCTGCCTGAATAACAAGAATGACGCTGACACTCACTGCTTCCCCTAGCCCCACTGAGATTGACCAGCAAAAGGCAAATTCCTTGTCTGTACAGTCAACTATATACATCCCGCCTGTACTACGTCAGTAACTTCAGCTGATAACAATAGCACGGTACATACTTAAATTGCATACCTCACACAGGATATGGACCCCAGCTCTCCCTCCCCCAACACTCCCGTAAAACGGAAAGAGGCAACCGCCGACGCTATAGACAACCCTGTAAACGTTGCTCAAAACATGTTAGCGGGACCGGAACAACCTGTCAAGAAAGCAATGACAACATTAGCAAAAGACCCCAATTCAAACATGATATTGGTGGAGAACTCACCCTTCGATACATCCAACATCAACCTTAAGCCTGATATCCCTCCTACCACCACTCTCGGCAAGACCTGGGATATCACATGAGCCCAACTACTCCGTAGGTCTACCCCCCACATACAATTCCATGCCATGTGGGACGGATTCGGTCACCACAAACGGGGCACAATGGAAATCCAAAAAGACCTCAACGTCATGATTATCATGATTTGAGCTTTGGGTGAACAAAAAGCCATCATTAACAAGCCCGACCTTTTGTTTCACTCAGCGATAAAAGAGCTGAATATCAAACCTAAGGTTGTCCAGCAAGCTGAAGCTCACGCCAATTGGCCCAACAAGTACGTGGTCCATCTCACACCAAGCAATGCTCTCCAACTCCCAAGCTTTGAGAGACAATCCCGCGGTGTCTTTTACGGCACAGACGGCTCAAAGTCAGCTTACCTCTGGAACCTCATGCCAGTTGATGCCAATGAGGAGGCCCACTTTGTTGGGCAATTTCTCAAGCTAAGAGCACACCTACCCGCTTGTGGACCCCTCAACCCCAAGGACTCCATTGAGGAGACCTTAACCAAGTACGCCCTCCAAATCAATCTTGGGTACATCAATGTCCCCCACTGGGCCAATGTGGAATGCCTTTGAATTAAGCAGATTATCATTGAATGGAATGTTGGCTAGCTTGTGAAACATTTGACCCAAGATTTCAGAGACTTTTGATGATCTAGAGGCAAGATTTTCATACTGTGGAAAGAGAGTGCGAATAACTGATTCCAAGATATAAACACCAAAAAGTTCAAAAGATTTCATTGCCTTCCTCCATCCAAAAGCCCACATATTTCCTCCCCAGATGCGTGAACGTCCTACAGGATTAACAAATGTCTTGCTTTTGTGGAGGAAGGTGGTAACAAAGTTGATATCGCTTTTCTCAGCCTCGGAAAGTTCTTCAATTGGAATAAATTCAGCCACAGCTATAATATTTCCATTGTTTGTTTTATTGGCTACAACAACTTTTCCATGTCCAAAGTGATGGAAATTATTGAGCCTTTTCAATATATACCCAACTGTCAAACATAGCATCATCAGTCACTTTTAGAACATGAGTTATTAGTTGGAAACTGGTGTATCTGTCAAGCAATAGTTTCCAATAAGGTCTTCAGGAGCAATGGTCACATTCAAAGAATCCACATCAATGTCACTGAGCATTGGTTTAAATGCCTACAAATCAACTGGTATTAATGGATGCTACCCCAATATTGTTGCTTTACTCTATGCTACTCACGTCTATCAGCTTGGTTTTCAAATTGGCTTTAGTCTCTTTGGTTTCATTCATTTTTTGTTGTTGTTGATGCTATAACACAGCCATTTATATTAGTTTCACTTGTGAATCGTCCATGTCAAATAATTATTTGCATTAGCTCACCATTTTGGTTTTCTGGCACTTGGTAATCTGTCAAACAACAAAGCGAATATTTGTTATTAGTATCATGTCAACAGTTCTGCTTGTCTTTAATTCCTCAATGTCAAATAAAAATATATAAAGTTCTCCAGCTCTAAGGATGATTCAAGAACGGCTTTTGTTTCCCAACTTATATTATGAGGACCATATTTTTTAATATTCTATGGTTAATACTTTGTCAATATATAAGTATGTTGTCTCCGTTGTTCTGCAATTGTTAGAGTGATAGATGCACCCTTTGCTTATTTATAAATGCCAACTGTTAATCATAAGACCCTTATATCAAATGCCATCTCCTTGTAAGGGGTAGTGTTGTATAACACTCCCTGGGTTTCCCCATAAGGTATAGCAAGGGTGAAAAACTGACCTGTCCTAGGTCAAAGGTGTACCATCCTGACTAATTAGGAACTTGGGAAAAATATAAGCTATGGTTATGGTAGATGGCTTGTTGGAAAGGTAAAAATAAAACAAAGACATTGGTGACATAATATTTAGGCTATTTTAAGGTTTTAATGCACCCAGCCATCTGCTACTTGGAGTTTCATTGGGACCTTGGATTTTGATTAGGATGATTCACCAAAACTTCTACAAGCACTGCAGCTTAGTGTGTTAGAAGTTATCATGTACATGGCATATTGTCATTCACTAGTCAAGTATTACAATAGCACTGTCTCAAAATACCACCTTGAGTATTCCCCTGGCATTCTCAACATGCAAAATCCAATAGGATCCTTTACACAGACACCACATGAGCAACTTACCACTTGAGTGTTGTCTCATTACCCAGCCAAATGTCAGAAAGACACTGAAGATGTGTCAAATCTTCTGATCTTAGGGATCAGATTGGGTGAACTATGCCATACACATTGAGAGATTTTAGATGTGTTGCATGTTCTGATTTCCCACACCTCTACCTGCCAGGCGGATTATTAATCTGAAAGATTGCACTTCCAACAATGAAATAATCCTTCAGGTTGAATCTTGACTAGTAATACATATCCTTATCATTCCCCACGCTTGCCTTCTTCTATTACAACTACCTAGTTGAACTTGCTGTGTTCCACATACACTTCATCCCCTGCATTTTCCTATCATTTTTTCAACCTGAAAATGATTCTGTGGCCTGCCTCCATCTCTTACTGCTTTCAGGCAAAATGACACAAACCAGCTTACCATGTCAAATTGCTTCTTGTGACAATTCAGACACCTGGAACTCATACAAGGTGGAAATGGGATATCAAACCTTTCATCATCAGTCATGGAAATCATCATCTGTGTATCTAAAATACATCATAGAATTCAATTTCTTTAAGGTGTCATGTCATGTCTTCTCCCCCACAAGATTTTACATTGGTTTTTTTTCTTCTAGATGGTGAGGAGGCCAGAAAGAAACAAAAGGAGCACAGACAGGTGAGGATCACAGAGAGCACATTTACATTATCAAGAGGATAAATGATCAAAATACAAGGGTGGGCATTTGAACAAAAAGTTTGGAATTTTCTATGAGCCTTAACTAGCTCAAAGTTTTGCTACACTTTCATTTTCTTTCCCCCCCCCCCCTTTTTTAATTTGTGGAGCCTTCCAATCCTTCACTGTCAGATTGAACCTCTTTTTTGGATCAGCTCTCAGACCATATTGGGCTGTGTTGTCTTGCCACAACCGTACAGCCACATTAATCAAGATGATGGGTTGGAATGTGAACTGATGCAATGGGATGAAAAGGCCTATCATGATCTTCACACACTTTGACCACAATTGTTCCTTCTCTCTACCTTTCACCTGCAGGGATGCATCCTTGGATATGGATCCTCTCACCACAACGGAGTGTTCCAATTTTTTCCAAGCAACTGCAATGAATTGTGAAAAATTTGATTTTGACCTTGTGATAATTTTTCATCAACACTATTTGCATCAGGTTGAAGAATGGCTGCAGAAACATATTGAAGAAAAATCAGGAAGGATACCGCTAACCTTTCTAACAGAGCAATCCACCACCTTCACGTAGCTTTCCCACTTGTTTTCAAAATCCCAGCAAACTTCTGTGATGTACACTGTTCCATAAACCAAGGCCTCCCTGAATTTGCATGCCACATCTGGGGCTAGGCCGCCATTATGAACAACCCAGCTACCAGAGGCCACTTCAATACAAGGCTGATTATGAGGTGGTGACAGGGATAGATGTCCAGAAATGTCAATTTGGGCTGAAAGATTCATAGTAGTAGTTAGGGTGAATAGAATTGCAGGATTCACAGTAGTAGTTTGGGTGACTAGGGTAGCATTCTTGAGGACCACGGAAAACCAGGTAGTATAAAACATGGATGGAACAAATGCAACATACATTAGGCTAGTTATACAGTTTTTAAGATGAATGTCTGGGCCAATTCAATTTATGAAGCCATTCTCAGTTACAGACTGGAAGATGTTTAATAGTGAGCATTTTATGGAATGTATGTGGAGGCAGAGAGAACATTTGGTATGGCTTGTTGGATGGGAGAGGGCACCTATGCAGTTTTCAAAGGAGTAGAGGTTATCATGAGGAGATGGTGGGTTCTTTTAAGTTTCCTGGAGGAGGGGTTTTTGTTTCAGGTCTTTAATCATCACCTCCTTCCCTTTGATCAAACTCCCATCCTTCAAAAGGGTCCCAGAGGCACATATCAATGGAGTTATTTCTATGGTGTCTCCCCTCACAAAGGAGCCAAATATGAAAATACTTCTGTGGTGCTGCATGTCAACAGCTTTAATCATGTACAAGTGGTGTTTTCTGCTCCCATCTTGCCCTATTACCCCACCTAAACCCACGCCAAACAATGTGGTAAGATGGTGTCTGATATGTAAATAATACTGAGATCCCCTTTACTGTTTCCTGTCAATACTCTCTAGCTCTAACCTACCCTCATTCAAAACCGTGCATAATAGTGAGGTAAACACTACAATCATATCCTCACTACACCACAAATGAATCAGATTACTTCTGAAAATCAATCGCAACATTGTGATGGAAGACAAGTCATTGCAGAGTATTATTAAGGGTGGGCACAGGCAACAAACATAGATTCCATGGATATGAGAAAGAAAAGCACCTGCACATGATTGATTCCCAGGCATTACCCGCAATAAATCCTGACCATTTTCCCATCACCACATGTTGGGCTCCTTGTGTTGCTTCAAACTTGTGGCTATGTGTCTGTTAAGGTTTATCCATGTCCAATGTAAGACAGACCATTCCACTCTTAATATGCATCTGCATTTGGTGGGCACACTTGGGGGATGCATGTATATTAAATAACCTTCCCAGTGCAAAAATGTATGAAGGAGAGTGTGCTCTAAGGTCCTCCTCTGGGCAAGATGTCCAGGTTCTCAGCTTCTGATTTGTCAAATTGCTGACCTCAAAGTTTGTAGGTGCATACACCGGTGGAGCTTAATGAAGCTCACCTTGGTCCCACATTTGGAAGAATCAATATTGGGAACTGGTTTAATATGAAGAGAACTGATGGTGTGTTTACTCTGATCAGACTATGAATTAAATAAACTAAATGCAAGAGTACAAACTGTGGTTGTAAAAAACAATAATGAATAGAATTTGAGAGACAGAAAAAAAAGTTCTTGTAAGTAAGTGACCAGACAGGCATCTCATTCTCTTTTAGACAAATCAGACAAATTAATCAAGAAAAAATGTTTTCATAAGTCACAAATAATTTGAGGTGTTAATTCAAACCAATCAATTTTTAGTAATTATAAAATGAGTTCAGAAAAAAGACATAACAATCAATTAAATTAAGAATTGTAATTACAAATAACTTAATATTTATGATGTATTCTAGTCTGAAAACACAAGTTGATTCTCTGAAAATTAAATGGAGGGAAACTATTTTGGGGAAGAACAGAAAAACTCAACACTCCCCCTTAATCTTGGCAGCTTTCAATTTAAACAGTTTGGTTGCTACAGGTTTCAATTAAAAAGCTGGTTTGCAACACAGCTCACACTTGCTGCAATCCTCACTGACACACCTTTCTTCCCCGGGATCAAAGACTGCTGAACTCAAACCAGCTATCAATTGTTTCAGCAAACCACCCAACTAAACCATGCTGCATTGGACACTAACCATATTTGATCTTGCTCCCCCCCTTGCTACCTATATCTGTTGCCACCAACAAAGTTGAATCAGTTTTTTATATAACACTTGCTTGTTGTATCATCATTACTCACCATTCAGGCCATCAAATCTGCCATCACATCCTAAGGACCGCTGATATGCAAATGTTCAATTTTCCATCAATCCTCCCTTGCAGATGTCACAGCATCAGTGTTACACATAGGCAAACAAGTGAATCAAAGATTGCTTGCTCATTAGCTGGACTGTTCTCCAAGTTATTTGAGCCTACAACATGGTGGTAGATTGTTCTCAGTCAGCATCAATGACCAGTTGCTTCATTCAGCTAACAAAAACCTTATTGTAGGCAACAAAAAACTTCAACAACAGAAAATATTTACATACCATGATTGCTATTGACCAAACAATACAACTTATCCGATTAATTTCTACTCCTTTTCCCCTACTCACCCAGGTTGCTACCCAACATCAATGGATGGTTGTTCTCAAATTTTTACACTGAAGTAAGCCGTCTGCCTGCCAATGCCTGCTCTGAGCAAGCTCACAGATTCTTCTTTGGTACACTGGATTGATTGATACCCCTCTGCTCCTGCCGCTTCCAGCTACGCACTTCAAACACCTCCCTCCATTCAAACAACCAACCCTTTACTAGGTCACCAAGCACAAACAAACTGTCAACAACGTCAACTGGCCCTCCGTTTTGGCAATCAACATCTGGAGCACAGCCAATGTCATTCTCAATTGGAACTTATGCTCAACCTGGCCAGTCTTGGCTTGCCACTAAATCAAGTGCAGAGCTAGCATATTGCCACTCAATAATGCTTAATCCAGCTGCCATGCAAGCTTCACATTGCACCGGACCAGCAACTTCAGCACTATCACCCAGTTGTTAGTGGTAGCACCTCAAACCAACTGTACTGATGTCCAAAATAGACAATCATACAGATTCCAATTTAAAATATGCTTTTTCTTCTTGTTCATAGCATCCAAGTATCATCACGCCTCCCTATCCACTTTGTGACAGCAAAGCCTCTCAACCAAGACCAAATTCACAAGCTGCTATGTTTTCACTCTTCTTCTTGCACAACTGAGTGCAAAAAATATGATACTGACAGTTGGCTTACATTAAATTCTTTGTCTTTAAAGAAATACAAGAATACAATTTGAATGCACCACTCTGTTAGAGTAGACGTGGGAGTATCAAGAAGATTCAAGATTACATAAACTACATACAACATAATCATGTATTTATCTATGAAACCTAGTTAGTGAAACATAGTTATCAAGCCTAGTTAGGTCTTTGTAGATAGTGTTATAACCTGGTTGGTCCCACGCCCTGGCTCCAATCTCTTTCTTTCCTCACCAAGATTGGAGACGGGATTCAATAGTGCCGAGACAGCTGACAGCAACGGGACTGTACCAACCAGGTTAGTGGTTTATGCTTTTATCTTAGTAATCAGACCAAGATTGGAGAAGGGATTTGATAGTGCTGAGACAGCTGACAGCCATGGGACTGTACCGACCAGACCAGTAACCCTTTTTCCTGAGTCACAATACACTTGCTCCACCCCCCATCAATTCATCTCATCAACTCCAATCTCATGCAACTTATTGTCAGTCACATCACTTCTTCCCTGCAGCCATTAGGATCAACCATCTGATGTGTTTGGAAGTGCATTATGATCACAGATCCTTCTCCAACTCTCCAGAAGCTTCAACAAAGAAACATATGGAGTCTGTGGGGTGGATCGGAGTGAGATCAGCTGGTTTGGAGGACCTCACTGAGCTGAGTTAATGGGGGAGCTGATTAAGCTGACTGAGCTGATTAAGCTGACTGAGCTGATTAAGCTGACTGAGCTGATTAAGCTGACTGAGCTGATTAAGCTGACTGAGCTGATTAAGCTGACTGAGCTGAGTCAGTGGGAAGCAGACACCCAGGCTGAGTTGGTGGGGTGGAGCAAAGGTTTTGGGGAGGATCTGAATGAGTTGATTTTTTGGGCACAGCTTACTGAGTTGGGTTAGCGGCAAGAAGCTGACTGAGTTTAGTCAGTGCCCTAAATAACACAGCTCAATCAGCTCCTAACCACTGACTCAGCCCACTCAGCTCCTTCCCACTGACTCAATAGCTCCTCCTCACCAACTCAGCTCAGTCAGCTCCATTTGGTCAGCTCCCCCCAAATAAATCAGCTCAGTCAGCTCCCCCATTGCATCAGCTCCTGCTGTCATCACAGCTCCACCTCACCAACTTAGCTTTGTCAGCCCCTGCCCAAATTCAACTCACTCAGCTCCTTCCCACCAGCTCAACATGGTCAATTTCTCCCACCTTCTGGCCTCAATTGGCTCATACACATCAGAAATCAACAGCCAGCCCAGCCAGCCCAAGATTAAATTTACAGCTCATTGAACAACCTTTCCAGCTCTTTCAAAAACTCAGTTTTCACTCACCTCAACAAACATGGCCAACACCTGCTCAACAGTGATTGAACCACATTCTAATTGTCAGAACACTTGTCAAAGGAGGTGCACATCAAATTGTAGAAGAGGGACATCTAATAGGGGTGGAAGAGTGGCTGCTCAAATCAACCAGAACTCAAAACTCAAGAGATTACAATTAATACTCAGAAACGGAGCCACCAGAAAATCCTGGACAAAGCAATGATGACAAAAACCCAGAAATGGGTTTCACTTACAGTTTTGAAAGTTTTTTGGAGAAGTGGAGTATACCATCTTTCTGACAAACATTGAACAAGAGAAAGAAGAACTCAAACCGCATCCCACCGGAATTGCAGGAGATCCTCAACTTCCAGAGGGTGGAATACACAAAGATACAGTTAATGCTTTCTCTGCTTGGTTGAGTGACTGAGAAACCAGTTAAGAGTTGGCTGTTCATAACACATTTCAGCCCTTCAAATCTATTAACAAAAGATGTGATAACAACAATAAATTGGTGGGGAAGACCAGCCATCCCAAAAGGAAAGTAGCTACAGCCAATTTCTTGCCTTTAGAATTGGAAGTGCTGAGACACCTGGTAAGTTATTTTACTTGAACAATTAGTTATTAAATAGGTCAAATAAACCCAGCCTCACCCCTCATTTTTTGCCATTAAGCTCCACCAAGGGGAAGCTCAATTAGATGGGATGAATGGAACAAAGGATGGAGATCACTTAATCACAATGAAAAAATGGTGTTCAACAGTCAGATCTTACCTCACTTCTCCAAACTGCCAATTACATGCTATGATGAAGATCAAATCAAAGAGGAAAGTGATGATGAAAGTAACATTGAGCACATCAATGATCCCAAACATAGAAGCGATCTAACTGCAATGGACAAGGATCTTTACAAACCACTTTACAAAAACCTAGTCAACCACAAGAAATTCTTGCTTGTGTCAGGCCAAGGAACCAACAAAAAAACAACTGCAGCACTACTTGCACTCAAAAATCTCATTTGGCTTAGATGGGCAACAAAGTCAAATTAATTTGAACAGATTGCTGACCGCTCCAACCTGGCTTTTTACAATTGCAAAGTTTTATGACCTGAACTACTATTTGCTAGTAGCATCATGAAACCGGTAGCTTTGCAAAGGAGCTCAGTAATGATGCACACTGGCTTTCCATGGCAAACAAGCAATGGAGTGCCAAGGAATCATTTGAAGCATACAGCCATGAATGGGCCATTCAAGAAATATTGGATTCGTGCTCTGTTTTGGGCCCAGCACCGGCAAAGAAACAAAAGACAGCTGATCATTTCACAGCTGGAGCACTGTCCAAACTGAAGGATCTCAGCTATCAGCAGAAAACCTTGCCAATGGTGTGGGATGTATGTTACCTGAGGACCACAAAAAAGTGGCTAGATGACAGAATTTCACAACAGTTAAAAATACTGATCAATCATTATAGTTTCCTAATTTTTAAAAAAATGATGGTATGCCAACTGCTGCACTCCCTTTTTCCCTTGGTTAAATTCTGCCTATCCTTCATTCTTGAATGGTGGCTGTCTGCCTATCCTTGATTCCCAAATTCTGTCTTTCTGCCTATCTTTCATTATCAAATGCTGTCTCTGCCTATTTTTCATTCTTTTTTCATTCCCAAATGCTGCCTTGTCCATTTGGAATAATTGGAGAACTTATGTTAAGGATATCCCAATTTCAAGATCCCCAATTAAAATAATTAGATAAGACATCCATAAGGTAGCTCATTTTTTTGCACTCTCCCAACTTCAAGCAAACCAAAATTTTTGATAAATTCATCACTTAAAACAATTGCATAAGGGTAAAATAAAAATATTGAGTTGCCACTTGTTTGTGGTGATATCACCTAGGAGAATAATTAACAAATACCTCAGGGGTGTGATTATTATGATCATTAACGTAGAGTTGGTCTCGTGGCTCATTTTGGTTGGAAGGTCAATTGAATATTTCACCACTTAAGTGTAAGGTCCTTTGAGGTTTTTGCCGTTTTCTTGTTAATCTGAAGCAAAATACCCAGTTGCATTTGAGTGCTGCCCATGTTTGCTGGTAGTGTAAAACGCAGCTATTCACTGGCCCTCCAAACCATCATGACAATGCTGTTTGATTCAGTTATGTTGATTCCACAGTGCTGGTCTGGAAAAACAAAAGATCCTCTACTCAAGCTGGGTTCAAGTGGTGAAGTGCTAAGCTGCCAATCACTCTTTGAAACTGGAAGAAAGAGGACAAAAGCAAACTCAGATAGATTGTGGGTGTCTTTGTGGGGTGAGTTGAAGAATCCATCAGCAGTACAAGCCAGATTGGATGCACAGTCATCTTCCATCAATAGGATATCAAATTTGAGGAGCTTTTGTTTGAGTGGCACCACTGGATGATGTGGATTGGTTTGGTCACTGGCTGCAGTCTCAGTAGGAAGAATCACATGTGAATGTGTGGGTTGCCTAGCAAGGGTTCCCCCAATACCAACAGTGTCATCCACTGTTAGAGATGGCTCAGAGGTTTTTTCATTGGCAAGCTTTCCATGTTGATTGTTAATTTGCCGCTGGTCCACATATCTTTTGCATCCAGTCACCATATCCAATGCTGCAGTTTCTCCTATCACAGCTAATTGGAATGGTATCTGGTTGCAAAACAATATGGGTTGGTTGGGCTGGGTGAGGTTTGTTTTTCAAGATCAAGGCTATAACAGAGTGTCTTTGCGCAACAAGACAGAAACAGCTGAAAGAGCTTGCAAGATCTAGGTGATGATGGAGTGGCTGATTGCCTGACAAGATAGTAACAGAGAAACGGCTAAATGAGCTTGCAAGATCAAGGCTAGTCCTGTCTATAGTTGCTTGTTTGAGCAATTCAATTTGAACGGATGCAAGTCTGTAGGTGTGCATCAGTTTTATTAGCCCAATCCTCCTCTGTGAACCCTTTACTAGCTCTAACAAGTATTACAAGTGCAACTCACAGTCTGATAAGACTACCAATTGTTTTGGTCTCCGTGAGATTTTTACTTTCTGCAGTACAATTATGAGTCTTTCTTGTCAAAAAACTCACTTGTGTGAGGAGGCTGGGAAGCCAGCATAGTGACATTGACCTAGGTTTTGTGGCTGTCAAACAGCCAGAATAGGTGGACAAAGGTGAGATGGTATAGATACAGCTATTGGCATTGGAAACAAGAGCTGACTTGCAATGGTGCAGACAGGATTACTGGTGGCAAATCGACTTGCTTGAACTACCTGTGGTAACAAGAGCTGACTTGATGGGTGATAAAGGGTAAATTGGTTGAGTAAGTGGTTGTGATGATGACTGTGCGGGAGTTGAGAGGGTTTTTTTCCTTAGGAGCAAGCGGCAAAACTGAAGTTTTCTTCCCGGTCTGTCATTTTTCTGTCATTTCATGTGTTGTTCTCATCATACTATCATTGTCAGAATTATGATGATGTGTAATGAACAAAACACACAGGGTAAGTTATAATCCTATAATAAACCTGGAGGACTGAGAACCCTAGAGATAATAAAAATGATCAACGACTACCAGTTGCCGTCTCCTTAGGCAAAGATATGCATCAACAGTTGCAAGCCAAACCCTGAATGACCCCTTGAGCTCAAATAAGCCAGGCTTGGGAGACAATGTCAGCTCAAACTTGTGAGTTGAATCTTGCAGACAAATCTACCTGGATGGATATAAAAGGGTTTAACAAATTTTCCCTGTAAAACAACACAATCCAAAATGGGAGGAAGCCTGAATGTGGAAGATAATCCAGCTCCCTAATCAGCCAAACAATCTTGAAGTAGTATCCTCACATGCCACCAGACTCTTTAGCTTCTGGTAGCTTCCTATCATTGGACTGGTACCCCTTACTGAGTTGTTCTAATTCAGACAGCAAGTGATCAGGAAACCTGATTGCTAGGTTGTTGTTCAAGGTGATAGTGAGATCAAAGAAAGATTCATTTGGCAACAAGATTGGCAGCCCAACTTTTCTCCAATCTAATCATTTACAGGAAGAAACACACGTTAATGCTAACATTTTTCATATCAGCACAGCTGTATTGATCAACCTTTTGAGTCTAATCCATTTGGATTGATCGAACTTGAAAGGAAATGGCAAAGCGCAGTGCTTTTAAGACCAGTGATCAAATCTCCATCAGACATGTTCTTTGATCTTCTCAAGGCTTTCCAACTGCAAAGCAAATCCTTAAATTAGTGAACTGATGTGCATTTGAGATAGGTAAGGAAAGGGGATTTACTCTTCAAGTATACAAATTCTTCTCCAAACACTCTTTGCTAGCTGTGCTCAACCAGGAACCAGATCCTAATGGAATCCAAATGTTGAATGAATCAATAAATAAATAAAAGAATCACAGATGAGTACTGGGGCATTACGGTCTCAAATCAATGATGGTCTGACCTTGGCTCAAGAAAAAAAAACCAGTGCAATTTCAAAATCCTCAAGTTGCTTGTCAAAATTAGCTTTCAATCCATACAACTCAATCAAATCTTCAATCTTCAAGGCATCACCCCAATGATCTGAAAAACATATCTATCAAATAACTATATCAAGTTATCTTTGTTAATTTTAGTCATGTGGATAAATTATACTTTGAGTTGGTTGTTGCACAAACTAGTCAAAACGCTGTTTCTCTAAGAGAATTAACCTCTCCACAATCCTATTATTGTTTACCACAATCTTAATAGTTGTGTAAGGGTTTATGTCTTGATTGGATATAAAGAGTAAATCAACTTGAGCATTTGTGTTGAAACACATGTCCAAAATAAAAATCTTTTGTAGGGCCAGGGAAGTATATCCTCTGCTTCATTGGTACTTTGGATGGTAAATTGAGGTTGATTGTTATTGGCATTTTGTGATACAAGGAGTCATTTTCTTGGTAATTTTGTTGCACAACCAAGACATACATGAACATAATCCCAATTTATGAAGCAAAAGACTTATCATTAGCCTTGTGATTCAGTCAAATCAATAAAAATCTGAAAATATAAATACAACAGACCAAATCAGTCAAATGGCAGAAATGAAGAATTATAACACAATTGATGCATATCCTGACAGGAGAGAGAAGATAATCTTCACCTCACTCACTCATAAATCATGTAACATTCAATCAATACTTCCTTTTGTTAATAAAAGAATGTAGTGTAAATTAAGTAAATTGACTTCAAATTAGTTGGATTCAACAGGCACATGAACTTGTTTCTGGGGTTGTGCAACAAGGATAATTTCCAATCATTCCTACCCTGATCCAGTGATTGACTGCCATATGATTATGCAACATCTGAAAGTTGACCCTTTGAGGAATTTATTAAGTGGGGCCAAGTGTCTGCCACAGGACATACACTGGTTCATGTTGTTAGTTTTTTATAAGTTGAGTACTTCTTATTTAGATAGAAATGACCAGGGCAGAATTGCAAACTTAATAATTATATAAACAACTTAATAATAATATAAACAAGGTCAATAATTGAATGATCATAGTAGAGTTATTGAGAAAAGTAGAATTAATACCTTAATAATAACACTACAGTTTGTCTTCAATAATGTAATTGTATTCTGGAAGTTTCACTTGCTGAGAATCTTGGTGGAATCAGTTGAGTATGTTGACCAGGACTTGAGGTTTATTGGAGGAGGGTTGTTGTAGTGTGGTGTTTCTTGAAGTTGCTGAAAATGATGAGTTTGAGTTCTTCTCTCCTTTTCTGTGATCCGTTCTCGATGAGAAGGCAAGTTCAGACGTCAATCTTCAGAATTGAAGTATTCACACTCTGGATCCTAGGTTCTATTCCTCTTGCGCTCAGGTCGTGATTCAATCGAGAAATCTTCTGTTGCACAGTTGTTAATAACTCCAACACATGTGACTCAAATGAGAGGTCACAATCATATATTCTCCATATCATCTCACATCAATATGTATGTATTACATTGGATGTCATCTCTTTTATGCAATCCCTTGTCTTGACTTGCTCCCTTGTAAACCTTATGAGCCAAGTGTCATGTAAGAGCCCCATTCTGAAAGCCTGCTATTCAGACCTGTAAAAGCAGTTCATTGGCTGGGGTGGAGGATTTTCCTGCTATTCAGTTTAATTAAAGCAGATGATTAACTGGAGCAGAGGCCCAGAAGTTGATGACCTGGAGCAGAGGCAAAAACCTCCAAGTTGACCTCTTCAGGCTATCCAAAGCAGATGATTGGCTGGGGAGGATGTGTCTCAGCTATTTAGGTGATTCCAAGCAGTTGATTGTCTGGAGAAAGGGCTCTGTCTGCTATTCAGCAATAATTCATCCCCCTGCGCATATTTGGCTTCTATGGTTCCATCACATCCTCTGGAAGCAGAGTGCTGTTGCAATGTCACCATTCTCAAAGGCCATTGAATTACTTGATGCATGTACCCCAATGATCTTGATTCCACACACTAATGAAGATGCAAGTATTTGCTACAGTGTATTTAATACACTCTCATCAAAGAATTCTTGAATGCATATCCCTGAGCACTGTTTGTTACTTCAGAATTGTGAGTGGAGAAGAACCCTTTCCTCTGTGGTGGATTCATTCCAAGAAATGTACCAGCAACAGAATAGTATAGCCAACATGGTCTTCAACAATCAACCAATGGAGAAGTTAGCCAAAAGGTGCCCCAAGTGTTTTGGTCCTGAGGTACCCGGAAAAAATGAAGACAAGCCCGATTATATTTTATGTATGGATGGAAATTTCCAACATTGTAGACATATGAAAGCAAGTGTTGAGATCCCAGGTAGCCTCAAAAATCCATCTCTATTTGTGGATCCTGAAGAGGTTGATTGTATGAGACAACAAATGACCCAAAAGCATCAGGATTATCCAGAAACCAACATGACTGTGAGAACAATTCGCACTTTGTATATCACTCATTCTTTTTTTCACTCTACTGAAATGATATTATATTAGTTCATGAATATTAGGATCCATGTACTCAGCAGCACACGGCTTATGACAATGTCCAATCTGGTCAAACCTGGAAGGAATGTGATGAGACTGGGCCCTTTGGCTTCTTGGCATGGCCAAATCATGAATCTTAAAAATATGGTACAGAGTGGTGACAAATGTGTTATGTTCTTTTATGTGTTTTCCAACCACTCTTTAATTATAACCCAAGTGTTGCAATTTTGTCAGGTATTTCTCCCAATGACTATGATAAATATACAGATCATTCAACAAACCACAAATGGTGCAGAATATACAAAAAGAAGCTTGCATTTTGTATGAAATCAGGTGTAATATTGAACAGGTTATTATTTGGGTAAGATATGGATCCAGTTATAAGTTTTCTTTGTATTTATAATATTCCTGGTCTTGAACCTAAACAACTTTGCAAATGAAGTGTAATCAATTCAGGAGCTCTGAGTCAATAATCAACGCGTGTTTGGGACGAGTGTATTCCATTCATATTTTCACCAGTGGTCATGTCAACTCCAATACAACGCAAGGTTAAATCTTGGCTGGGGAATGTCTGATGGGGAAGGAATGGAGATAATTTTGGCATTCCTGTCACCATTGATCTGACATCTCAGATATGCCACAAAGCATCACAGACTTACGGCAGTAAGTAGAGATACAACCATCCCATCACAATGATGTTGGAATTTTAAATTCTGGTTGGTTAAAACCAAACAAATCCAGTTACTTTGCTACATTTTGGCCACATTTTGCTCATCAGATTTCTACAGTTCAGTTGCTTTTGGAATGTGGCTGACATAAAAATTTGGTTGGCTGAAGTCCTTCAAGATCTTGAACAAGGGGTACCTTGATGATTTGAGGGAACAGTGGGAGCAGCAACATGGAATTCAGCTGTCTGTGATTGAAACTGAGAGCAAGAAGGAAATTTTAAAACAGGTTGAAGGACTAGTTGACCTGGAGGACAAATTATGGGATGCCAAGTGGGTGTCTACTCTGAATATTATTTGAGGATATTAAAACTGATTATTGGATAAATTATATATTCAGGAGTTAGGAAAATATCAAGCCACCCAGAGAAGAACATGGACTCCAGCTCAAAGCCATAGACTGGAGCAAATCTATGATACAGTCAGTTTCTGGAAGTGAAATAGAAAGTATGATTTGCAACTTGGATCTGAAAAGTAGGAATTGGCAGGTGCATTGGGTTAAATAGTATTTGTTATGTTTTATAGTATGTTTATCTTTTCTAATACATCTTGTAAGACTAACATCTATGTATTACATGTTTCAATGATTTCTACATACAATTTTCTCATCAACACAAGCATGTACATATCTTAAAACTATACAATAGCTACTCACACTCAAAAACACAGTTTTCCCTGGGGGAATTTTCTATTCTCATTTTTCTAGCAATACTCGCTATGATAGTCTTGACCCAGTCCTGACACTTAATTCCCTTCTTGTTGAGCTGACATAAAATCTCATCAAAATCAGATGCCAAATCAAAAGCTTATCAAACTGAAAGTCAGCAAAGCAAAGGTTGGGTGATTGAGATGCAAAGGAAATGGAATTGCAGTGGCTTGGTTAATGAAGAAGATATAATTATTACTTGATGTGTTTGATAATTTCATCTTTGTTTATAGGCCGACCAACTGCAGAGCAATACAAAAAAATGAGATCAAAAGTCAATTTTCTAAAGAATAAATGGATTCATATACAAATTGTGCCAAAGATTACAATTCCCATTCTTCCCAAAGACCCTTACCCACAACCCCACCCTGGAAGATGTCAAAAGCCTGGTATGGATGATAGTTTTTGAAATATGGGTTCTTCTCACCCACCCAACTGAGCCTTGCCGCATTGACTTGGATGTGCAAAAAGGTATTGAGGCCTATCTCACATCCACCCTGCAAAGATGAGCTACATCAAATTTCTTGTGAGGGCAGACAAGCTGTGAATTGGGCTATTGATCAGGAAGAGAAACTAGATCAGGTTCTAATTGGAGACGTGATGGTAATATTGTTAGAGTTCAGGATTAACAAGATACAAAC